>JAYKAV010003028.1:0-166780 GCA_035582835.1 Phoebastria nigripes | reverse complement strand
TTGGCCTTCTGGGCTGCGAGCGCACATTGCTGGCTCATGTCCAACTTTTCATCCACCAATACCCCGAAGTCCTTCTTGGCAGGGCTGCTCTCAATCCCTTCATCCCCCAGCCTGTATTGATACTGGGGGTTGCCCTGACCCATGTGCAGGACCCTGCACTTGGCCTTGTTGAAGCTCATGAGGTTCACCCGGGCCCACTTCTCGAGCTTGTCCAGGTCCCTCTGGATGGCATCCYGTCCCTCAGGCGTGTCGACTGCACCACTCAGCTTGGTGTCGTCTGCAAACTTGCTGAGGGTGCACTGGATCCCACTGTCTATGTCATTGATGAAGATATTAAACAGTATTGGTCCCAATACGGACCCCTGCGGGACACCACTCATCACCGACCTCCATCTGGACATTGAGCCATTGACCACTACCCTCTGGATGTGACCATCTAACCAATTCCTCACCCACCAGACAGTCCACCCATCAAGAGGGTAGATAGAGGACTTCTATCCTCTTTGCTGTACATGTGTGGTCTGGCTGATGCCAGAGATGTCTGCACCTATGGAGAYGCAGTACAGGAAATGTGATACATATTGGTGCCAGATTTCTGGGGTGGGACACATGTGATCCCGGGCAGTCACAGCGGCACTGGTCGGAGCATAGCATGTTCTGTCCTGGAAGAGTGCATGGGTGTTTGTGAATATACTCAGGCATTAACACCACACACCTGTTACAGGGATAAATTCACCCACGTGCACACTTCTCAAACAAAAAACTGTAACGTTAGAAAATTAGGGCCATGTGCGGATGTGAAAGCATATCTGACCCTTGGATGCAGCAGAGCAAAGGCCAGATGCCTTCAATGTTTGGGTGTCTGTGAAAGGAACTGAATTAATTCAGCAAGGGTGAGATGCTTGAGTTTGTCTGGATGCCCTAAAGCATGCGTAATTCACAGAGAGGGCTGTGCCAGCCTGCTATTTGTCATTGTGGGGGCTCCTTCCTCCAACAAACAATACTTCCATGAGGGAGAGGCTACAGATTTTTTAGTCCAGTTAGCAAAATTCATGCCATGATTCACCATTTTATCATTCTCAGATGGAAACTTTTCTAGGAACTTTCTGCGCCTGGGGTACTAGGTATCTCGCTAGTGGCCTATCTGTGTTCGCAGCTGACAATAACTATTGTGTCCAAAGCAATTGCTACATTTCTTTCTTCACATAGTATGCTTCCAGATGATTGGAAGCTAGTGTGCAGACAAGGGAGTGGTATCCATTTTAAAAGCCTTTTGCATGTTTAAAAACAATGACATGAAGGATTTCACAGTGTGACTCCACTGCCTAAATTGTACATGCTGAAACTTTGAAATGAATATAATTTATATTGGCAGCACCCAAAGGAACCACCAAAAGTCACTGACATGCAAAAAATCTGAGTCATCAGAGGTTAAAAAAAAAGAATGAAAAAGGAGAAACACTAACAAAAATCACCATACAGTTTTGCAAATTGAAGAGATTTCTCCAGCAGCTTTAGTGAAATTCCATTAATAATAGCAAGGGCCACAAAACTAGCTGTTATCTGGTCTCCAAAGATCTTTGGGCATTTGTTTGAATGATACCATACCATACCAATGATATGGTAAGAGAAATGGGGAGAGGAAATGGGTCAGGAACTTGAGTTGCCCCATAAGCTTCTGTGTTGCTTAAGTTGTACACTATGGGCAATTATATAGCCTGTATGCCCATACTATTCTGACTGTAATTTTTTAAATTTCAGATCAGATTTCAACATACAAATAAATAATTCTGGACAGTGCTGCATTACAGGAAAGATATTGTAGTCTCATTATCCAGTATGAAGTCTAGAAGCTGGCAAATTTCCGACGTTTTTGAGCAACATTGCAGCTATTGTGTATGGACAACAGAGGTGAATCTGCTTGTCTAGGTTTTCACAACATCCAACTATTTGGTGAGAGCTACTGATCCCAGAGAGATATATAAATCTCTCAGACTTTACCCAGGAATGGCTAAKGAGTGCTAGTGTTGAGCAAAAATTGTAAGCTCTAATAGGTATGTTAATTTAAAGCTTGTTATCAAAGTAGTTGCATGATTTTCTCGCCTTTTCCCTTTTCTGAACTATATTTCAGTTAAAAATTGAGGTGGGAACAAAGTACATGAGAAAGTTCAAATGTCCTTATTTTCACTGGTAGAATTTTGGTAGCAACATACATTTTATTTTAATGTTGCTATGAGAGCTTGGGTTGTACCGACTGGTGATTAAACCAGTTGGACTTAAATTGTCTTAACATGCACAAAAGTACAATAGATTTGAAAGGTGTTGAAAAAGTAGAATGATGCATCCAAGCAAACTAAGAAGTCAGTAACACAGTTTAAAATAGGATTCCGTAAACCTGATCTGTACCTAAGTATTTGCATTATTCTGTGCAACTACAGCAAGTATTGCTGCYTACCACCTTTATTTCAAATATTTCTCAATCAGTTTTTGAAAGATATCTGTGTCTTCCAAAACTGGAAACTGGATTACGGCTATTCTGGGGAAAAAGATTAAACTGAATTTTTCAAAAAACAAGAACTTGAAACTGAAAGTGTTGATCAAATAAAGATTTTGTAAACCAATTACACTTCTACCCCTGCTCAGTTTTTCATTACAATAATCAAACTTTTTAACCTCTCATTTTCAGCCAGCTCAGTGCTCATTTTCTATTTTGCCAAAAACTCCATATGGTACTTCAGGCCAGAGGAAATTATACTTATACAGTGAAGTGTTTCATTGAATGCAATGCCGTAGCAGAGTACAGATCACTGGAGATCTGTGTTAGAAAAGATCATTGACATGGAACAGGCTGACTGGGGGAAGCAGGATATGATGTACAAACTCTACCCCAGCCAGAGAATGGCATCAGATTTGGGCTTGATTTTGTATATTCGATAATAAGAGCATTATTCTGTGGGGCAACTTCCAGCCTCATAGGAAAGAGGACACTGGAATAAGATTTCCTGGCAGACCTGCATCCTAATACCTCTCTATAAAACATCTGCCAAGGCTAAGTTTGTTCTTCTCATGCTGTCATTTGTAGTTGTGTCTAAACCAACTCCAATATTATTTATAGGAAATAATACCAAAGCAATCCTCTTTTATTCAGCAGCCATTAGAGGTGTTTATGGGAATTCCCCAACAGCCATGGCCCAAAGGCTCTAGTATATTGAGCACACAACCAGAGATTTTCACCAGAGATTTTCAGACCTACACTTCTGTCATGCTGGAAATTCAAGTTTGCCTAGCTGAGGTATTTAAAAACTACATGTAAGAAAGAATTTACTTTGCTGTTCCAAAGAAGCTTGTAACTTTTTGGTTTTGATTTGTAAACCTGGCAATACAATTCTAGACTTTCATGACTTGTGGGAATAATCATGTTCATAAGATACACCTTAAAAGTTTAATTTCAGTCACAGTTGAAAGACACTAGTACATTGTCTCCAGCTGGTTCACTCATGCAGTTTACTGTCCAATTTACAAAATATGGAAAAGTTTCCTTGGAAACAGATTTCTAGGAAGTCCTTTTTTTCCCTAATGGTAAATTGCTTTACCAGCTTTTGGTCAAATTTGGAGGTGGTACAGGCAGGTGCACCTCTGCATAAAACCTTTCCTTCTTAGTAGGTGTCTGATATTTTTAGTCCAGAACAGTATACACATTGCCTGGAGAGAACAAGAAGAAGAAGCTGAGCAGTTGACCTCTGAAATKAAAGTTTCATGCCTAGATTTAAATGTTCTGCTATAATCTGCTACCAAAGCAATTTTATTCTAATATTCATGTGAAGCCAAATCATGGCCTACATCATGTCATTATACAGGAATGCAGAGAGAGAAGAGAAATCTTTTGTGAAACCTCCCTATTTCTCTGCAGAAGATACGAAGAGTTATGTAAGGTGATGCATTCAGACCACTTCTTTCCTCACTGTACCACAAGCACAGCTGGGAGAGAAGAACAGGCAGTGACTAGACCCTCTGCTTCACCACATATGTTCTTCCCAAAGCAATGATCTGTTCCCATAATAATCAACCAGCAGAACATGAGAGAAGGACATGGTTCTATGCACAATCTTTTGCAGGACATGCCCAAACAATGTAGTAGTGTATGAGTTTACTGGTACTTGTCTTTAGCCCTAGTGTCCAATCTCCCTGTCACATTCCTTAAGGGCATTATCTATTTCACAGAAAAGCTCCATCTTTCTCCAAATCTGATAAATGGGAACCTGAAGCACAACCCTAAATACAGAAATTAGAGACACCATTTTGAGAAACAATTCCCACTCTGCTCTGTTGGCTAGAAAGTGAACTGTGAAGTGAGAAGTCTAGGAAATTTCCCTCGTCATATGAATTCAGTTACCAGCAAGCCACCTTAAAGAAAAGGTACAACCGGAACATCGCAGTTCTGTCTTATAGGTGATCTCCTTGTAGCAGTTCTGTCATATAAGTGATCTCCTTGTAGTCCCTAATCTCCAGTCAGTGGCATGGATTGATGCACACATAGCATCAATTCAGTCAAGTAAGCATGTAGTTTACTACAAGGCAGGATAATGTATGACTTAATATGTTGACTTTGTAAGTCAGTTGACTGAAAAACAGAATCCTGCGGTGCATTTGAAAAAACAAAAACACAACATGAAATCTGTATCTAGCATCAGAAAGGAATTTGTAAAAATCTCTGGTGGTTTAATTGCACCTCTACCTGTTTGCAGAATGATGTCAATTATCCTGTGGATCATCTGACTTCATTTAATACTGTTATATTCCATATATCATTGTGACTGTGACCTCAGCTGTCATGACATCAGAGACCATCAGTCAGGCAGTCAGAAGACCTACATGTTTGTACATGAGGTAATTCAGCATAGATTTATGCTAGATAGTCATGATTTTCAAACAAAGAAAGATTTATTAGCATTTCACAATCATCTTTCTTTAAAGGTTAGAAAGTGTTATATAGAACACACAGCTTCTTTTAGTTCAGAATAATTATATGTGGCTTTTTATATTGTCAGTGCGATGTTGTTATAAAAACCAGCAGGAGGGCATATTTGGTTGTAATATATATTGCACTGCACACATGCAAGAAAAAAAGGTTATTTAAGCTTGAAGAGCAAAGAAGGCTCAGACATTAGGAAATTTTGGAAATAAGGTTATCTACACAGCATTTGCAAACAAATGGCAACAAAAAATGCAAGACTGAAACACAAATTTAAATTCTAAAACAAATGCAATCAATGTGTACCCAAGAGATCTTCTAAAACTACGTCTGTGAGGGCACATGTCTCCTTTGTTCTCTTTCATTCAGAAGGAACATATTGCTCATCCCTCCAAATTGTAAATAACAATCATTAGTTAATATCCACAGATTAATTGTGTCTTTTGGAGTGCTTCATCTTAGATGACAGAACTGTATTACACAAGACTGACTTGCACTGGAAATAGATGACACAAGGGAGTGTCATTCTCACAGAAAATGCCATGTAGGTCACTTGTTAGTTAAAGCTGTATTGCAGAATTCTCCAAGATGGGAGGTGGTTCTTTAGAAAGCATATTGAGACATTCCTGATGGCTAAAATGTGTTGTTTCAATCACTAGAAAACACAAAGTAAATCATATTGGGCATTCATTTGGTCTTTCCAACGTCCATATCCTGACCATTGATACCTTGTACAATCCCATCTCACTACTTTCCAAAGAAAAATGACAATTGTGTTCAACCATGTTCACAAAGCATTACAGTGGCTTCACAAAAATTTTTACTGCTCTTGACTGTTAATTCCATTATTTGGTGATTAATGAGTAGTTTGTAGCTACATTAGGCTGAATTTGATCCTCATCTGTCTGAAAACTGTAATACAAAAGTGGTTATGATCATATGTCTCYGAGTGTTTTTATCCAATAAGGAATGACTCAAGACTGTACAGTAATTAATTCGAAAGCTACTATTTTAGTGATTGAGAAACAGCCTAACAGAAAATTCTCCGGCTTTCTTAAACAATGAGTAGTTCCCTGACTACAGAAAGAGTCCAACTCTTCTTATCTACAATGTCAAATCATTCATCTAGCTTTCCTGTTATCATCTTTAAGATATGATTACCTGACTTTTTCAGCAGGTAATAGCAAGTTGGGTGAATGCCCCGATGTTCAATCTATAGCATAGTGGTAGCAAAGAGTTTAGATGGAGCATTTTGATCCACTGAATTCAATATGATTTTTGTTTTGATTTTCAGAAGTGTTAGAATCTGCCCTTGAAGCTCTCTAATAGTGGTGTTTGTTGCTTAGAGATTTAATCTAAAGCCTCACTCGTGATTCAGAGGAAGTGCTTTCTGTTTAGAGGACTAGCTTAAAAGAAAAAATAAGATGGTAAAAAGTAGCTTAATTTGGCGGTGTTTATTGTCAGGTTTTGGCAATTTATTATGACATTTTAAACTTCTGCAATGATAGAGGTTTTAAGTAGCTAGCAACCTAGTAAGTTATTAGGTTATGCCAAATTTTTTTTATAGTATCAGACACCGTGTTTTCCATACAATATCTTTACAACACAATTAAGTTTTCCAGGCAGTGCTAAGTCATTTATAGGGATGTTGTATTTTTAAGATGCATATGTCTTGGATCATTCAAATTCCACCAGATTTTGATTTGGCAAGAGCTGTTACAAGCACATGAATACTAATAATAAAAAGTTCTTGCATTTGGTTGTTAGTTACGGTTACATGCAGCTTCATAGGCTGTTTTTAGTCAGTTCTGTGAAAAATTCTCAATTTTATATCTCAAATAATAAATTATTTCACATTTTTTTCAGCTAAGTTTGTCTCAGTTGTTTGAAAGAGAAGAAACAAGAAAACGTTTGCTGGTATACTGTCACAGAACACTTTCCTTGAAACATATAGCTAACAGGAATTGTCAGCATACTTCAAATATTTAAATATTTGCATCAAACTATTTAATATAAAAGATGTAAACACTCACAGAAACTATTCCACCCATGGACTAAACATGAAGTCAAAGGCTCATGCTTCCTTGGGTATACTTTCTCTCTCTCTCCCCCCCAGTTGCAATTACTTCACATCAGGTAAGGCCATCCCTGGAGCAGCCACAGTGCCCCTGTGGAAGGATGGAGTTTGCATAAGGAAGACAAGGGGTCCTGCTACCACATCCTCAGGCAGAAAACAGGAGCAGCCTTCCCCTCTCCCTGTGGCTACCCCTTGGTTCAGAACCCTGTTTGGTAGGAGAGCAGGGGAATTGGCAGGTTGCATCCCCTAGTCCTTACTTTTGTGAATTCTTCCATAGCATGGGTCAACCTCTTCAGCATTTTCAGGACTGGGAGCCGCAGAGCGTAGGACTTGGTGATGGCAATTTTGGTATCTATGGCTTCTTATGGGCCCAGTATAAAATTTGTTTCATTATTATTATTATTATTATTATTATCATCATCATCATTATTATTAAATTTGCTAGAATAACACAGAAATGTTTTTGTAAACTTCCTCACAAACCTTTTACCTTTCCAGTTGAGAGAAAATTGACCTTGAAGGTATTTTGATAAACTGTTATTTACATGAAAAGCATACATTATGTTTTCCAGTCAAAAGAATTCTGGATCTTTAAAAGGAATATAAAATGAGAGTTCTCAGTGCTAAATGGCTCACTTGAGACTTTCAGACTCCTCTGAAAATCCCCATGAGGCCAGGCAGCTGTAACTCTTGCCTATACTGTTGTGGAATAGTGCTGGTGGAGGACCAAGTAGTTTCAGAAATTAATCTGGAAGAGGATGAGGCCTTGGAAGTTTCAGACTACAAATTCAGATAAGGATRTTAATGCACTTTGTGGTTTCCTATGTGTTTACATATAAACATCTATCACTTCCTATGGCATAAAAAGGTTTTTTTTAGCTGTTACACAAAACTAAAACGTTAACATTAGCCTTATAGTAACTTCTACCCTGCTCTTACTCTTTAGCTTTGTATTTCATGATAATTTGTTCATAGGAGCAGGGTTTTCTATCATGTACTTAATATTTGAAATGTGCTCCCAGTGCTTGACTATTCATCTGGCTTCCATTATCATATTGAATGTTTGATGATCTCTACAAAGAAGATATTCTAAAATAAAAGAAAAAAATAGATGAGTGACAAAGTTTCTCTATAGCTGGCTGAATTCACAAGGAGGTGTGAAAGTTTACTGAAAAAGTTTGCATGCATCTGAAGGCAGAATTTGCTCTGCAGTTATCATAATCCAGAGTTAGTATGGAAGCTGGAAAGAAATGGAAAAGATAACCTGATAGTGTTGCAAACAGATCATCTGGAAAAAATTATAAATCAGATCAAATATTTTCTTCTCTTTAACTTCTTTTAGTATAACTTAAAATTTTGAGGGAAGAATGTGTTGTGGAATGAAAAGTGAAAACTTTTAAAAGAATCAAAAAGAATATTTGGCAATTTCTAAGCTTTTGTTGTTGAGATGATCCTTCCCATGAAGGATTTTAACAAAGTGCATATACTGACCAAATGTTCTGATGAAAATGACTGTATCACTTCTGTCCAGAATGCTCAAGAACTGTGGCTTGCTACCCAGGATTTAACAGATGAAACTTGTAAATATCATTCTCAGAGTTACAAATAGGATGAACTGAAGTTGTCCTCTCTTCTGTGGCATCTCAAAAAGGATTTAACAGCCTCTCCAACCCCACCTTGGAGTGACCTATCTCACTCATGTGAATTTTAATCAAACAATCATTGCAATTTCTAACACTTTCCCCTCCTGTGTTCCATGATATACTGTTCAGGAGGCATTGACTTGCCCTAGTCAATTGCAAAGAGGTAGTCTTGTAGGAGTAGACATGAGAAATTTTATGTGATACAAAAAACCCTGGATTTTTAGCTATGATGTCTGCATACTATAATTTCTCAAATACATCAAGACACGCCGTTTCAAAAGTATGTATTAGAAATTAAAGAACATCAAAGCGTATTTGAAATTGGGTGAGTAAAAATGTTAATTCAATTACAACACATTTTGGCACTGTTCTTGCTACAGATGTCTGTTTTAAGTTAAACATTGGGCATCTTCCAATACAAATTTGTAGCAGTTGCTTTGATGGAAAATTGAATGATGCAAGTGTTCCGATGATTACCAGATGTTTTATTGATAGCTAGGTAGGTAGGTACTGTAGGCAAATAGCAAAGAGACCACACAAATAAATTTAACAGAAAAAGCCAGACAAACAGAGGTATTCCAGAAGTTCTTTGTTTGTAGCACATTATCTGTAATGAATAAAATACAACTATCTGGAAAAACAGTAGACATGTGCCTGAAATCACAATACCTTTTGCCAGTTTTTATTCAAAAAGGCATTAATAAAGCAGTTTTTCTAATATAAAAATATCTAAAACATGTCAGCTAATCATTTATAGGTAGCTGTTAGAAGCATCTTTCACCCTCCACACCAGACTGCTCTGTTGGTGTGTGTGGAGATCACCAGCTTCAGCCTCCTCTCCAGCATGTTTCCCTCTGTAGTTTGAAAGCTGTCTATCCACATGGATTATTTCCAGTGTCTGGTAAGGATTAGAAGATGAGGAGAAGCTCTTTTGCAGTTTCCTTCTCCCACATCAATGTAGTGGCAATCTCAGTTTAACTGTTAGTGTGGCAGATTTTCAGGTCTATGTGCTTTCATATCAGCTTTTACGTTTTGAAAAGGCTTAGAGTCTTGATTCAGCTAAATTCTGAAAGACCTCACATGAATGACTATCATTTGCCTATGTCTTGCAAATCCCTTTTTCTATGCCCTTCCCAAATTATTCATCTGTTTCTTTTTCAATTTTAAAAATTTTCCCAAAGTCTCCATAATCCTCCCCTTCATTCTATTACCAATGCTAAGCCTTTATCTTAGATGCAGTAATCAAAAATACTGACTAGGACAAGAGCCTCTGTATGATAGGTAGTATATAAACATAGAATTTATTATTCTCCTATTCAATTCATATTTTATTGCATCTATTTCTCCTGACTTTCCATCCCTCCAGGATGCCAAAGTATCTAAAGGCAAAAGCGAAGTCTCATCTTGGGTCAGCAAGGTTTAGATCAATGCTGGAGGTGATGAAGCACATGGGAATATCACTCTTGTGATACAGTAGAGTTCAGCTGCAAATTCTGGCCTCCTTTTCCGAGTAGGTGGGCATCTATATAACTGTTAACACTTAATTGCCTCATCTACACTACCAAACACAGATACTGGCATGTTTTCTTGTGTTGCAAAGAGTGCACACAGCTATTCCCCTATTATTTTTTTTTTTTTAATTATTTCAAGAAAAGAAAGACTGTTGAGTCCTAATGATGGGGTTGTAACAAGCAGTTCAAAAAAAAGCATTGCTTCCTAACTAATTTAAGGATTGTTTGGCCTCAGGTTTTTCAATGGATTCACTTCAACTCACAGCAGCATGATATATATATTGTACAATTCCTTATGGCATATCCTCTGTAATAGAACTGTCAAGTACACGGATCACACAGAAAAAGGCAAGTTTCAACTAAAGCAAAATCAGAGCTTATGCTACCTTCTGCAATAGCCTCTAGTGACTTATCAGGACGAATGGAAAAATCATTCTTTCTCCAAAAGTAGGACACTTCTGGCTACTCCACTTTTACAGAAACCAAAATACAACAGGGAGAAGCATTTCTGCGGTATTTAAGTGGAAACATTGCCAGAGACTGCTTTATTGTGGTATTTTAGTTGAAGACAAGTAGGTGGTTACTGTGGTATACTTGCACAGCATAACTCAGTTATCCTTTTGAAAAAAGAAATGCAAGATCTAGTTATAAGTGTGTCAAATACAATTAACAATGAAAAAACAGCCGCTTTACAGGAGAGACATACATTTTCCACACACACCCTTTTTTAAATACTTTTTTGATTCTCTGCTGTAACATTTTATCATTTCCAGTGGAAAAGCCAACTGGAAAACTCCATGAGGCGGACACTGTGTTTAGTCCCATTGCCTGGGACAAGCATTCTTCTAAAAGTTAATCCTTTAAAAAGGTTTGCTTTTCTTGCTAATGCAATGCACACTCATGATTTTAGGATTTTTTTTGAGGTTTTTTTAAGGATTCCACCAATTTTCTTGATATTTTGTAACAAAAATTTCCCATAATTTTCAGTAAGAGCTGAATAAATGAAATTTTAATGTCAGAAATGCTCGTAGGTCTCATTACTACAGATGGATAACAACTCAGGTGCCTAGTGAGGCTTCCTTCTAGCATGCCAAATGCTATGTCTGTTCTTAATGTATCAATATCTCATTAACACTAAAACTGCAGACATTACATGGAGGTTCACAATGAGTTTCCTTCCGCCCTTCATTCATAACACTTTTAAAATTCTATCAATGGAGCTGTTAATTTTGCCTCTAGAATAACCCTATAGTCTGTTGTCAAGTCCTTATACAACATGAGTGGGAGCTTTAGTTACCTAAACGGCCAAATTATTATCTAGAGTGGAACATGTTGATCATCTTGAGTGCCATCACATGGCACGTACAGAACAACCAGGTCATCAGGCCCAGTCAGCATGGGTTTATGAAAGGTGCTGCTTGACTAACCTGATCTCCTTCTATGACCAGATGACCCGCTTAGTGGATGAGGGAAAGGCTGTGGATGTTATTTACCTGGACTTTAGTAAAGCTTTTGACACCATTTCCAACAGCATTCTCATAGAGAAACTGGATGCTCATGGCTTGGACAGGAGTACTCTTTGCTGGGTTAAAAACTGGCTGGATGGCCAGGCCCAAAGAGTTGTGGTGAATGGAATTAAATCCGGTTGGCAGCTGGTCACAAGTGATGTTCCCCAGGGTTCAGTATTGGGGCCAGTTCTGTTTAATATCTTTATCAGATCTGGATGAGGGGATCGAGTGCACCCTCAGTAAGTTTGCAGACGACACCAAGTTGCGTGTGAGTGTTGATCTGCTTGAGGGTAGAAAGGCTCTTCAGAGAGATCTGGACAGGCTGGATCAATGGGCTGAGGCCAATTGTATTGAGATTCAACAAGGCTAAGTGCCGGGTCCTGCACTTGGGACACAACAACCCCATGCAACGCTACAGGCTTGGGGAACAGTGGCTGGAAAGCTGCCTGTCGGAAAAGGACCTGGGGGTGTTGATCGACAGCCAGCTGAATATGAGCCAGCAGTGTGCCCAGGTGGCCAAGAAGGCCAATAGCATCCTGGCTTGTATGAGAAATAGCATGGCCAGCAGGACTAGGGAAGTGATTGTCCCCCTGTACTCGGCGCTGGTGAGACTGCACCTCGAATACTGTGTTCAGTTTTGGGCCCCTCACTACAAGAAGGACATTGAGATGCTGGAGTGTGTCCAAAGAAGAGCAACAAAGCTGGTGAAGGGTCTAGAGCACGAGTCTTATGAGGAGCAGCTGAGGGAACTGGCCTTGTTTAGCCTGGAGAAGAGGAGGCTGAGGGGAGACCTTATCACGCTCTACAACTACCTGAAAGGAGATTGTAGCGAAGTGGATGTCAGTCTCTTTTCCCAAGCAAGAAGTGACAGGATGGGAGGAAATGGCCTCAAGTTGCACCAGGGGAGGTTTACATTGGATATTAGGAAAAATTTCTTCACCGAAAGGGTTGTCAAGCATTGAAACAGGCTGCCCAGGGAAGTGGTTGAGTCACCATCCCTGGAGGTATTTAAAAGATGTGTAGATGTGGTGCTTAGGGACATGGTTTAATGCTGGACTGGGCAGTGTTCAGTTTGTGGTTGGACTCGATCTTAAAGGTCTTTTCCAATGTAAATGATTCTATGATTCCATGATTCTATATCAGGGAGCAAACATCTGTCCTGACTTTGGAATAGCAACTAGCAATGTTACCTATATTCTGTTTCCAGGTAAGGCAGAGTAATATACCACAGAAGAGCCTTGCGTGTCAAAGTTTGCCCACTGATATCTCAGAAATACTAGGTAAGCATATTTTTCTTCAGTGGTGATTTCTAGGTGCCATGCCTAGATCTGAAGACCATATTTAAGCCTTGGGAACTCTCACTTCTTTTTCAAATAAGATGTATGCTTTTCCAGAGTCAAAGTACTTAGAAAAAAGATTCTTTCAAAGGATATTTTTCAAACTCTAAGAAAGATTATTCCTGTATTAATAATAGATGTCTTGACAGCTGGCATCTTGTATGCAAAATAAACTGTAACACCTTTTAAGGTAAAGCTTAAGTTTTCTTCTAATTGCTCAATCTATAATTTTTGCAATTTTTACATGGTAAAAAGGAATACTAGAGACCACTGCTTTATTGTAATCCCTTTATTGATGTTCCAGTTATTATCCATCAAACTAAGTATTAGAAGAGGACAAATTTGATACAGTATGTATTTCATAAGGATTTCAAACACAATAATGTGCATTAATACGCATTTAATATGCATGTTAAATGTTAGCTAGTACAATTTTAACTAGCTAATAGACCAGAATTGATAGTACTTTATTCCTAATTATTCCTAGAAGGGTAAGTGCTCAAATTCTGAATAACTGACTTTTTTGGGTATGCCAATTGTAAAATTTCTGAGTATGGTCACATCAGCACCTTTGCCATTTAAATTTCCTTAGCACTATTAGGATTTGCATTATGTAATATTCTTTCTCAGCACTAAACTTTTCACATTATTTTATTTCCAAACCTTAGCAGCTAAAATCTTTAGAGTCAAAACTGTAATGAAAAAGTTAAAAAAGAGAAAAATTTTGATCTAGCTCTCAGGCCAAAATTTGCTATCAATAGCAAACCAACTTTTTAAATATGGGGAAAATATTAAAGTATGAAACACTTAAGCATTTAAAAATCCTATTCCGGTAAATACTTTTAACTCCCCTGTGAGACAATGATAATCAGTTCCAAGATGATATTTAATCAGGAAGGATAGATTTCTCATTAGGATATTGAAACAGGACACAGATAATGTAGTCTTGTGACTGAATTCAACAAAGAATTTAGGTGTCTGACTTCCAGAGCAGTCAGAACTGCCCAGCTGCTACTTCATCCCAATGGTATGTACATTTCCTATGTACCACCTTGTCAGATTTAAAGTTTCTGAAGTTTTCTGCTTCTGGACATACTAGGAACTGTTGCAGACTGAGTAACTCAGCATAAATATCTCCTGTTTGCAACCAGCCCACTGAGGGACTCCTCTGTGCTGTTGGATCTTCCAAGAACATAACAAATGCTTTCCTTTAGAAGAATTATATTACAACAAAATATTCCTTGGAACACTCATTCAGAAATAGTTCAGTGCCTTCCTCTGCTTGCAAAAGGAAGAATATCAAAGCCATATCTCAAGTCAGCACCAGGGTAGAGATGACTGCTGCTGATGCTACACCAGCTTTCAGGAAAGAGAGGAACCTCAGGTGAATGATGGTACTGGGACTGGCTTCCCATTTCCTGAGTAAATGCTCTAATCAAGAGGTGTTTAATGATAAGGTGGACAACCAACCCTTCATTAGTCTGAAGATAAAACACTCTGCTATTAAATGTTTATTTCTGCATGAACAATTGAATACTGAATTTGGAAGAAGTCAGAGGGTGAGCCAGACTGCAACTTAGTGGTGAGGAATTTAGTGATGAGGACAGTCATATATGAAGGACAACTGTGGGGTCCAGTAATTTATCGGCTCAGCAACTGTCTTGTTTGTAGATCAAGCATTTATGATATAGGGACCTCTAGATGCTGTTGTAGTTCAGTTAATAATTTTGCCTCTTGCTTACTTGTTTTATACTTTTTACAGTACTGGAACTTTCTGCTGCCTTTTACTATAGTTATTGGATCAGTTAATGCAGTATGACATACGACAGACAGTCTGGGGAGGGCCAGCAAGTCAGTATGACAGTTAAATAACTCTAGTTCTGTCCTTCCTGGTGATAGCTGAGAAGGAATAAGCTTACACTTCACCATCTTAAAGATAAAAGCTTCCAGCTACTTCTGCACTTCCTAGAAGCAATAGAATTGTTAGTTTGCAGAAACTTTTGGATGGATCACCAAAAACAAAGAAGGGCCCATCTCAGCTCAGGCAACGTAGAAACATTAGAGATTAAATCAGTCTTTCCTCTCAAGGTTGATAAGGCTTTCCTCTCAAGGTTGAGGCTCAAAGGAAGGGAATTTTGGTAGGAGGTGAGTAAGATCCTAATGTGACATTTGAACTTCATCAGAAACCTGGGGTTCACAAGATTCCAAAACTCAGGCAGAAACTGTAAGGATTGATCATACATTAATCAAAATCAGAAAACAAAGGAATAGCCACCCCAATAAAAAAAGAAAAAAAAAAAAGAACCAATGAGAATTTTAATCTGTTTCAGAGGAAGATTTCGCAGAAATTGAGAAAGAAACAGATATTGAGTTAATGAGTAGCTTTTTTAAGTTAATTAATACCAGATGTTTTTAATAATTTATCCTCTCTTTTCTCCTTATTCTAAAGTAAAAATAAAGAGATCCCCCAGGCACACTCCCAAGAAATAAATGCAAAGTCCTATCATGAATATTATGATATTAAGCACTTAAAGATCTGGAAATTCTGAAGCAAGAAGTTGTCTTGGCCATTTTACTCATTGTCAGTACACAGTATCAAAGAAGTAAGGTATATATTGGAAGTCCGTAATCCATTTTTTCTTCATCAGGAAGAAGCATTGCCAAGTCCATAATAACTACTCAGAAGTAAGGTCTAGGAATGACTTCTGGAAAAAAATAGCTTCTTTGAAACTGAACAACCCGTTCTTCAGAGGATGTATGAATCAGAAAGTTGTTTCTTTGTTTTGTGTAGCAGATTCACAACCTATTCTTTTACCTTTCCATTTTGTTAAATATAAATTTTCACACATTTTTTCCCATAGAGAATAAACAATATGTAATATGACTGAGTTAATGCTAGTGAAGAAAAATGGATTCTTAGAATTTGCTCATTTCTGGAGTGCTCAGTATCAGAAACTCGCTATTGCAAAAATGTTATGTTGTATGTATTAAATAAGCTAATTCACAAACTGGACATGAATTGTCTACTGCTCTATTCTCAGGATAAAATCTGAAGTTGCAGATAATCTAGGTAAAGCTGAGGGAAGCTACTCAGTCATACAAATGTGATGATAGGTGTTGTAAGAAGAAAGCACACTATAATTTACAGTCCCCATTATTGAACTTAAAGACCTGGTAAATCTTATCAAAATCATGGGACTCCCTGGGTGATTTAAGTTTCTAAACTGGAACCTACTGCAAAAATAGCTAAACTAATCATATTAGGCAGAGGTTTAAGGAATTGTTTGTTTGTTTGTTTTTCTAACTGTTCCAACCCTGCACAGTAGACACAAAATCATTTCAGTACTTAAGACTTATCCTTTCTGTAGTATAAGTATTCCATATGTTAGCTTTGACAAAAATCATGTTTGCATACATGATATTGCACTGAAACATTCTCTTTTTTTCCAAATCCCAGCTGACTTTCTCCCTTCTATTTTGCTTGATTGTGCAAAACTCATCAGTAACAATGAATACAAAGTGAACCAAAATACAGAATGATTTTGCAGTGGAATACTTGATATCGAAGCCTACATTGTGAAACCTTAGGGAAATTTAAAAAAGAAACAATGACCAATGTATTGAAAGATCCATTGGAWAAAAAAAAAAAAAGAATATTTTCCAGAACATTTCCATAGAGAAAAGAAAAACAACAAATTTCCTAGAAAACTTACATTTGGCAGCTGGATTTATTATGTGCACATGTTACTCAGCAAGAAGACTTTTTTGAACTAAGTGTACTCAGAAGGGGTATCCTGTAGAGCAATTCATACTGTGAATAGTGTCAAGAAATATAGGGCAAGAAATAAATCTGGGTCATCAACAGAGGCTAGTATGTGTTGTTTTGGTACATCTGCTTCATCTCTTAGCTTGTCATACATTTAAAACATAAGACAGATTGCTGTAAGGGTCGGATTTTGTTCCCATTTAAATGAGACTAGAGTCAGGCACAAGTAGGAATGAGGCCTGTGCTAGAAGACCTCTGTTCCTTTTTGTGTGAGAGGAAAACTGCTAGTTTTCAAAACTAAACTTACAGCATGAAGTCCCTGCTGAAGACTGCAACGAAGTCTTACAGTTCTCCACTTGTTCATAGTGGAGAAGATGCTCATATAGTCTTGCTAAGGAAGAAAGTGGTCAAGGATGGATCTGTGTGAATCTATATATCACAGAATCATGGAATTGTTTAGGTTGGAAAAGACCTTTAAGATCATCAAGTCCAACTGTTAATCTAGCACAGCCAAGTCCACCACTAAACCATGTCCCTAAGCACCACATCTACATGTCTTTTAAATACCCCCAGGGACAGTAACTCAACCACTTCCCTGGGCAGCCTGTTTCAATGCTTGACAACCCTTTCGGTGAAGAAATTTTTCCTAATATCCAATCTAAACCTCCCCTGGCACAACTTGATGTACTGGGAAGTCTCCAGTAAGCATAAGCAAGGGGTAACTGAAACCTACCTTCATGGTCTGGGCTAGAGCACAGGAACAAAAAAGGGATGTGGGAAACTTTTTCTAGCTAGGCAGGGTCCAGCTGAAGATAACTGTTCCAAGTGTTTGTTTCCTTTTCTCCCCACCTCCAATCTTTTGGTGCAGGAACCCCCTTTGATTTTGCTCCACAGCATTTCCTGTATTCTTAGCCCACACCATCATGATTCATGCAACTAGAGCCTGTTTATTAAGCAAAGAGAGAGAGAACTGCAAACCCAGAGTAACTTTCTTCTTCATTTTCTAAAAGAAGCCATGCAAAATAAGATAAACACTGATATCTTTAACTCTGGATTCCAGTGAGTTTGCCGCTTTCTAGCTGGTTTGAGCAAAATTATTTTATAGCAAGATTGTCTTACAGATAACCAAGATGCTTCTGGGCTATATGTGGGGGTTGATTATTCCCACATGTGAGCAGCCTAGAGATTTTAAGAGCCAACTCAGTATTAGTAAAACAGACCTTGAAAGAGCACTGTATTTATTTGTTACCAGCCTATAAAAATCTTTCTCATCGTGACCACCAGACACAAGCACTGAAGCCCAAAGGGACACGTTATTCCATTGACACAATAATAAAAATACAATGTCCATTAATCATAACTGATTCACTGCCTCTGTCAGCAAAATCATCCATTTTGGAGAAGCCTGTGCAGATTTTGCAGGGATTCTGAAGGCTCCATCATGCCAGTGAACCCCCAGAAATGGCAACTTCTAGGTCTTTACAACACAGCTATGTTCTTCTCTGTCAAAAGACAAAATGAATAAGAGGAATGATAGAATTAAAAGAAAAAAAATCACCTCTGGAAAATTATGAAAGTGGCCCCTGGGATAAATAGGACATGTTCAGGGCATAATTTTTGACAATTCTAGGAGAAAACCTACCACGTATCCAGTGGTATCTATCCAGTTGTAGCTACTCTGTCAACTTCAGGTCTTTGCATGTGCTGTAACCATACTGAAGCATAGACTTTCCGCTTCCAGTTGAGGAGGTCCCCAACCAAAGGAGCTCTGAGATAGCTCTAAATGGCCAGGCAATAATCTCTATGATGCTACACTCATTGCATAAACATCTTACTATTTTTTAATGGCTCTTTCTTGGAAGTTCAGGTTACCTTTTACAATAGAGAAAAAAATGATTGTCAGACACGCTCAGGTATAATATTTTGATTTACTACTCATGCTGTGATGAAAATAACCAATGTAAACTAGTCCGTTTGTCATAGCCGTGAGCACAATACTCTGGAGTTTTGTCACAAAAAGATATTTTGCCCAAGATGTGGGGTTAATTTGTGTATTTCTCAAAATAGTACATTGTAATTCTGCAGTAACCAAAAGTTTCCAGCTTACGTATTTATATCATGCAATACAGATATATGGTTAGAAGTCACAAAAGCAGACATGTTACACTTTAGCAGTGTAACATTTATGATATTGGCAGGTCAGCACTGGGTATCCGTCCAGATACTTATGATGAACTGCAAATCATAAACTTCTGTCCTTGAACACTGGAATACTCTCAACTGGATTTTTTCTGATCTTGCAGTTCCCTCACTGAAAGGAAGGACAACAAAGTGGCATAAAATAAGCAGCATAACAATGCTTGATATATTGTTAAGCAGTCCTTACTGACTCAAGTTAAGTTCAGCAATACTTATTTTTAAGCACCGAATGATTCCTAAACACATACTCTGCTGGGACTAAGAATTACTAAATGTTATCCAAGTGCTCAGTACTTTACTGAATTCCAGCTCAGTTTTCATTCCAGCGACTGATACGAACTGAAGGTACTACTGGAGGGAGACATTCCTTTGTGAGACTCAGCAGTGGCCAATATAAAGCAACAATTGCAACAAATTCTCATGTCAGTCTTTTACTCTTAGATCAGACAGTGGAACACAGAAGACACATCTTCTGGCTTCAGAAACATGCATTTAAAATGGCTGAGAAGAAAGTATTTTTTGCTGCAAAACCCAAAATTGAGTTAAAACATGTTTTTCTTAAGATGTCATAAGCTGAATCGAAAAATTCTATTAAAAAATTTTGTAGTGTTCAAGTTTCCTGGTTAATAAAAAATTTAATTTCATTTTGAAGGTGATTTGCTAATCTACAGCTAAAAGCACACAGATGTGTATTAGCTTACTTTACTGATCCTTATAAGGAACTCGATTTACTGGGGGGGGAGAGGGTTGGAGTTTGCATGTGTAAGTGTTCACAATTGTGAAATGCAACATTGCTTACCTCTTTGTGCATAACAGTGTTGTGTCTTAGTTGCTAAAAGTCTGTTTATCTCCCCTGAGGTGGTAGTTTTGGATGAGCAATCGTGGCTTTATAGAGAAGGCTAGAAATCTACTTCTAAACCTTGTCCAGAGAAATCTGTTGTTTCTAGCTGGAAATCAAGAAGCTTCACTACTGCTCTTCAAGTAAAGATTTGAAAAGGGAGGAGGAGGAACCACAACCCCAGCAGAGCTGTGGCACTTGGAGCGAGCTGAGAAGGTGGCCCAAGACTTAGGAATTCCCCCATGCAGAGAGAGCATAAATTTTTCAAAAGCCAAAATTGAAAGCCAAACACTGAAAGCAAATATGGACAATGGTTAAATATATAGTAATAATCAGACCAGTGTTTTGGACCTAATTCACATATTGTGGAATGTAGAAAAAAGCCCTGAGCACAACTAGATGAAGTTGAGGAATTTTCTGCTCTGATGATGTCTCCTTTACTAGAACCTGTAAGACCTTGTTGAGCCTTGCAGATCTTTGGCTTATCACTGTGGGCAATAATTTCTTTGTGAATCGCTTCATCTAGCAAGTCATCACCATGTCCTCTACAGATGTTTTTCATTAAGACTAATTAATTTCTTCTAGGGGACTAATGCCAACACAGATGTTATGCAGGAATACATTGTTTCTTAATACCAAGAAAATCCTTTCTGAACCTAATAACATATTTAACATCCCGACTCCTTGCCCAGCAGATTCCTATTCAGGGATAGCATGTCATTTAGACATATACCATATAAAGAAAATATTTTTCTTGCATGTTCTATAATTTGCATTATGGAAAGACAAGAAGCTAGATCGTCCTGAAGTTTCAGTTTGATTTCAAAGCAAAGCAACACTCCTCCCTCAACTTTTATATCTCTGCATTTAAATCAAAACTTTGAGTTGAGATATTAACTAGAAACTGGTAATGTGGCTCTGTTCGTACCTGTGCACATTTTTATTTTTATGCCTCTAATAGTGCTACATTAAATAATAAGCATGGTGGTATCCTCCTTTGTAAGAAAAAAATTAGTTTTGTAGGGTTTTTTTTAATTCATTTTTATATTCTTCCACCAGAAAATTTAAGAATATGGCCTATTAGAGGATATATCCCATTATGACAGATATCTAGTGTATGATTTAAAGAAACTTCTCTAAGCTGTTGTCCATCCAGTCATTTTTACAGGCAAGCACCTTCAAGCATGTGGTGTTGATAGGACACAAATTCACATTGTTTAGTTGAAAAAGTTTTCAATATCATGAAGCACTCAGTTGTTGTAATAAAATTACTCTGCAAGAAAGTTATCTCAACAGAATGGATATCCCAGTAATATATTATATTAGCTGTTCAACACTGAATGTGCTGGATTAGAATTAATTAACTCTTTTTTTTTTTATTATTGCCACATGAACCATAATTAGAGGTTACCTCACCAGTCAGTTAGTCAACATGGAGGTGAAATAAAACAGGTTGTTTGCAATGCAGATCATGCAGCACCTAAGGAATCAGTATGACTCCAATTTTTTAAAATAATTTTTAGAAAGCATCCTTTCCCTGCCCACTGCTTTACAAAGTCTGAGACCAGATCACTTTAAGTGGTGACAGTGTTTACCATGCTGTTGTATAACTTCTGCTCTAGATATCACTTGTTGATATGTTCCTCATATCATCCAAGATGGCTAAATAAATTCCTATCTTGTGAAATTACATCAAAGATCACAGTAATGTTCTCTTTTTTATTGCAGAGAATATAGTGAAACTAACAGCAGCTGGATAGACTGGCATACTTGTCAAAAATTATCGTCATGATCTAAGAGAGGGAAAGCAAGTAGGGAGATTGCAATGGTAAACTTTCTTTAATTGTAACACATATGGATACTCTGACACCATGTTGAGAAGCACAGGGTGGATGACAGGATGCACAGGTAACATTAAGACAACTGAAAATTGTCTATAGTGTCAGCAATGTAGCCCTATCCTCTGGGTTTTCCTTTCCCACTCAATGATTTTACTAGGTATTATATAAGCAAAGAAATACCTATTAATTTTTTTTCCCTTCAGTAAAACAGTAGTGATTCAGATATTCCAAAAACTAGGAATCACCCTGAGCAGGGTGATTACTTCTTTCTGTCAATATCTCTTGATCTTAGAAGGCAAAATCTTTATTAATGTAATGAGCAGATGTCAGGCTTTGACTGTAAAGGGTGGAACTCTTCCTGCTTACCCTGATGGGATTTTTAACAGATACAATTTTTTTGAAGAGCAAACACTCGATAATAAAGCTTGAATGCTATTTGCACTCATGTATAGCTATACAGGTGTGATATCAATACATCATTCAAGTAGTGATTAAATCAACTTTGAATTTGCAAAAAAATCCCCCAAACCCAGTGACAAAATTCTTGTATGATCCTCTATCAGTCAATAACAAATGGACACAAACTCTCCTGGGTTTGCTGCACAGTATCTTGTATTGGAAATGCTAAATGACAATAAGTTTAAAAAATTATATTGTTTACTAATTAAATGCCAAATGTATCCTAATAAAGCTGTAGAGAACAGTGACAGAGTCCAATCTGATGTAGCTAAGAAAAAAAAGCTACCTTGAAGTCTTCATTTTCCAAACTTTATTTTCTCCTTCTGCTGTACTTTTTGTAAATAAGGCTCCTTCAGACCATGTGCAAATAGGTATCCAGGAAAAAATGTTTTTAAGAAATTTTTTTAGGGACATTTTAGCTTGATATGATGTATGATATTAACTCCAGAATAGAGTGACATCTTGGAGATCTTTTTGTCAGAGCATCTGAATAACAATGACAAAATAAGAAGTGAAGTTGGAGACCATTTCAGGCGCTGCATGTAAAATATTTATAATTACAATGACCCTACAGTGGTCAGCCCCCTAAAACAGCACAGCACAGCACACACTCTGAAGTCATTACCTTATGGATGTCTAGCAGCACACACTTTATTTCAACACCAGTGAGTCTTGCTGGAGCAGGTTTTAGTTCAAGTGCTATTTAAGAATTCTGTATTGTAAAAGTAATTGTTCTTAAAGCAATATGTGTAGAATTCAATGACTGTATATATCCTGAGGGTTATGTGTTATGACGCAGATTTGAAGGTATTTTCCTTTGTTTGGGATAATAACCTGGGTTGTCAGGAGGACTTGTTTTTGCTTCTTTTATACTGAGAGGAAAGACAGAATGTATAATAGGGGATGCCGAAGGTGAAAGGATTGAACACAAAATTAAATTTATTTATTTGAGAAAAAGAAACCCCACTCCTTTGTCAAAGCTATGTTTAGTAGTGTGACTTATAAATACTGCACACACTTTGTATCAGTTAGGCACTATTGACAAAAACTTCTTTTTGGTCTGTCTCCTAATCTGTGAAAAGGCAATACAAATGCTTATGGAAGAGATAAGAAAAACTATTAAAGCGCCAATAAAGAATTTAAATTCTCTGGCTGCATATATGGTGTAGATGTGCTCTCAAGTTTATCTGTGAAGACTGTAACATCTAGGCAGAGGTCTGAAGAACAAATAATGCAAAAGTGAACTGAGCAACCCAGGTGGGACCAGGTCAGGCAGTTGTTTTTATATGAGTCACTGTGTTATAAGAAGAAAAAGGAGCAAATCCACTAGGAAGCCTGAAACACTCAGGCTTCAGAACTGTGATCTCTCAAGGAAAAACAGTATGAAAAAAATTTTAATTGTTGAGTCTTGACAACACCCAGCCATAAATCATGGTCTCAGGGAAAGGTTTCAACTTTAAAGCAAATGATCTTGTGTACATGTGTGTGTGATAAAACCTCTTGGTGCTTCAGGCATTAGAAAGTTCTCAGTCTCCTTACAGCTGTTTTGTAACCAAGGTCTCAAGCCCTTTAAAAGTGCAATAAAAGTGCTGCTTTAGTGACTGATGTAATTTTTCTTCTCTTTTGTTATTTCTTCCATATGAGAGAATAAACAGTCTTCAAAGCTACTGTGTTTCTTCAGGGATTCAGTTCAGATAAGATAAGAATCAACCTGAAATTTGTCTACCTCTCAAATTAAATCTAACTCTATCGTCCTGTATTAAGTTCATCGACCGTGTGGTTAATGTTGTAATAAATCTCTTTGGATAGAGGCTTTGCTGGGTATTGTGTTCTTGTTTATTTCATCATGAATTCCATACTGCAACACTCTGGATCAAAACTCAACAATTTTGCTCAGATTCAGGACTCGAACTGGGCTTGCATAAGCCAAAATGTCTAATTCAATGAGTGCAGTGACAGCCTCTTCAGTGACTTTAATGACATTATACAAGCAAAGGTCTGGTATTGAATACCAGTGATGAGGCAGACCCCCAGTTCTTTCCAACTTCCATGGAGGGTACTCGCATTTTTAGTTTCTAACAGGTCTGTCTACCCATCTGAAGTACCAAGATAAATGTTCTAAATGAGAGGAAATGGTTATCAGTGTGTTATGATGACAAAAGCAATACAGAATGAGGGAATGTAAATGAAATAAAACGTGCATCACCACACTGGCTTATGTAATGCTGCCGTAGAGATGTTGGATTGCAGAACTATTAGGTATCAGCACATGTAGCTATTTTCCTCACCAAGGAAAGATCAAAGATTTGACAGGAAGCTGTTTCAGGCTTTTGCTACTGTAGACCAGATTTAGCTGCAGGAAAAGAGCCAGCAGCCAGGATCAGGAGTTTGTATTTGCTGAGGTACAAAGAAGGAATTTCGGCTGCTGAAAAATAGTCTGAGAGGTGGAAAAGACTAGATCTGGCAAAAATGGGCCTAATTTTAGTCTCCTAACAAATCTCAACTTAGATACAAAAATTCATGGGAAAAATTAGGGGTATAAAAGGGAGAAGAACAGTGAGCAAGAAGATGCCTACATTAGGCATAGAAAATGCTCAGGGGAGGAGCTGAGTCAAAAAGTATCCTGGACTGTCTTCTGTAGTTCAGTCTCTACATCAAAACTTTCCCATAAGATAGCCAAAGCAAGAAGATTTGCTTCTTCACCTTTGTATCTTAAATCCCAGACAGAACACTCTGCCAGTGGTTAGGAAACTAATTTTTGATTACTGTCTGCTCAAGAAAATATGACAGTTTTTAGCACCTTGATAAATACTTAGCCCAGCCAGCTGTAGTCATTAAATGTGTGGTGCCCTTGGATTTTTCTGTGGAGAATGATGATCTTTGTGATGATTATTATTAAGCTAGGAAGGCAGAATGAAAATGAGCAGGACTCAGCGATAAAGCACAGAAGACATTCACATCACCAAAGACAAACCTGGGCTTCAGACCCCCACATCAGTGAGCACTTAATATAAACCAGTTAGCCAGACACTCAAACTCCCAGCATTAGTTGGTAAGCTATTCTAAGGAGAAAACAAAACAACGCTGCCCCCCACCAGGCTCTGAATGTGAAGAGGCTTGCTTTTGGAGAGCAAGGTTTTCCAAATAACTGTCTTCAAAATATTTCTCAGTGATGAGTCCCTTCTCAACCTTTTATAGGGTTTTTCCCTGCCTAAGTTTATATGCTGGTATCACATACTGTCATCAGCATAGTTGGTATCAGACTTCAAGAACACAGACTAACATTTCCAACACAGTGTAGCTCAGTTTATTTGCCTAGTGATTTTGATTTCAAGGACCAAAAATACCCATGTTTTTTAAATGGGAGCAGAAAGGAACGGAAACCCAGTCTCTTGCTTTTTCTTTTTGCAAGGACATGCACATCTGGTAAGAGAAAAACATAGTGGAGGAGTCCCCTCTTAAAACACTGGCAGCACAGCACATTACAAAGAAGGCAAGAGGCTGGAGAGATAGTCTTAATGAGGATTTATTTGTTCATTTGTCTATTCTGTATGAAAACAAAAAGGGCAAGAAAGCTGCTTAAAATCAACATAGAGGCCCCAAAAAGTCTGACTATCAACACTGCTGATCACTCTTGCATTTTTACTTGTGCTGAGCATCAGGAAAATGTAGATTTCTGACATTTTTTTCTCTCAATCTCACTTCTTAGCCTTCTTGCAATCTTTTCCAAAGTAATCTAGAGTCTGGAAATTTGGACTTCTCAAGTTTTCATTCCATCTGTGACACTGTCTGTCCACAGACTTCAGCAAAATGTTTCCCCTTTCTGTCTCATGTTGCTCGTTCTGCCCATCTCCAAAGTGGCTGCAGGTGATCTGAAACTCTGCTTGCACCTCAACACTGTCCAAAACCCACACTGCAGCAATTCCTGTTCCCTAATCGGGAAAGGCAGAGGTGGCAAACCAGGCCCTGTTATAGTGTGATGACAGTCAAAATGATATTTTGATGAAATAATGGGACTGAAGACACTAAAGCTCTAATTGTGAATCTAATGAGTTTACACCACATATAGTCATGATTTCGACTTTCCTTTCCCCCAGGCAAACCAATTTAAAGACATATACTGAGGAATAATTAGTGAATGGTTCTGTTGTACATTTTAAACTGAAATAAAAATGTCGAATTCATAGCCTTGCTATAAATTGCATTCAAGGGAGTAAGGCAGTGAGATACAGATGTTCTATATACCTTACAAAAGACCATAAAATATGATTAGATTTACAAAACTCAGCTTTTAACTTTTATATTTCTCATTACTATTTGTTGGCCACTCTGCATTTTCCTTACTGAATATTGTTGCTGTAAACAAGAGAGATTAAGACCAAACAACAATGCAAACAAAACATTAAAAGGTCAAAGTACTATAACTGGAAAAGATTTTTTCCAAGATATATAGGGCACAAATGCTCCAATTCTACATTCTTTATACAGGGTTATTAGATAATGTTGTATGGCAATGTAATTGTTTGATTGTTATCTTTCTGTTCTCATTGGTTTAATGTAATTTATGGAGTTCAACAACACTCTTGTCAAGATATACACATTTCAGTATGTGCATTACAAACATTCCCAAGGGAGGCCAATGATTTGACTTTTGTCAAGGTCAAAAGACCAACAAAGTCTGTCCTATCTCAAAGCAGCACAATGGAACATTTGAAATAAGATATGAGTTCCATGACATATCTGGAGAAGAAAGTAGATACCAAAGATGCTTTGTCCATTCTATCTGGAATTTCCAGTTTTTCAGGCACACCTGGAAATTCAATCAAGGACTGAATGAACGTGGAAAATAAACTTTATTTTTGTCATTAAAAGTAATTGCTGCAGGTATGGCTGAGGGACAGTGGAGGGATAGTGGAGGACTACATGAGTCTTATCTGAGTCTATTCTGGTGCAAAAAACAAAAAGGGGGACCTTATTTGATGGCCTTCTCTCTAAACATTTATGCAGAATAACCCCTGACCTCCAATTCTCTCTTGCCTTGGTGGAACATTACTTTTTGTCAGCATTTCCTTAGAGTGGCAGTGGACATCTTCCACACATACAAATTGTTGTTAAACAGTAAACACTCAGCATTTCCCTTAATATTCTTCTGTGGCTTACTAGGAGCTTTCTTCATTCTCTTTTCGGCTACCAATCTGAGGCCTATGTGACTGTTAAAAAATTTTTCAAGAAAAAAAGCTGTCCCATCTTATTGAAGCTACAAAACAGCTTTTCAGTACAATAATGTCCAGCAGCAATGTGAAGTTGTGGTTTCCTGGAGTTCCAAGAGTTGGCTTAGGCTTGCCTGAATACTAAAACCATTTTGTAGTCTAAAATTCAAACAACTCTGGTGTTTGATTATCTGGTCATCACCAGCTAATTCTAACAACCTATTCTCCCTAGTGCTTTAGCTAGACCATTTAGAAAACCTCAGACACTTTTAGAAATCAAGCTGTCAACATGAACCAACTTCTTCAAGAATTGATGCCCTGGCTTAGTGCAGTAGTGTTACTTAAGAGTATATAAACACTAAAAAGCAATATATCAGGACACTGGATACTCTAGTAAAACTAGGCATACATATTTTTATGCATCGGTGTACTTGTAAAAGAAGCAGATTCAGTATGTACTGCTTTCTTAACAGTATTTGAGACCTACATGCATGTATTTTATACAGATATACAAGTATTTGGGCAACTACACCCATTCCCCTATTAACCATGAATGTGGCCTGACCTCATGCTGGAACTCCTACAGTTGTTAAGGTGTGCAATCCATACAGTGAGCTGAAATAATGAAAAAAATTGCTTCAGAGCAAAACCTGGAAACATCATAGTTGCATACCAAAAGTTCAAATCTTTTCACTGAAGTTATGCTGTATACAGCAATTGTTCTTGAGGAATAAATTTTTCTCCCAGTTGTGCTGCATGGTTGTGGTAGCTACATGCCTTACGTGTGAACTCTTTAAAAAAGCCCTGTCTACTTTAAAGAGTACAGGTTTTTGAGGGTTGGGGGTGTGTTTTCTTTTTATATTCTGAAATACTGAATCTACAAGGTGTCTAGTTCCCCAAGAAAGATACTGGAATTTGACAGTTCTGCCAGCTTCAGAAAACGTGTGTGTGTGCTCAGCCATCTCAAGTTTACAAGCAGACTGGAAGAAGACAGAAAGCCAAGTTCTGTACCGGTGGCCTCGTTCCACCAAAATCAGTGGGGTTACTCTCTTTTCTTACTGCAAGGATCTGCCCCCCTGCTCCCCTGCCTACCAACAGCTGACTGCTAGGAAAATATCCATGCAGATTTTTGCACAGGTACACAGGTACCAATATGTCTTTCATTTGAATAAACTGCAAAGTCAAAAAAAGCCTTCTTGTATTTTAAAATAAATAGGAAATCACTTAAGAAACATATCGAAAGGAATGAGATGTAAAGCTATTAACACTGTATAAGGGTAGTGTCTGGCTTCCACTTTCTTAGAAGCAGGGGATGAGATATTTTGCTAAGGAGAATTCCTGAAGAATCTTTATTTAGGAAGTATATTTTCTGGTTGCTAACACAAGATGTTTGTGTATCATTTGCTATTTTCATTGTATCTTAATGATTTTTATACCATTTTTGTCTTTTGCTGTGTATATCTCTCCAGAGCACTGGAGTAATTAAATTTGAACTTCTTCAGATACAGAGATCCCGGTGCGAATGCTGGTTTGCTCACTGAGAGAGGTCCTCAAACCCAACAACTCCATGTCTCATTGTAGGAAGGGTGGGAATCAGTAACCAACAGAAAGACATTATGTGGAAGAGAGAACTGTTATCATGGATTATGGAAGCAGAATTAGCTATTCATAAATTTAAAGCTCATCGGTTTTTCTCAGTAGCTGAGGCACTGAAGGTCTATATATTTACTAATGGAAAGTAACACCTTAAGGTTTCTAGATGGAAGTGATCTTGCCCTGAGGGACTCCAGTGTGAAATCTTTGAAATATCCTACTTCTCAAACATGTTGTCATAGAAAGCACTGCTGGTTTTCACTGAATGAAATATTGCTTAAGCATACTGCCAACTCAGCTTCCGCCAACTCAGCTTCCACAAAGCTATGTATTTAAGTACTATGTATTTATATCTCTCAGTGCTTTCCACAGAAGTAATTTAATCCAATTGTTATGCTATTTACATGAGCTTGGGTTTTAAGGACCGGAGATAAAAAAAAAAAAAAAAAAAAAAAAAAATTAAAACTTAGCCTCTTGATAAAAGTTTGCAAACAGGATGGAGGTCAGACTTACCTAACCATGGTCTGAAACCAAATAAAATATAGAGAGAAATTTCATTTTTAGTTTCCGCACTGCAAAAACCTGAAAACCAGCAGGGCTTTCCCTTCACCAAAGGTCATCAATTTTAGTAAACCTTATTTCAGCACCTCTACCTAGACGGATTAGTGTTAACAGACTAAGAAATACTGGGGAAAGATCCCATGAAGAACTATAGAAGCTAAGTTCTCACTGTTACATGTACTGCACTTCTAAAGCAAATGAATGACATGAATAAATTGTATTAGCAGTTTCTGTAGGCAAGTAGAATTAAAATTACATTGACATGTATAGCAGGGAGAACTCCAACTGCTGAAAGTGTTTGATGATATCCTGGGTAGTAAATTAGTTTACATGTTTGATTAAAACCTAAATAGGTGCTCAATAGAGATTTATATCCTTTTTGCTCATGAAAAAAAGCTATACTCTATATTCAATATTCAATCTCTTCTATATTCTATATTGCAATTTACTTTGTAAATTAGGGATTAAGACAATACAGAGGTACTTTTAAAATAGTTTATCAAATACTTCATTTTTCCTTGCTTTTTTTGTGACTTTTATCACTCCTACTTGTTTCATCTTGCATAAGTTAGATTTTGACCCTGCAAACAACTGGGCATATAACTATTATTTTGCATGACAAGGGCCTAATATAAGTCAAAACACATTGATGAAGGAGGGAAAAAGGTAGACAGAGGTACTGAATAGATTAATGGCAATGGGGAATATCTGAATTCCAGAAACACGTCCAAAGCATTGCACAGTGAACTTCATGGAAAATCTTCCATTTACTTTTTTGGGCAGACACATGTGCCCAGTCTCAGGGGTTAGAGTCAATATGATTTGTAAAAAAAATAAACAAACAGCTACTACACTCTGAAAGTCATTAAAGAGATGCAAAGCTCAGTTAGGTAAGACAACAGTCAATCATAAAGAATATTTTGCTATTTTTGTCAGTGGAAGTATTTTACATCAGAACAGAACTATGGAGAAAAATGGAGAGAGTTGGTAAAGGCACACGTGCTAGAAAATCTCCACTGAAACAGTTTTATGGAAAAAGCAACTGCTGTCCCATAAAGTCAGAGAGTGACCCTACACAGCAGTTATTTGAGCAAGCCTCTGCTCCACTGAATGTCTAGTTAGTTATTCAGTGCAGTAGCTCCAACAGCAGAGCTTGAGAGCTACTACTCAGCTCTGCTGCAAGCTGGTGATCAGAGCATTTTCCTGGGAGGCTGGATGAAAGCAGGAACCACATCTTGCTACACTCCATCTGAGTCTTCCTGGCATTTCCCGTGGTCATATAGGTAGCTCCCTATAGCTTCCCAGGCCCCCAGGTATGTTAGTCCCCAAACCAAACCACCATGTAAGACTTGCTCTACAGAAATTTCTCAAATTAGTACAATTTAAGCATTTTTCTCTCATGTGCAAGCTACTTGAAACTACCTCACATATTCTGTGGGGTGAAAACATATTTATGGATTATTTTGATGGAGCTCCTTGCAGGCAGTCTGTCGTTCCTCATCTTGTGTATTACATGCAGGAGTCAGGACACATGACCCTGCACAGCAGACTTCCCTAGAGAATGGGGTGCCTGGAAATTGAACATTACAGTGTGCAGGTGCGCAAGCTCCCCACAGCTTCAGCCCTAGGACTACAACTACCTGGGCTACAAATGTTATTTTTTTAGTTCAAAATCAATTTAGTTTCAATCTTTTGAGACAGTAAACCTGTTTGCGTGCACAAAATCTGAGATAAGACCAAAACTTTGCCTTTTCTCCCTCAGTATTGTGAAAATGAGATATGCTTTAAAATTATAGTCTTCTCTGTAGCACATAGATGAAGAAGCTGGTTCTTCTGGTCTATTTTACATCAATAATTAAAATGCTTGATTTTGTTTATTAGACTTAGCACTTTTTCCACCTCCTCTCCTCCTTACTCACATAAAATGCTCAAGGCATGTAGCTTGCTCTTGTTTAAAATTGCTCCATTTGGTTAGCAAGGAGTAAAGAATAGCATGTTATTCAAATAATTAGACAGAAGAGACTCTTACATTCATGGAACCTGATATGTGAATGGTTTATGATATTTGCACTGCCAATTGACTGCTGCATCATGCTGATTAAGATTAATGATACCACAACAAAACCTAAACTTTTCAAGTTGTCTGCTTGCGTGTATTGTGGCCATACTGGTTTTTGTTATGCACCACCCAGGTTTTCAAACAAATAAAATTTATGATAATTCTTCGGGTTTTGGAGCTTCCTGATTTCAACCCCCATTTTTCCCTGCTCTCTCTTGTTTTACACCACATCCAGCAAACATGAAACTACAAAGTTAAAATTTGAACTAAAGTATTTTTTATTACCGAGCATTTGATTTGATTCTTGCTGTTCCTGCCCTCATAAGCAAGCTTCATGTCTAGTTTAAATCAAGTTTGAAATTGGGCTAAGTACCAACTACAAAAGGTATACTTTACTGCTTCAGACCCTAATCTTGTGAGAATGTGTGCAATGGGACTACTCACAAACTAAGCAAAGCATATCCTTTAAGCACTGAACTAATAGGACTATTTATATGAAGGAAGTTAAGGATGTGTGTAAATGTAATGTAAATGTGCTTGCTGGATGAAGGCCTAGCAAAATAAAGTTCAAATATTCCACCAGTTCAGCTGTTATTATGACTGCTATCATAGCACAACAGCAGAGAAGTTTAAAGCACTTTGTGGTCGGTGAGTTCCCTGGTTTGCAAACACTGGAAAATAATGGACAGAACTACAAGTGGCTAAAATTGAGATGACTATTAAAGTTAAGGGGCAAAACCTACTGTAGTTTTCAAGATTAGGTACTGATTACCTGAATGTACAAATGTTGAAAAATTGCTAATTCTTCCGTCATTACACTGCACTCTGCATAATTACATAATTCTTTTTCTCTTCTAATTTCAACCCAAGAGACTTAATTGTGACTATAAAGTGTAGGATTTTTGTGTGTGCTTCTTTATAGCACATTAAAAGGTTATAATTTATAAAAATAAAAAAATCAGGTCATCTTAATTCATTATAAATGAKGAAAAGCATGGGGGTGTGAAGATTTTCTCTTCTTCACCGACGGATGTAGAAGTGAATGTTTTGCACTGAAATTTGCATTTCTTGTGAACCACTTCTTCCATTTCCAAGGTTCTCTTAATCGTATTGGAAAAAAATGAATACATACAGGGCATCATTTTTGGTAGCAATAAGCACAGCTGAGTGGCATTCTGTAAATCATGCTGAGAAAGGTGAATATTACTAGATTACTCAAATGGATACAGTTTGATTTACTATAGGCAGTACCTTTATTAATGAGATGCGAGGCCAGATATGCCATAGTGATTTAGAAGCAAAGAGGATCTAATTAAAAGTTCCTTTGTCTTTTCTAATAGAAAGGTTGCCTAACCATCCTTTCACAGTAAACATTGCCAGATAACAAATCTGGTAAATCACTCTCCTGTACATCAGGATGTTCCTGATCAGCTCTCCAAAACATCTTTCCCAATCTGAAGTAGACTATTAGCTGAAGCGAGGCAAGTAAGTACTGAACAATTGTTTGTCACAGCTCTGTATACATATTCACCTGCTCTCCAGTTACATGTGTTTAAAAACTCAAACCAAAAAACACTCCCATCTAAACTGTGACAGTAATATTCAATAAACTAGCCCAGAGTCCAGTTGAAGGAAATAAGTATACTTCTTTAAACTGTTAGTTTTACCATTTTGCATCAAAAAGTACTGAAAAGCATTGGCAAATATTGTGCAAATTGATGAGTTCTCAATTGCTTAGCAGTTGCCTAAGCATGTTCTGCCAAATTCAAGGTACTACTTGAATTGATTTCAGTGGGGGCAGTAACTGAGCACTTTCCAGAGGTTCCATCTGCATGCGGAAAAACATGTACATAAAAGATTAGTAATATATTATATGCTAGAATTGCCTTGTACTCCATATTGTAAGACTGAGTTTTCAGTTGTTAATACTGGAAAAACTTAAATCTTTTGAACTGAAATTTTCCATGCTGAGCTTTAGCCTTAGGATGACCTTTTTTGGAAAATTTCAGCAAAAACAGCTCAGCTGTTTCCAAGAATGAGGCCAGTGACAAACATAAGTTTTTGTGCATGTGTGAAAAGTCTGGTAACATTTTTTTTTTACAAGAGTCCTCATTCTTTAGAGTTGGGACTTGACATGCTACAGAATGACGGCTTGTGGGCCAAGAATATAAATTATTCCTTTTGAAAACTTACAAACTTACCCACATTTCTGCAGGCTCTAAACCTTTGAATAATTGCCTTTTATATTTTCTCGAACTTGTGAGAGGACAGAGAGCGATTCCAGAACGTTAGATTTGCATGGGGCATGCCTCAGCTCAGTGGTTCCTGTCATGGGTGGGCTTCACATGCCTAAGCTCTACCTACCCATGCTAGATCTGGCTCATGGAGTTGGATTTTACGCAGCCAGAGCTCCAGGCAAGCAAGGGAACAAGACAACAACAGTTCTAATGTGCAGGGAGCAGAAAGTTAAACCAAGCAAAACAAGTAATATTATTACATTTCTCAAATGAAATTCATGTACAAAACATTGTGAACTGCTGTTCTCACAATCTGTTCTTGCAGTTGTATCTCTGGAGTGTTATTATCTCTGGCTGGGTGGAGCTGAGTCTTGCTCAAAGGCAACCTTTTTCTTCTTATTGTAGTTCAAGTAACCAGGAAGAAGCAGCAGTCTTTGCAGACATTGTTTGGGCCAAAGACACATTTGTCAGGAATAGAAGAAACCAGGGAGGTACGGAGGGGTAGAAAGCATTTGACAAAATCCAAGGAAAGGGGAAACAGGACTCTGCGAACCACTGGAGATGAAAGGGAAAACCAAAGACTGAAAGAAAATTCCTTAATGGATCACACATTGTTCTGCGGTTGTATATACAGCACAGGAAAAGGTAATGGGGAGTCTGGAGAGATGAGACTAGGACCTGACGAGCAAGAAGACAGAGACTACACTGGAAAAACAATAGAGATCGAGACTGTGTAGATTGAAAAACAGTTGGACAGAGATCAGAAATAGAGGTGAGGCAGAGACAGGGAAAAATCATGAATAAACTGGCTGGGATAGATGAAATCTTTCTTGGAAAAAAGTGAAGGGAACAGGCTGAATCACTAAAGTGAACGCTGCTCTTAAGCTTTGGATTTGAACTCCAGGCTTGAAACCTCACAATTCTGTTGTCACACAATATCTGTAAAATCTGAAAGCAAAGTTTCGCATTCTTTTCTAGCATTACACATAGGAGATGACCGTTTCTTACTCAGGTGAGCCTCACACAGCCTGTTCAAGTGACAGAGTCCTATGTGACTGACGGGGTCCTAAGGGTCCTAATGTCAAGGATCATCAGTATGGGCATAAAGATGGTGCCACATTAACAGCCTTGCTGAGTCCTCTGAGTTTACTAGGAAATGATCCATATGGTAACATTTTGTTAACATAAGTTTTCAAAGTCACGCACACATCATTCAGGGGATGTCAGTATTAAGGATGTCTTTACATTCTTCTTCTGAGTATTTATTTTAATTTTTCTGCAATGACCACTAATTCTCTCCGTGGATGCTGTACGTCTTTCAGGTCACAGGATACATTTGTTACAGGAATAAATACTGGTTGTGTAAAAAAGAAAACTGATTTCTACGGGAACAGTAATTATTTGCAGAAGTTGAAAGACTGTTTAGTAAATAAAGAGAGTAAAGGAAGGAAAAGAAAGCATGGATTCCTGGTTAAAGCAACAATGATATCCTGGAGCGCTGCATTCCCTATTTATCTTTTCTACAGAATTGAAATGCAAACCAAACATTTTACAGGTAGTCATTAATTATGCAACTTTTCCTTGATGTTTGCAGAATTATTTTCAGAAGTGATATGCTGTCATATTTGCAACTGAAGTTGTTCTTGAATATACAAGGAGTTATGCAACAACAGCTGTAAGAACTAAGGTTCTTCGCATGTCATTTAGACATTCAGAATTAATGAATAATTTTGACCATAATCTCTTTCTGACTCAGCTTCCTATTTCTAAGTGGGGGATATTACTACTGCCTTACTTAGATGAATCATTGTGAAAAGAAAGGAATAGCTATGAAGCACTAAAATACTAACTGTGATAGGTGCCATAGCAAAGCCTGTCTGGAAACTAGTAAGTTCTTCACAAAAATGGGGGATGACTACAGTGCAGTGGTGAAGGAGAAAAAGCAAAAACTTAACAGTTAATGATTAAGTGAGAGATCATGTGGGAATCCCTAATCTGTGAGAGAGCAGTTCAGGATTTTATCATAATGCTGCGCATAAAAGCACAAACAGACAAAAGGTATCCATTAAATTTGCCTAGACATCCTTTACTGCTGATATTAGCATTCTTCAGTGCTAACAGCAGTTTTTGAATATCCATTTGATACACAGAATATAGATGTATACTTGTATTTTTGCATATAAAGTATCATCATTAGTTAATACATGTTAAAGAACCAACAGCTATCTGCTGAGCTGGTTACCTGATGCCAGCAAAGACAGGCAYGCCTCCATACACATACATGTACCCCCATAATGAAGCATGCAGTTTATTTGCCTATCTATACTATTTTGAAGTTAAGCACATTCCTTAAATTGATCTGCAAGATACTTTTTTCCTTTCCTTCAAATTGTATCTCAAGACCAAACCAATGGAAGAACACTTGAGAGTGTGACAGAGCTGAGTTAAGGTAGACAAATGGTAAATATTTATAAGCAATAATAAAAATGCCTTATGAATAATTATATAAACATAGTGTATAGTTACTTTAGCTTCCTCTTTTTGCACACTGCATAGTTTTTTTTCATATGATATTTAACTTGGACCAAACTGTTAGGGGCACTGACTATTTTTGCACATACAACAATTCATATATGGAACACCTACCAGCTGTGGCCCCTATGTACTGTTGTCATAATAAAAGCCAGTGCAGCTGGAGCTGTTTAGGTGACTAGTGTAATTTGACTAAATCTCTCAATTTTCCAGAAAATTTCCTGTACATCTTGTTCTTCTTGGGCTTCAAATGCCATGGAAACAGTCTATTTTTCAATATTTTCACGCTTCTTTTCCGGTCTGGTCAGAACCAGGAAGAGCAAAGGCAGTACAAAGCACAGCACAAACAGGCAGCTGGAATGGCTGGTTGCAGAAATTTACACATGACTAGGTAAAGAGTTATGGATCCTTCATGAGCTTCATGAGATTTTATCCTCTTCAGAAGGAATTTTGAAGATGTTTATCAATCTAGGCCAATCACCATTTGAGGATCAAAGTCTTAGAAGTGTCTATATGGACACAAGATTCCATCAGGACTTATCACAACACGTCTGCGACTTGGAGGAGGGATTTTTTTTTCTTGTGCCAGTGCAGACTTCAGATTAGGAACAACTAGATCTGAATTTAAAACAACTCCAAACTAAATTTATTTTGTGGATACAGTCTGCATCTTTGTATTCATAGCAATAGTGAATTGAACTGTTAAATACAAATATTACATACAGCAACCAGTAGTGAAGTACTGATTAAAATAGAGAAGAACGTCAACATTTTAGACAATTTTAGTGAAAATAAAAACCATCTAAAATATGAACTGGGTAAGTTAATTGCTAAATTTTATCTTTTGTGCTTTATTAATAGTTCTGTGGGTAAAGAATCTTACCAGAGTGCAGTCAGTCATCATGCATTGTCAACAGACTCATCAAGAATTAAGTTTGGATATTGTTAATTTTGGTTTGTAAGTAACATTGTCCTTGTTTTCCCCTCTTCTTCTGTTAGTGTGGAACCACCTAAACAGTTGGTCCTGCAAAGGCAAAATTAAAGGGATGAAGATATACTTTATTGGAGAAGAGAGGAGGGGAAGGACAGGGGAAAGATTAATGGGATAAGGGGATAGAAACCTTATAAAAAAAGAAGTTTAAAAAACCCAAACAGTCATAGTTTATTGGTCCTGACTATTCAGCATGCAACAACAGTAACAAGAAATTGCAGAAATTTGGATACATGTCAGACTTACCAGCCAGAAAAAAAGCTGACAAATTTGCAGTGAGAGCTATTTAGAGTTAGTGTTCAGCTTAATAGACATCCCAGCCAAAAGTACATTGAAATGAAGACACTCTGCAACTTTGAGCACTAGATCTAGACCTACATAAAAAAGCAGTTTGGGGTTTATTTGAGGAATTACTTTGTATGTAAAAGGTCAATTGGTTTATAGTATGTGTTATTCTCAGTAATAAGTAAAGAATGTTTAATCTAGTGAAGGAGCAAAGGTATGCATCTCCTAATGAAAGTAGGCATATTATCTCCTAAGGAAAGTTGTTTCAATTTTAATATGCTTTATGGGAAAGAATAAACTAGCAAAAATGGAGCAAATGGAAATAATCATGCATCTACCAATGGAAACCTGTGCAAACGTAAATTATTCAAGATGAAAGAGATAAATTCTACATCGCCAAAGATGAGCGCAAAGAGTAAAAAGACCTTACTGTGAAAAGGGTAACAGTTGGAAAGTCCTAGTGGCAGAGTGTGTAAATCCAGAGGGCCTTTTCTTCCACCTCACTCAAATCAAATCTTGCTACATGTCTACTCTCCTTTTTTTATTTTTTCAGTTGGGCAAAATCACAGAAGAGAACTCAGCACACTCAAAAGCACACTCAACTTACAGAGTTTGCTCTAAGAGCGTATACGCCAACACAGCACACTTTTATGTAGAACAAAGTAGCTTTTGAGCGTGATTAAAATGACACTGCTTTTTTTCTGTTCTTTTAACACCTGTTAAATATGCAATTCTTGGGGTTTTTTTAGACTCTGTTTCCTCACCCTGAAGAGTGTTTTGGTTAGCGTGTCACAACGTAACAGGCATTCTGAATTATGCTATGATGAGGTGCTGCAAAATCTAGCATCTGATACAGCTGTGTAGATGTCCAGCACAATTCAGCATGTTGAGACTTGAGTGGACTACAGTGGTCATTGCTGAATCAACTTCATAAGTACACTTTTMATTTGCATTTCACTTTGATGTTTCTGTTTTAATAATTTTCACATACTAAACCTTGCCAAAAATACCAGATTTACTTGATACCTCAGTCAAACCATAAATTACTAAATTATTGTCTGAAGAGCTCTGTGTCTTTCTTGAACCTGTTTTGAATTTTGGGCCTATTTAACCTATATAAAAACAGAGTTAGTTTGGTTTCCCAAAGAAGTTTCACATACTAATTCTGTAGCATCTGCATTTCAATGGACATGCCATGATGACAGGAATGCCATGACTACGGAAAAATCTGTAGTTTGTCTTTTGTTTTCAAAAGGACTTACAAATCATTCCAAAAAACAACTGTTTCAAAAATATAGATGTATATAACCTGGGACCAGTTCAAACATCTTTTTTGATGCATTTGAAAGACTTCATTTCAGATTTGAACTTCTAATAACTGGATGAAATACTGAAGTTTCAATTTTTTTTCACATTTTCAAAGGAACATTTCAGCACTGCAAAAGCAGTTTTTTAAAAAAATTGAGATTTATTTGGGTAACTGACTTTGATAAAACAGCATTTTCTGCCAGAAAAAAAAAAAAGAGCTATTTTGTTTCATTGGTTCTGCTAATTTTTAGTTATTGACTAAGCTTTACTTCCTATAACTARTGCTTGTTGAAAGCAAGCAACTTACTAAAACCGATAATTTTCTTACTAATTGGTTTTTAAAGACTCTTAGTTTTTAAGTCCTTCAGCTATTAGAAATCTACAGGATGCTACTGCTGGCATATGAAATGTCTTGGCTTGATACTACAGCCAACATTTTAATAACTGAGGTGGAAGCTCCTATCTGGAAGAAAGTTGCTAAAATGCAGCTAATTCAACAAAATAAGTGCAGTGATTGACCGAGAACTCCTTTTCAGTGACTGTCTTCTGTCAGCAGCAGCTACAGAATGAGGAAATGATGCAAGGTCTCTTATATACATCACATTTTTTTTGCCAGGAGAGTTTTGCTGTAAGTGTCTAATATGTGAGTAGCCTCTCTACTAGTGTTTGCATTTATCCTTTTTTTTTTAAACTTGGCATTAGAGCTGATATGAGATTAGACTGAACCACGAGGGAGAGGCCCTCTGTTTTCTGCCTCAGGCTACGTGAGCCAGACTACTCATAATTAGGAGTCAGAATGGGAGCAGCAACCTCTTGGGCCTCAATTTCAATGTCCAGAACCATATTTTATAGTAATAACATACACAGGCTAACTCTGKTTTTTTATTGCATGATTTTGCCGTCCACACAGCTGTACCACACAGAACCTATCACCCTCACCGAGACAGACAAAAAGGACAGGCTGGAGCTACTCAACAACTGGTGCGCCTAAGCATCTGAAATGTCATAGTGAAGGAGAGTTCAAATAGGTGAAACAGAGGATTACGCTAAAACAAACAGAAAGTTGGTTTGGTTTGGTTCGTACTACAAAAGTACACACAGAGTGCTCAGTGGGATCAGGGAGGGAAATAACAGCAGGCCAGCTAGACTGTCCGGAAAGCCAGTGCCTGCTTCTGCTCTGGTTGTTGGATGCTTTTTAACGTCAGCAACRTTATTGGGTGGAATGACATAACCTTGAAGTCTGGGACCAAGACGGGTTAGTAGACCAATGTGGATATGTCAAGATGAAAGTGGCAAAATTGTTTATTCAGGTGATCTCTGAAACATTTGAAAGGAGCGCTGCAAAGCAGAACTGACAGATGGACTCGGTCGGGGAGGATAGAGGGAGTATATCTCTGCTGTTTGGCGTCAGCTGCTTGCAGCTTAATGCCATCAGCTTGATTTCAACACTTATTCCCAACTGTATCCCCTACAGCCGTGTGTGCTCATGATAGACACAACCCTAAAAGTGAAAAAAAAATCCACAGAAGGGTGCATCATTTCTCCTAGATGACACAGTCTTTTCACTGCTAGTTGCTTTTTCCATGTCTCATAACAGAGTACAGCACAGAATCCTCCCAAGCAGAATTTATCTTTCTCTCTCTCAAAACAACCCCAATAAACAAACCACCCAACACTTCTAGATTTTGTGTTCTCAAAAGAGAAACAGCTCTACAAGAAAACTTGATCATTATATTTCATCTTTATACTTATTAAACCAGTTCTAACAACCCCAGGCCTTTAGACAACTTGTGAATTACTGACATATTTGAAGAGGTGTCATACTTAATTTTCATGCCTGAATCCATGAATGCTTTGAAAAAACTCCCTTGCACCTGTTTCTTGTGGAAAAGATAGGGTGAATAGAAGAGAGCTTTGATCTTTTTTATAGACTATGTGGGGTGCTTACTTTTAAGAGTCTCAATCTTGCATAGGCCTGTTAGGAGAATTTCTGGAATTTAAAAATGGCAGAAGGATGCCCTAAGATATAATCTATCAGCTAAATTCACAAGCTCAGTACTGACATTGTTTAGGAAGACAGTTTTGCAACCACAGGATTGTTAATTGCTGTTGCTGCTGCAGCAGAATTATGGTGCTTCTGTAGAACACAAATTTTGCAAAATATACAGCAGTTTTACAGGAAAGATTACACAAAATATCACCTCAGATTTGGATGAGATATGTCAAAGATTTAATAGTTCTCCAGCAGACTATAATGCACCATAAACCAGAAAACAAAAAATGTCTCATCCATATAAACTTCTAAGGGGGACTGAAACAGGTAAAAAGATTAGGCTAGAACTCAGATCTGGTTTCATGTACGTGCTAAGGTTTCATTTATAGCTGGCATTTATCCTACTATCTTTATTCCTAGGGTTAAGTCTAAAAAAATCCACTAGCATCTAACAATACTCTAGACATTCTAGTCACAAACTGCCTTGCCAGCATCTAAATTGTGACCAAAAAGCCTAGGAATTTTTATTTTTTTAATTAAATAAAGCAGATTTTAATAGGAACTTATGTAGACATGATGTCTTAGCTGTTGGCGTTTCCAATCCTGCCAGTTAAACTCCTTTACAAAAYACGCGACTGAGTACAGGAGTTGAGGAAAGCTATAAGCACAAGATGCTGAGGTTTAAGATAACACGTTTTTACCTCCCTACTGTGCACAGTTTAAAAACAACCATGAGCGAACTGAAGCGTGGTCACTTGTTCAGTCTCACTGGGTCAAATACTCAAACCAAGTAATGGACACAATTTGGCCCACTGAGACAGAATAAAAATGAATGTAAAAATGCCCATAAACAACCGATTAAGTTACAATAGATCATATCTAAAAACATACAGAGTTCAAGGGCTAAACTTTTGACATATGAACAAAGGATAAAATGAAAATGGACAGCTGGAAAATACATTTAAAATGAACATATTTCTGYGGATTCCTCTCTTAGGCAACAGTCCAAATCCAATTAAATTCAATGCTAACACTAACAATTACTTAAGTGGGCTTTGGACTGGAGCCTTATTGACTCCAGTTTCTTACACTGATATAAATACAGCAACTTGACTGAAGCTAATGGAATCCCTTAAGGATTTTTGAAAGGCAAAGAGCTAAGCACCCTCAACTTTACTGAGAGTAGGTGCTTATGATTCCACACAGTACTGCCTCCCATCTAAGCGAACAAGAACAGAACTCGGTTTGTTGTGTTATAAGTGCCAGCTTCTGCTGAAATGAATTCCACATCTTGCAAGCCTTTTTTGTACGTGAGTCTGGCCTGTGAAAGGGAACTGCTTAGCTATCTGTTTTGGGCTACAAGTTAAAAGAAAGAAAAAAGAAAAAAAAAAAAGCGGTGGTGGGACAGTATTGATTTATTGGCTTGTAGGAGACAGCAGGTGTTGGTGCTTAACTACCATTCCCTGGTGTAAAAGAGCCACCCTAAAGTGGAATGAATGGGCAAAATAACCCGACTCTGAACCATTAGCAAGCATGTCTTATTTGGGCCAGTCAACAAATGTTGCCAGGACATCAGTCCAGAGCAAATGTTTATGTTCGTATTGAATAAATTGCAGGATATTAAGTGGCAAAATAGTACCGTATCTATCTTTGCTTTTCCTTGGATACTGCAACAAAACAGTCTAAAAAAGCAGTTGGAATGATGCTTGGACTGAATAATGTTTTACCCTTAGAAGTCCTGCTTTGGAAGGAACGCATGACAATTTTCTCCAAGAATATTTTTATATTTGAGAAGGGACTTTGATTTATTTCAAGGGAGATTCCACTTGGCTGTTTCCATTGTTACTGAACGTTTAAGACATTCTGGAGTCATTCAACATGGATTCTTTTATACAGATAGTATGAAAATCAAGCATATACTTCATAAGATTTTCAGTTGCTCCTTTTCGACAGTAGTAACAGATTTATAAAGAGCGCTTCCAGTTCTTCCAGCATTCCAGGAAGTCTTCTCTGCCATTCTAGGAAAACAGAACATATTTTGTTCTGTTGAAAGTTACTTGGTAAGTTCATCCTATATAAATTGTGAAACATATTTGAAGTTAAATGGGTAATTTCCCACTTAAGCCAGTGCAGGGCCAGGGTAAAGCTTACAATCCCTCCATTTGCAATCTTAACAGCAACCAGCCTCAGGTACAAGCCCTTCATGCTTATTCTCCAGCAACTGTTTGTTCTTTTGAACTTTCTGTGAAGCAACTCACTTGGCAATGAGCAAGGAGTTGTCAAACTAGCCTTTATCACTGACTACAATCAGTGGCATCTGCTAGCTGATGCATAACAAAGGTGTGCCATGTAGACCAAGCATCAACAGAAGACTGTTTTCCCCAAGAGCAAAACAGCTCCCTACACAAGGATGTATAGAAACTGTACAATCCAGACTGCAACATTTAATATAAGTTTTTTTTCTCAAAGCCTAGTGCCCTAAGTAGCCATCTTGTACAGCACTTTTTTGACAAGGTTAGGAATTTTTTGTAGAACCAATTCATTAACATGTACTAATTTATCTCCACTAAAACCTTGTGCAGTCACTAAGTAACTGGAATCAAGGCTTCCCAGGTCCACCAAAATTTTTCTAAGAACAAAAGGCTCTGTGTTTCAGGCCCTGCCACATGAATATGATATGGAAAAAAAAAAAAAAGATGAGTAGAAGATAAAGGGTCTTTTTGCTCATGTGTTCTGAAATGGCAAGGCATTGTAAATAGATAGTATAACCCATACCCCTCTCTAGACTACCAAATGACCTCAAGGAGACTATACAGTTTTACACAGAGTAATTTTATATGGAGCACAACTAACAGATTCACACATAATCAAGACTTGATCAACAGATTCAGTTTCCTTCTCTGGTTCAGGTGAGTCTCATCTGCACAAAGAATTATTTTTATCTTGTGATGTACTAAATTTTCTGAATCCATTAAAATTATATTCCAATTTTAAATATTTTTATTTGACAGCTATCTATTAATAAAACTGGTTGAATAGAACAGAAATTATATTTTTCTTTCAGTACTGCCTGTATAACCTTGAGCATTTTACTTCCTGTAGCAGGAGCAAGAGATAAATGTCTTTCAGCATCCAAAAATATCAAGCCCACTGTGAACACCCTTGTAGGGAAAGGAAAAATAACAAAACTTCAATGTGCGCTTTTCATAGTTCTCTTGCTTGGACTGGTAGTGTAGTTTATTTTTGAACAGGGCAAGGATAATCATAAACTTTATATGTAAAAGTTTCAATCATGTTATTAATGTACCAATATTTTAATACACAGAATCCCCTTGTTTTAGCTTTACTTGGACTGTATCTGGCCTGAATTAAAGAACATTTGATTTTCAGCTATCTACTCTTTGTTCTCCAGACTCAAGAGAAGAAAATTATTTGGCTTCTTCACTACAGAGCAGCATTTGCAAATTTTAGTCATCACTGCATTGCCCTTATTTGTTCTTCTCATTACAGAGAGGACAAGACGGTTAAAGAAAACAAATTAATTGTTTATACAAAGGATCTCTGAATAGCCAGCAGGGATTGTTAAGACTCTTGTGTGCTGTGAACTAATTTACATGCTGGCAAGAGCAAACAGGCAACATTAGAAATACCTTTCCTAGCCTTTCAGAAAACACTGAAGCACTTTTCTCATCAAATGCTGATCCTACTGGGAGGATGAAAGGTGCACAACTGACATACAGACAAAGGGCCATCCATTTGAGATTAATAGACTATGCAGGAACATCTCAGTATGGGTCATGATAATGTAGCACTGACTAATTAAGTAAATAAATCAGTGCCAGTTTTTGATCTATTTGTTTCACTGATGCTTAGATACAGTGGAGATAACATGCCAGTGTTGTCATAATAATATACCACTGTGAGTTTAAATGTCCCAGGCTCTTGTTTTCAAGAAAAATAATAGCTTACAGCTATTTAGGCCATTTAGAGATTACCTGGTAGACCTCACCATGGGACTGGAGTTCATAGGAGCATGGTAATTAAAGATGGAAAAGACCTATTAGATCACTGGGTTCATTCCTTGCAATTGCCTCATAGAGGGGGCATTGACTTCCAATGTACTTTGGATTATGTCCATAATTCCCAAGAGACAAAGAGAAAAGGAACAGTAGGTCATTTCCTGGAAACTGGTAAAAGCTCAGTACATCTGCTAGAAAATGAAAATCTGCATCTGAGCTGCTGTACTGACCTTTTACAGAAGCCTTATGTGCTCACCTAAAAAAAATCAGTGCCCATGACAGAAAATAAAAACTCAGTGATGAAAGAGTTGTAAGGATTTGTTTGTGTGTCAATATTTTCATGACTTGTATTTTCCAAAGAAGGAAAAATGAAAATTTCTGATGGCACCAGACCAGTGAACTATATGTCTTACTAAATAACATATTAGCTCAAATAAAGGCCAAAGCTGAGAAATGGCTACAGACTGCAAACCTGATTAATAGCAAGCAATAGTTCAAACTTAGAACAGATGTGAATGACGGCTGCAACACACCTATTAGAATAAAATCTGCAAGGTCCAAATGCTGGGTGAAAAAAAGGAAGTTTGGTTCAAAAAGACTTGAAAATCAACTTTTTAATTACTGATTTCAACAACTGAAATTAACAGTGAAAGAGAATGCAGTTATATTCATAATAAGGACAAGAACAATCTAGAAGGAAGCCAGCTTCACTTGAAATATAATTTTAAAAAATTAATATCTTTTATAAAATATGTCTAAAATCATTATCTTAACAAGCTGTCTCAGAGAAATCCATGAAACTAGGTTTCTGAAAATCATGATACAAATGTGTTTTATATAAAAAAAAATGCAGAAGCAAATGATTTCTGTGTGAATATGTGTGAAACCGACAAAGTGATTGAGGAGCATAGAGCAACTTAATCCTATTCTACAAAATCTTTAGGAATCAGCATCATCACAAATTAGATAATCACAAATTTCATAGGAGAGGCAATTCTAGAACAATGATGTTTAAGGATTATTTTAAAATCAGAATCACATTTGTTTTTTCACTATACAAACACAATAGGAGATGATCTTTAAAGATTTCATGGCATAAAATAGAGAGATAAGGTGAGTAGGAAGGAAAATAGAGGCCTGGAGAAAATCAGTGATTTGCCCAGAAACATGAAGTAGGTCCGTGAAAGTGCTAAGAAGAAAGCCTAAACTGCCTGCCAACATGTCCAGTGCCATATCTGCTCCAGTTTTAATCTTCCTAATCACATTCAGAATAGAAATGAAAAGTATGATCTATGGTAATTAGTCATGGTGAATTAGTGAGGAAGTAGAAATTTGGTATTACATGTGCTTATTTCTACAGCTGCACAGTTTTGGATATTGACAAAAATAGATCCTTACATGAAAAATTATGTATGTCAGCTATATCTGATGTACCAATAGTGATGTATTATAAAAGGTACATTTTTGTGCATGACTGATTCAAGAAATCTGTTTGTCAACAGTTTCCTAGATACCAAAAACATACACAAGAATTCATTCACACATGAGATTAGTTTGATGTTTTTTTCTTTCACTAGTGATGAACAAAGGAAAATGAACACTATGACCTTAAACACACACATATACTTGTGTATATTCCAGTTTTAGGACTATTTTAATATCTACAGTGAATATTTTAACATTAAAACTAAATAAAATAGGYAACAAAGAGATAGCCATAGAAAGGATAAATATATCAGCCTTGAATACCACTACCAATAGAGATGGCTCAGCTATAAAATAATGGTCCTGTTGAGTCGTTAGGAGTTTTGTTACTAAGAGAACAAGACTTTACCCTTTGATCCTTTATGTTTTAATTCCAGGTACAGAAAAAAAAACAATAATGCATTCATAAAAAGGATTTAGGCATTTTCATTGTGTGCCTAACTGCTTTTGAAGAGGGATGGTTTCTTTAATTGGAATCAAGGTGTGCCAATACAAAACTCTTACTATTGTTAATCAGCATTTAAATCAGTGGCATTACTCATGTCAGAAATTGGTACTCAGCATGGTTAAGGGTTCCTGTACTAAGGTCTAAGTGGAGGGATGGGAGAGAGAGGAACTAGACTGTGTATGGAGTCCAGCAAAGGTCTTATGGGCTGATGGTGATGGTTACCCAAAACAGTAGAAGAATTGTTATTCTGCATAGATGAGCAAAAATTAACAAAAGACATACTTTATGGATTATACAATTTTACAAAATAAATATTTTTCACCTATATTGATCCAATGTTTTATTGACAGTTTCTTAGAGCAGGAATTCACATTGGACCAGACTCTGAGCTATTTTAAAAAAAAAATGTAAATCAGCTTACTTTTGAATATTTGACAGGTTAATTAGGCAAAGCAATTAAACTTGGTGTTCAAATTGTCCCTACTTCAGTGAAGAATTTCAAGTCTTTACTCAATCAGGGCATACTGGAAGGAATGTGTCAGTACCCAGCATATTCAAAACCACCTACAATTATGGCTTGAATAATATGATTATGTTTGGAACAAAACAGACAAATGTTGTCAACTATATGTGACATGGGGATTGTGTATGTGAATGTTTTTCACCATTGGAACAAAATGTATTCTTACAATACCAAATTTGAATTGTGATCCTTTCCTAAAATATCACTACTGCAATAGATGTTTTTTAAAATCATTTTAACTTAACATATTTATTAGTGAAGATCAGCTCTTTTATACTTGGTTTTCTGATTGCGTTTGGTTAAAATGTAGGAAAACTACAGATCTAATAAACCTAGCCATTTGAAAAATTTCTTCAGAGTTTTGTGTAACAAAGAAAAAAGAATCCCACAAAAAAGTATGTTCTTCTTAACCAACTTTTCTTGACTTGTTCTGTCCTGATTATGTGAAACAGATATGATTTATAACCTGACCGAATCAATCCAACTCATTGAAAATAGAATAATATACAAAAATAAAATCTATCCCAATTTTCTGCATAGTTGCTTATTGTCCATTCACTATCTTATTTAAGCTCAAGACTTTGAACATTAGAGTTATCTTCAATTTAAGCCTTAAATTTAGGGGTTAACTTTTCTACTTGATCTCTTTAAAATCAAAGCTAAGTTTGTTAGGCCACATACAAGCTTTCAAAAGTTCCATGCTGATGTTTCTTCCAGCCCTTCTCCAAAGACCAGTACAATGCACTACAGACAGGAGCTACAACATATCTACAGTAATTATTCAAAGTTTTCTTGTGAACTGACTGGCCTAAGAGTGAAGAATTGTTCAGTTGACCCAGAATGCTGAAGAAGAAGCAGTGTGTTGTTCACTGCTCTGCACCTGTAATATTCAGCTGCTTATTGCTCCGGGAGGACTGAGGAACTATGCTTAGGAGAGCAATGAAACTTGAGCGACCTCCTTACATAACCTTCATACCAATAAACCATGTGAAAGAAATAATGAATAATAAAAGTCAGCCAAAATGAAGGTAGAGAGGTAGGGATTTGACATGGAAAAAGAAGATTTTAGATATGTAGGGTCCAGGCACTTACAGAAATGGACTCTTGCTYATGAAACTTAGCAAGTAGAAAGAAATCTGTGTGATGCATGTAGAATAGGGATGCACACGTTCCAGCAAAGGTTCCAGAAGTCTTTGTGGCCTATGACAACTGCTATAGAAAGTATGATGGATAGATTTCATTACTTATGTCTGTCATTGTAATAGAGGAATTGGTCTCTTAAAGTGAGAATATTTAGACCTAAAGTCAATACTAGGACTAGTTCTATGGAAAATACAGGGGGAAAGAGGTTTTCAGGGAAAGTAACATACAATGATAAAACCCAGAACTTACCATATACAAACACTACAGAAAAAAAAAAATCTAAGACTAGTATTTGCTAAGTATTCATCTCATGGAGCAATTGTTATCAATTTTAAGTAGAGAGAAAACATATAGCTATGCTAGTAAAAGATCTCCAGAGAGTACTATGTGTTTAAATAGCAACTGCCTTGCATGTTTTTGGATTAGTGAATGTATGTGTTTATTTACTGCTACCTATATCCAGATAAGGTAGTAGATTTTTAAGTTGTTATTTTATTCTGTAAAGGCTATAAGAAAAAGGACAATCATTATTTAATGGGGAAAAAAAAAACCTGAACGGATTGTTACTGCCTTTTGAGTTTTTTTGCAAGTGTTGTAACATTAAGTTAGTACTTTGCAAAGTTTTCAAATGGGAAGGTGTAAACTACACCATAGAGCATAAAACAGAGACATAGGCGAGGAGGAAAAATGGGGACTGAAGTTCTGCCAGAACCAAAAGTGAATGTTTGTAACTGGAGTTAATTTTTAACAGTTAACAGCTGAAAATGGAAGGCTGCAAAATATTAACCACAAAGATAGTGAAATTTTTTGCTGCAATAAAAATATACCAAGATTCTGATTTAGTTATATTGGTTACTGTTATTTGAGTTGTTCTGCATTGAATTTCCTAAACCCTAAGGRCCTGCTGCAAAAACCTCACATAAGTACAATAGCCATCAGCTCTGAGTTCAGTGGGAATACTGGGCTTTGTTTAATGAACCCTTTTGACAGATGTGGAAGGCCCTGATTCAAAGGAATCTTGTACATGAGATTAAGAATAGCTATAGCACATGCTTAAATATGACCATGTTCTTAAAAGTTCTCAAAGTGTGGCTGGCTTCTCAAACTGAGACTTAGGTTTTAAAATATCTATGTTTCCAGGGAAATAGACCAAAAAATGTACATTGAAAGATGCCATGACATGACATATGTCAGCAAAGAATCATGGTTACAACACAGCWGTTGAAATATTTACTTTTTTCTCTGTTTGCTTTTTTCAAGTGTAAGATTGATGCAGTATTTACCATAAGCAGTCCTTCATATGACGATGGACACATAAAACTCTATAAAGATAGAAGACTTAGTTTGATTAGATTTGGGCAGTGAGCTTCATGAGATATGAACCATTTTTCTTTAGATATTTCTACAGAGCATTTCTGGTTTGCCGTCAGAGCAATTATGTTCTGTGCAGCAGAAAGATCAGAGCTTCTCCTCCAGCACTCCAGGAACATCACATAAAGCTGGGAAGAGCCAAATTCAAACAGAAGAAAGTGGTTTTGGGCATACACAGCATACAGATCTGTAGAAGTTTTTGCCAAAGCAAACTGTGGATCCTAGAGGTTTACATAGACCAAAATGGGAAACTTGAGAAGAATGTGAGAAAGAAAATTGTTACATTTAACTAAACATGCAGAGGCCACATCAAGCTTAGGAAATCCCTGATCTCAAAATAGTTGGAGGCTAGGACAATATTACAGAGTACTATTGTACACATATGCACTGTTCTTACTCTTTCCTAGGCTGATAGCTGTTGTTGGAGACAGGATACTGGGTTGGATAGGCCTTTCCTTTCACAAATATTCACATTCATATGTTCATAATTGTATGCTGCCATACAATAGTGAAAAATAATTTGCCAGACTATAGATTTTTGGCTGAATTAAGGGTAGATAACACCTAGCCAGGGTGCCCCTTGCATAGAACCTGGTCACTGATTATGAAAAACGTGGCTGCCTCAATAGTCTTGCACAGCATGATTTGTGTGACTGCTGGAACATAAGAGGAATGCAACTACTGGAACAGAAAATATAAAAAATGTTACCAGTGACCAGATCTCCTTGTTGTAAGAGTTTACTACAAAGTTCCTCCCACAAAGGAAAGGTAATAAAGTCATTAGGTCGAGCAAGAAAACAGCTACACCTAGTAGTSCTTTCTCTGTGCCAACAGTCAGGCAACAGCTAAGAGGACACTCTAAAAGAAGGTTTTAATGAATGAACACCCCCAGGCATCCTTTCTGTGAGGCTCTTCTCTTATGAGAAGTCCTGACTAGTGGACAATGATAGTCGCACAAACACCTCAGACACTGTCGCTTCAGACACTCTACCACCCAGATAATTACACTGACAATAAAAATTATTTGAAATACCAAGTATTCAATACCTCAAATTGAGACAATAAATTTTAAATGAAATATTTCATATTCCATCATTCTGCTTCCAATGCAATTAGCCATACACTAAACATCATCCAGAAAAGAAAGCATTTTCTTTACCCTGATGTATTACTAAACTAAGGTATGCTAGGTGGGTTAGGGAGAAGGGAATATGCCTTTCACAGTAATTTTCTAACCTTTTTAACCACAGAGTTCTTAGTTCATGTCTAAGCGTTGATTCATCAAAAGATGTAAGCAATGCTCAACACTAAACACATTTAAAAACTTACTGACCTAAAAATCAGGATGTACTTTGCTGAATAAATATGATCTTAAGCCTAAACTAAGCTTGCCCTAACTATCCTTCTGAAAAAGGGACTGTAAGTCATTAAATAGGATTCTTTGTTTTAGGTATCATATCCTCATAACTGTCCCGAGACCATCAATTAAGTCCACAAAGAAATGAGGAAAATATTAAGATACAAAGAGCAAAAAATATCTTCCTGCTAAAATAAATGCCAAGTAAAGCAGCTTAAATTAAGCTTAAATGAAGAATTTCTAGAATAGCAGTCATTGTATATTACACTGTATCCTCTGTAGATCAGAGAGTTCCCACTTCCACTGTCGTTATGGAGACATCACTCTACTCCTATGGGATGATTTAACAGGAAGCCCTAGTTAGTTTTGTATTTTTCAAACTTTGCTATTTAACTAATTTTCCCTCTAACTTTCCTTCATAATATAGAGCTACTTATTAGTTAAGTTACTCAGTGAAACTATGCCTTAATCTCCTAATGACTCTATCAGTATTTAGTTCAATTCTGCAATGCATTTTTTGAAATATTATCTATGAAAGCTGGTCTGCAAAATAAGGTCTTACTGTCCAGTGTGCATATGTGTGTAACTCCCACTGAGATGGAGAGACCACAGGAAGTTCAGTGTCATCTGCCAGAAATATGATGACATTTCAAAGACAGGGTGGGAGGAAAGGATGTTACTCAGGAAATTTATTATTTTATGGCTTACCAAGATGACCCTGATCCTGAGATCAGTGTTCATTTATCCGATCTGCTGTAACAGAATTTCACAGGCCTTTTTTTTTTCCCTCTGAAATTATTGCTGTAGASAGACAACTGGACTAACAGTATTTATTTTGGTTTATTTTAACATTATTTATTTTTCATTAGAAGCTTATTGATGTCGTTAGAAGCATGTCTATTACTCAGATTTATTCATCTAYGGTTTCTTGTCTCCTCACTAATCCCTTACTTAAACAATGAATTTATGTTCATTTTCCTCTAGTCCTCTAATGCCTCTGCTTATTTCTTGAGAAGCTATTAAAAACATCTCTGTTAGTGAACAGACAATCTCTTCTGTCACCACCTTCAGATTTCAGGGTGCATAACCCATATGGCTTTGGAGTTCAGCCTGTCTTTGGAAATATTAACTTATGCCAGACTTGTCCTAGTGTGATTCCTAATGTTCTCAATTGACTTTTAGGGAAAACGTACATTGCTGTATCCAGTCATGTATTGATGGGGAGAGAGTGAGAAGCCAGCTCCCCCCGCCACTGTGAAACATGGAGTGCATGCTGAACTGCAGAATGATCTGGGGGAGGACATGGCTATAATCCCTCTAGTCTCTGGAAAATCCATTTTAGTATATGGGAGGGTGACAGAGAAATTGTTGCTAAAAATTACATGTTTATCCTCCTCTATTTCTAAAGCAACCAAGGGAAATCTGATTCTCAATGAGGCCACCTAAGGAAAAAGTCTCAGTTCCATGAAGATTTGTTTAGGTCCCCAGCATCTTTGAGTAAGGACAGTTAGGAGTTAAACACTTAAAATTCTACCACAATGAAGGGGAATGATGAGATACCTCAAGATGGTAGTCATTCCCAGCGAAGACTAAACATGCCAACCAAAAGGAGAATAAAGAAGGGTTCCTCTGAGTTTACTTAGAGAGATTCTTCTGTATATTCCATGGGTGGCTTTTACACTGTATTTAAGAAAATTTTATTTTAATTTGATAAAAGGAATATTTTGTTTCAGGATTTGGAACTGGACTCGGGTTTTCTTCTCTTAGCAGAACGCCCTAACAACTATGCAATGGATTCCAGTGCTTCTCTGGTTGCTTTCATTAAAGTTGTGCCAAAAAGACGAAAGTCTTGCCAATAGCTTGTCAATTAGGTTTCTCTTCTGAGAACTCCAGTTATTTCTTAGAGTTTCCATTTCCTGGTTAAGTGCTAAACATTAGATTAAGCAAAAAGCAAGGGCAACAGTCACTACCTTCTGGAGTACTGTAACAGAGCTTCCCAAATCCAATAGGCTGTATTTGGCATCCAGACAGATCACTATCATCAAGTTGTTTTTTTTTTTCTCCTAAAGTATTCAGTCCCTCTCTGGAATCAGGTGATAAACCATAAGAATGTCACAACAGAAACATATCTTGATCCTTTATGCAAAACTGAGGATGTAAAAACTACAAGTGCTGAGAAGGGGCTGGAGTAGAAGGAAAGAAAGAGTGAACAGTAGCTGTAGACAAAGCTACATCTAAGTCAAAGCTTCTTATGCTGACGAAGCTACACACAGGGATTGGGTTGTATCTTTGCCTTAAACCAATATGGGGTTTCTGGACTTACTCCTCAAATCTGTATGAGAGGCAATGAGGACTCTGTTGAGAGAATAGGGTTGTTCTGGAGATACCCCTTTTACTCAGAGACTTTCGCTAGAATAGTAATGAAGGAGAAAGTATAGGAAAAATGATAACTCACTCTCCTTCAGCAGAAATAAAAGATTTCTTGCGTAAATGCCTCATCATACTCCTCCCAAAATCTATCTAAATAAATTATTACATTGCAAACAGTCAGCACACCACAGCATTAAAAAAACCCTGAATCTATTTATGCCATGCTACTCAAGTTTTCATACTTTGTCCAAAGGGAAAAAAGGAATTGAACTTTAAAAGGATTAATCTATAGAATTATCTAAAATCATGCATTACATAAAAGCAAAATATGTCTGAAGCAACAATTATAATAAAATTTTGCAAAAAGAAAAGCTAAATTTCATAATTACAGCACAGAACATAAATTGTAAACAAATACCTGTTAAGATAAAACTGAACTGAGGAAACAAATGAAATGATTCAATATTCAAAGAAGCTGAGCATATTTTAATTGAAGGCTATCATCTCAATTAAACCTTTTAAAACTTTTTGCTGAAACTGAGGAGTATTGATATGGCCAGTTATTCTACCTCAGCAGTTAAGTCCAAAAATCCATTGGAGGATAGTAATTGCTTAAACCATGTCATGGAATGAGTGATTTAGATTGCTTAAAGAATCACCATCAAAGGTATTAGCAAAAGTGGTTTTAATATGATGTTGTAAAAGTGCGACTTAACAAAGTTCAATGGCAAGGTTCACTCTATTAATTACTGAATGGAAGAAATATACAAGGGAAAATTGAGTTACACTCTAGTTGGAATGATTCACAGAGAGACCGGGGACGCAAAAGGGTAAGGAGGACCCTCCTGTTGAGTCACGGGGTTCAGAGTGGACCCCCTTGCTTTCTAAACTCCCCCTCAGAGAGGAGTCTAGGTGCAGCTAGGTCTGAACCTAGTCTCAGACTTGGTCAATGGTTTATGTCTAAGGGATTATACATGCAAAATTTATGTAATGTTTCATTAGCATCAATTCAGCATGCAATCAAAGTTACCAAGACAAAATCAAAGTTACCATACTACAAGGTTATGCGTGATATCGGTCGCTTACCAAAGACCTGCCATTGGGAAAAGACCTCTCTGCTTCAAGGAGCAACCTTGAGAGGCGTCCCAGCTCAAGGGGAGATCACTGCCATGCAGCCACGCTGCCTAGCAGGGAGAGCTCAAAGGCGGCTCACTTAGGCTGCCATATTTATGGGATAAAGTGGTTGTCTTGTAGTCAAACTACATGCAACGGAAAAGGTATGCATGAGACTCCTCGTACCCACTATTTTCTTTGTTCCTTGATAAATGAGTCTTGGAAAAGCCACCAACTATTCATGTGTTAATCGCATGATCGGCAATCCAAGCTCATATGCATCAATGCTCACTGTGTCACTCTGCTCCTTTGTGGGTTTTCAGAGAGCAGATTGGAACTAGAGGAGTTGTTGGCCCAGATATGGCTCAGGGCTTTACCTCCTTTGGAGCCTGTACCAAACTACCTCTAGTTTGGTTAAGTGGTCGAGTGCATCTGTCACAAACCAGTCTGGCTGAATTTGAAAAAGCACTGCCATCTATACCTTTAGGTTAAGTTCCAACCTTAGGGGCTGATTGTCTGCCAATAGAAATGCCATGACTCTGTATAATATACCACTTTGCCATCCTGATGAAAGGCTATCTAGAAAAACTCCAACTTTTCCCTTTGGGGTAGAATCTCTTCTCCTCCTCCTGAAGAGAATTTCTGAAAAATTTTCCAACAATCCAAAGTACATTTAAAAAAGGGCTGTAGGGAGCAAGTATTCTGTGCATTGTTTCAGTCTGTACTTAGATGATTAATACTAGTTTACATAACTATTCTGTGTAGAGACCGGTGGAAATTATCTTCCAGAAACATGGGCACATTCATAGCAAACTGTTTCTGGACACCATGATGATGAATACTCAATTATTCAAGATAATGATTAAGATCCATGATTAAATGATAATCTGAGTGAACTGAATTTGAGGAAACACATTTTCACATATATCTAATAGTTTGGAATGCAATGTTAGGTTCAGAGCACAAGAAAGCTATGGTATGAACCTTTTGACTGTTATTTGAATTAAACCTTATGGAACTTGACTCTGTTATGGCATTTGTCTTTTAAATAAACAGGACAACAACATTTTTCTGTACAGACTTCTAGCAGTCTGATATATTCTATAGTGCTTGCAGGTAAGTTTCATATCAGGCAGACTGTAAATGGAAGTTTTGTACAGAACTCAGCCTAATTCAAGTTCCAGATAGGAAGTGAAGAAAATGGAGAGAAGAACTTGGGAAGAAAGAATATTTCAGTCTTTGTTTCCAAGAAGCTTGAGTTTTAAGAGAGCACAAAGACAAAAATGGAAGTATAAGTAGCACCTTTAAAATGAAATCGTTGGTACGGAATTGAGTCCTAAATAAATATTGGATAAACAGGAAAATAAACTTTTGAATGAAACAGCAGACTGTTTTACAGTGGCAGATTATATGCACATCCAGCCTACTGACTTCTGTTTGGCAATTTAACAAAGCTGAAATGAAAACAGGTGTTGTCTGTCTGCAAGGAGGTAGCGTGACAGTGTCCCAGGGCTTGGAGGAGGGCCTCTTAAAGCATACATTCAGACCATCAGTGATGTTAAAGTCTTACCTATATGTTTCCATTGCCTTCATTTGCCTTCTGCTAGCCTCTACATTTGTAAATTCATAGAGCAAGGAAACTTTCCCCTCCTCAAATTATATCTCTTAACTTTACATTCACTTGTTTGGTTGGTTGGTTGGTTGGGTTTTTTTAGCAGAATAAAGACTATTTTAAATGTCTTCTTCTTTTCAAATAGTACCTATATCAGACTGCTAGGTAACAGGTCCGGAAGTCAGAGATCTTTCTGAAATGTGCCTCATGCTCCCAAGAGCTCTCAAAATTAAATAATTAAATATTTCACTTATGTGTCACAGCATTTTCATTTACGCTGTGCCAAGCTTAGGGAGAGTACTCATTAATCTTGAATGGCCCATTCATGAATTGCCAGAAAGAAAGAATTATGGGCTACATCTTGTTTAGGATACACAGAATTATTTACTGTATTATTCTGGCTTTTTATATTTTTAATGGATAGCAAAAAAAAAAAAAAAAAAAAAAAGAAAAAAAAAAAGAAAAAAAAAAAAAAAAAAAAAAAAAAAAAAATAATCTAAAAAAAAAAAAGAAAAAAAAAAAAAAAAAAAAAAAAAGAGTACAGTTTCCAGATAAATCCTTTTCAATAAATACCTGTGATAGTCTATAATAAAAGGTTGGAAGGAGGAATAACATAAGTGAAGACCTAACTTCCCCCACCAAAACATTACAACAGAAGGAAAGCAAAGTAAATGTACCTTCACAAAAAATGATTGTTTCTGCAAACCCAAGATTAGGAAAAGGTATGATAGGACACTGTTAATATAAGTAAAACAGAAACTGGACAAAACAGGAAACCCAAATATTGACTGACTGAACAAACCAAAAATTCTAGAATAACTACCCAGTGAATCAGGTACTGTATTTAGTGAGCAGGCAGAAACAGAGGCCAATATCAGGTGATTAATTTCCATGTTAAAAAGTATGTCATCAATTCCAAACCTGCATCTGTGCATACAGAAGGAAAGTATTTTACGAATGTAAGGGTTTAGTTAAATATTTTTGTTCTATAGTGCGCATACACCTTCTAATTTGAATAGGATGTAAGAAAAGCATCGTTATTATTACTCAACACATTACATTACTCAATTCATTATTCAAAATGTAAAATTATTTGGGATGTCATGTATCACATGATATTTCTGATTATGTCTGTCAAATGCAGCAATGACCGGCAGCTTTCCTTTCCAAAGTATTTCTGTCATGTTCATCTTCATCTACAACCACATCAACCTGTAAACATTAAATTATTCACTCCCACATTATCAAAAAACATTTGTGTGTCTTGTGGGGCTTTTAGGGGATTCAACACATCGGAACAAAAACTTGCACTGTTACTTGTGAACTTGTAAATTTTAGAGAATGACACGTGGAATTAGAAAATGCATTATTACAATACACAGGGTCAACACCAAATAAAATTATTTCATCAAAGAAATGAGGTCTTACTTCACATAACATCCAGTAAATTAGTTTTCAGATTATAGGTCTTCRGTTACCATCTACTTCCAGAAGAAAAGATGTTTGCTTTCAGAGGAAGTGCATTCATCATGAAAGTTTGATTAACCACTGTAAATGGTGACTTCTTAATTCCTACTTTATATTCTATGTGCTTGTTCTCTACAGCAGTCAGGATCAGGATTTCCAGAAGACAGACTATATGCTCATTCCTACTTTGAGTGGCAGGTCCTATTATGCTGTCAAGCACTGCTTTCTGGGTTTTTTTTCAGCACACTGAGGGAATGTGGCAATCAGTCCTGCTAAAGACCTGAACGGTAATGTCCATAAGATGGTCTTAATGTCAGTAGCTTCATGACTTCACCTGCAAATGCTAGTCCTCTGCAGCCTCTTAATCATTGTCTTGAATATGGTAATTCTGAGTTACAGAATCACAGAAWTGTATATTTAGAAAGAATTTCAAGGAATATCTAGTCTGATTATCTGCACTACATCACAGTTTACCAGCATATTCCCAACAGGTACAAAATCTACTCTTAAAAATTTCCAACAAGAGATTCCACAAGCTCCATATCTAGCCTGCTCCACAGTTTCTCTGCTCTTATGTAGTTAGATAGTTTTTCCTAATAACAAGCCAAAATCTACTTTTCTGCAAATTGAGCCAATCTTTTCTCCTCTCTCTTTCAGTGGCAATGGAGAACATACTGGAAAAACAGTCATCATGACTCCCCTCCAGCTTCTCTTTTCCAGATTAAACAAACCCAAGCCTTTTAACTTCTTTCATTGTTATACAGAAAAACTCCTGTTAATGAAGCCCAGAATAGAACCAGCATTTTTCCAGCATCCTCACACTGTTGTTCTATATTTAATTTATGGCCCCTTGGATAACAACAAGGACATCCTTTTTAGCTGCCTAACCAATTACTCCCCATTTTGAGTTCAACAGAGAAAGCATGTGGACAAATGCAACTTCAGATGTCCTTTCAGTCTGCATGTTCTGTCAAAGTAATTTTAAACCTACTCCTACCTTCTTTCCGGCAGTTATAATTGGATGGTACATCCTTAACTTGTTTAAGAGAGTGTCAAAGTACTTCTGAAATACAATCCGTAACATTTTTTATTTTCCCTTTAAAAAACCCAAACAGTTGTGTTTGCGCCTCTCTTATCATCTCCTCTCTTCATCTTTCACAAGTCTGAAGGACAATCACTAAGAGTTTCAAGGATTACTTTATCTACTTCTTTAAGTACTGAGGAATAAATTACATCAGGGCTTGCCAAACTGAACATTTATCTTGGCTAAATATTCTTTAATATGCATTGGCTTCAACTCACACCTGCTTCTTAAAAGTAATTATTTGGTCAAATTAACTTTTCTTGTGAAAAGAAAACATCATGTATTTCAGCTTCTTTCTTGTCCATAACAACATATGTCCCTATCAGTACCATATCAACATTTTGCGTTTTTTGTGTTGTTTGGTTTTTGTTGGGTTTTTTTGTTTTGTTTTGGTTTGGTTTTAAATTATTTAAATATACTTTATAGTATCTTAATGTTACCTTATGTTCTTGGCTAACTGAAATTCACTGTTTTTTTAGTCTGCTCATTTCATACCTATGTGTTTGTTCTCTACATTCATTTATGTCTACAAAAATTGTAGAGATTGACACACGTGATATGCAAAAAATAATTCTTAACATGTTACAAACAGGAATCCGACTCCAGCTTTGAGCTATTATCCTTTGAAGTTCTTTGTCTTTTGTTACCATGGCTGACAGATCTAAATGTTACAATATCACTTACCACATTCTAAATTAATTTCTAGATTAATTTGCATTTTGTGTATCTTTGTGTATACACCAGTGGCCTGCAAATGCAACATCTTGAAGTTAAGAAAAGGTTTTAACCAAGCTCCCCTACTAGTTACAAATCCTTTCAAAAATTATTTTTAAAGACTGGATGTTTTTTCTTTTTAACTTTGCACAGTTGATCTCTTTTTCTCTTGTTGCTCCAAACCAGCATTTTCTTCTATCCTTAGAAAAGTGTCTTCAGAACACTAGGAAAAATCTAAATGCTAGAATATGCTAATCAAATATTTATCCCTAAGTTGTTCTGCTATATATACTTTCAGATTACATATTTAAGTGTCATGCTAAACAGCTTCTAAAGTACTGAACACTTCAGCTCATTCATTTCAAGGGGACTTGCTAGATTACTTGGCAGTTTTGAAAAGCTAGCCACTTATTTAGATGTCTGCATAAGTAGAACTTTCATGCTGAATGTCTTGGGCTTGCCACTTTTGTAAACAGAGTTATGAAAAGGAAATGAAGGATTTCAGGAAAATTTGGTAAAAGATTATTTCCTTAGTAGTTACTATAATAAGGATTGCCAATCTTAGCAATGCTATCTTTATTAATTTGTGCCGTTATATGCATTTAAATCGTTCCTTTATATATGAAATAAAACTGAATTCATCACAACAGATTTACTGTCCTGAAGTTATCAGAAGTGTTTAACCAAGAGCTGCTTTCATTACCCATGAACAATTTCTCTCTCCTTCCCTCTCCATGCTGCTTTCCCAGTAATTCCTTCAATTTCAAGGTATCTGCCTGTTTCTCATTGCACAGTGATGACTAGACCACAATCTACTTTACAGTACATGCACTCTTCTCACCAAACTGGGGATGAGATACAGCAAATCTTAAGAAATTCCATTATACCAGGGCAGTATACATATTTGTACCTCAAAAAATATTTCTAAAGGCTGACTTCTTTTTTTTCCCTCTTAAAGAAGTTTATAGCCTTAAAGAAGTTCTGACTTCTCCTTTTTTGTCTTGTGTCACTGGCTCTTCAGACCTATCTACAAGGTGTAAAGTATGATTAGTTTACAATTCAGATGTTAAAACTTTCTCACCTACTTTTAGCCTGGCTTATTAATGAAATGTGGCTTAATGTGATCACTCATTTTTCCCTTCTGTGTCAAAGTCAGGCTCTTCTTAACATGTTGAACTGCTGGACCAAAATCAGACAGCTTTGACTGAGGATATGGAAATCTCCAGAATACCATGTTCCTTCAGATTACGTGAAAACAGTTTTCTGTGTAAACAAGAGTGACCCTCCCAGTGCCCACACTGAGGGAATGGCAACACTCAAGAGCTCAAACCTTAAATTTTAGGCATCAGAGACTTCAAACTGGAGCTCAACTTCCAGACACAAATCCACTTCCCTCAAAGCTTTTGTTGCACTTTTCTCAAAACTGGCTGCCACTGATTCTCTGAAACTTTTCCCTCTCCTCTTAGTACTGTATTTGCCACCTCTGACTTTTCTGCATTACCATATAAATGTGGTTTTTGTTTTGTGTCAGAATAATTTGGTCTTGAGAGCCTTTGTGATTCTGTTCCTTTTCTGTGATTCTGTTCCTTTTCTTCCTCTGAAAAGAGATGCCTTTCTCTCAAAAACACCATAGCAATTTCCATTACCTCATGCTCAGTAAACATGTTTCATTCATCTGCTGCAATTACCCTGTACAAAATCAGGTTTTAATATAAAAGTTATTATCCCATCATTAATTAAAACCAACCCCCTAAAGTACAATTCATGGAAAAAAATTTCACAATCATATAGTCTTTGTGCAGAACATTCAAAAAGTTTCAAGAATCTCACCACAACATTAAATCTAGAGCTAGAAAATATGTCCTCAGCCAAAAATGAGACTAAACAGAGCAGTTGGGTAAATAAAATTAGAAGATTCTTTGAAGACCTGAACTCTGAATAGCCAAGAGTAGGTGTGAGTAGTCCTTTAGGAGAGGCAGCTCTAAACTCTCTTACTCTATGAATAAAATTCCATTACAGGTGGGTTACAASAGAGCAAAAGGAGCAGATGACTTGCTGTTATGCTCCACAGGGGTGACTCCAGCTTTCCATTGAACCTTAGCTGGGACCTGTTACTTGTTCCCTGGAAGGGAAAACCTACTTCTCCCCTAACTGAAAAGGTGTTTCCGCAAGGTTCACCTGTACAGCTTTTCTTCCTGGAGTAGTGGATTGGCCCAGGGTAGGCTGAAAGGCCTACAGACAGGCCTGTAATAACTTCCAACCAGAAGGAGGTTTTAGCTGTCTAGTCATGCTACCTGTCCAGCTTTCTGGATGCAGTCTAACTGGGCCTTTTGCCTGTGGCCACAATGCAAAACACTAGTTCTGAGGCTAAACAGCTTTGGTGCATCTGGATGTTTTGTTTCAAAAGATCATTCCCTTTTATGCCGAGGACGTACTCCTCCAGTGGTCATTTTCAGATGGTTCAGCTACACCAGTCTTGCAAACCAAGGTATGTAAGGTGAAAAAGGCATTGTATTTTTCTAATGTTACTCTTGCCAAAGGCAAAATGCTTGGTGAGTGCTGCTGGGTTTTTACTCTTCACTACACCTAGCACTAGGAAATTCACTTCCTCTGCACATCAGAGCATTGAAAGATTTTCTTCTTTTTTTTTTTTCCCTCTACCAAGCTTTGCAAGAAGGGACATACCACTACAGGTTAGTCCTTATGACTTGTGTTACATGAGTATGTAATCTGCCAGCAGGTTCTGCAACCTGAACAGGCATAATCAATGAAAGAGTAGGAATGTAGTATAAGAACCCTCCTAGAACTTGTGGGCCATGAGTTAAGTTCAGGTGAAATACAGCCACTTTTGTCTGGGAAACAGTGAGGTTTGCACCTTTCTGCTCCCAGAATGATTCCTAAATAAGACAAAGGAATTCATAGTAAGAAGCATAACTCGGAATATCTACATATTTTGAGACTGTGGAATAAACAATCATGGAATAAGCAATCTGAACTGCATAATTGCATCCTGCTTTTATTCAGTTTTTATTAATAGCCTCTGTATGTGACTATAAGTGTGCAGGATTAACATTGTTAAGAAATTCTGGTATCTTGATTTCCACTGAGAGAGGCTTAGCAAGGTCATACTTGGACGGATCTGGCCCACAGAAAATTTCTGAGGTAAGTTGACGGTTTTAACAGGTCCTGTTCACCATCATGGTTACAGTAACATAGATATGCATTTACTTGATTCAGCTCCAATTCCATGATTAAAAATCAGAAATTTGACTCCAAACTTTTCATCCTTTCAAGTGTTAGGCCCATTCAAGCAGTAGGTGATATCTTAGTGTTATCAGATTAGGGTTCAGGGTGGGCAGTAAATCTAACTTTAAAAGGAAGCTTTATAAACTGCTAGCAGGTGGCTAGCTTTAAAAAGCTTTAAAAAGGAGAAAATTTCAAAACCTTGCACAGTATTTTGAAATAATAAGTCCTTAGGAAAAAGTAGTAACAGTCTATCTGAAATAATTGCAGGACATGGATTCAATACCATGAAACTTTGCTATCCACTTTCACTCACTGCCTATTTAGGTCCAAGAACGTAGCAAGGGAAGAAGAGAGATGGAAATGACTGAGAGAGTGGAAGATGAGGTTTGTTTSAGGTGTTTTAACTCTCTGCTTTGAAAACAGGAAAATGTCTGATTGACTTCCATGTGAACAAGGCATTATCAAGAGACATTCCTACTAAAATTCATGTTTTGGTTGCTTTTTGTACTTGGAAGCCTGGCTCTGAGTAATCCCTCTTCACTTCATTTGTAGTTTCCATGTTTTACTTCTTTTTGCAGCTCCTGCTATTTTGACTTAAACCTTTGAGATTATTCAGTTTCTTCACCAGTAATTATCATAGTAATTTAACTAGAAAATTTAGTGGAATTATCCTAGTGAGTAATGTTAACTCATGGGAGAAATAATTGCAGAACAAACCTTTATCCTATATTACTTTTCTATAAAATTATTCAAAATATGCAGCCCATCTGTGCTGCCCTTACTCGTTGTTTATTAATCTGTTAATCATACAGATTAAGTAAAATTAATCTTATATTAAGGTACTACTCACTAAGCCAATGGGTTCTTAATAATCATCAGTCACCTTATTCATTAACATTTTCAACGGAAATACTACATTTTAGAAAATGCCATTAAAATATACAAGCTATAGAAATTCAACTGTCTCTAAATTACTATCTCATATCCTTAATTAATGCTCGAAAGTATGATACTGAAGTAGTTCCACTGTTTTATCCTAATTAATACCTGGGTATTCTCCAATTAGGAATCCAATAGGAATCAAATGATACAATTATCCCTTCTTTTTTCAACAGATATTGTGTGAAATATAACCATTTGAAAGTTAAGCATAATTTGTCCCAAGTACCATAAAACAAGTAACATAAGGTGTGGAATGGTTCAGACTATTGTATATACGTGGGAAGAAGAATACGTAGAAGAATTTAACAAAGTTTCACCCTGTATCTATACGAAAGTTAATTTAAGATTAAGATCCCAAGTGAATTTGGAATAGATACTGCTGAATGATGCCATGTGCCAATACTGTTCCAAATACCAGCTGCCTTGTCAATTTAAATTGTACAGAAACAACACTACAATATTTGAAAATTTTAATTAGTAGACCAATTCATCACCTATTACATCAGCACTATCAGAATAGTTGACTCAGAAGTAAAATTCTGATGTCCAGATTCATTTGAAACTAAGACTTCAACTGAGGTACCCAAGTTGTGGTGCTTATTATCCTAAACTCCTTCTATAGTCAGTAGGAAAAAAGAAACAGGCACTTTCAAAAACAGCTTCATTCCTGAGATGGATGATGGTGCCTTCCTTTCCATTGACTAGAGTAGTTTGCAGCAAGATTTCTAAAGATGCCTAATGTCAGACAGATGAATACCAGCCTTACTAAGTTAAAATCTTTGTTCTTTATTGGGGCTTCTTACTGTATGTATTCTTTTGACCAAGCCGTGATACACACAATAATTAGTAATTACAACATATGGGGCATTATGAACATTTTGTTTGGGATAAAAAAACTCAAGTGCAATGAAAATTTGGGAACTTTGCCTATTTTGTATATTTATTTGATTGTTAAGCTGAAACCATATAAATTTTGAAGTGTTCCAGGTTAATGTTCACATCACACAGTGATGTTAGTGTTCACATTCACAGAGGAAAGAAACCCAGAAAGCCTTATAACATTCACCAAAAAAAAAAAAAAACCCCAAACTAAAAACATGAAAAAAAAATCATATTACAGTTTTTTTCAATTCGACTGCTTTCCCTGAAATAAACAGTTATGTAGAGAGGCTCACTAGTATTGTTTCCAAATTCTAAGTAATCCTTCAGAATAAACTAGAACTACAATTGAAAAGATGAAGTAATTTTTCACTGACCTTCAAATTACATGTCTCCACTGAAATTTCCATTGAAATCAGTAGAACAGCCTATTTTTCACAGATACTTAAAAGCTTTTGAAAATGGTATTTTAAAGTCTTTCAAATCTTAAAGATATAAAAATATCTTTCTGAAGCTCTAGCAGTTCAATAGTCTACTTAACTGAAAGTCTGTGTGTACACAGCCATTCTGGTTATCCATTCCTTAGCTCAGGAAGTCACTTCATCCTCCAACTCTCAAATCAACCCAGTACTCACTTGAGTTCAACTTCAACATCTTGTGTTTATGCACTCTTTTGGCTTCCAGTTCACTTCCATCCATAAGCAGTCACTTCTGCTCCTTTAGGAGCTGTAGTAGTTTTTCCCTTTCTTCCCTCCACCTTGGGAAAGGATCAGCTGAGTCTGGTTTTCTCCTGTCTAGTTCCAAAGCCGTAGGGAAGCAGAGGAAAGGACTGAAAATAACTGTCTTAGAATTTACATAAAGGAAAGGAGAAGGGAGAAGAAAGGGCTTCCTTTGAGAACTTTGTGGAAGCTGCTGAAAGGAAGGGGAAGAAGACCTAAGTGCTTTTTTCATGGCAAGCTCTAACTGGCAGCTTTTCCCCAGAAAGTGAGAAAGCAACCCGAGAGCTGACCTTTAGGGGAGTCTGAAATGCCTCTAATTACTGGGAGAATGTCTCCTAGCCAGGAAGACCTCCAAGAACAGGTAGTTTATCTGGAGCATTACCTTAATTACATTTAGGAGCACCTCTTTCTTAAAGTCATGGAGAGAAAGACTGATATTTATTTCTTTTCCTTTGCATTCTTATCAAAATGTAAAATGGGTTTTTAAACAAATCTCTGTATCTGATTTAGATTATTTTCTTAATGCTGCTCTATTCCACAAGAGTTGTTTGTATTGGTTGTAGATAATGAGATTGTCTGTACATTTTTATTATAGCAAGGAACATATCAAATGTAATTGCAGTCAATTACTGAGACAAAGTTGAACTGCAATAATACATTTCTTCACATTTTTAAGAAAAATAGCCTACTTTTAGACAATTTAAAATGTTCCTGTCAGCTTGGTGTGGCAGTTGCAAAAAAGGATGAAAAAATAGAATATTGCATTATGACAATATTTGCACAAATATAGAACAGAAAATAAGAGATTAGGTAGCATTTCTGCAGGAAAGGATTATGCGTTATGGTGCATAATCAGAAGCTAGACATACTTCACTATTGCCCCAAAACCCATATATGGTTATATACATATTAAGAGAGAGATGCAAAGTTATCTGTGCAGAAGTGATGTGGTATCAGTGGGAATCCAGCATCCAAGTTTTGACAGTACACTTTTAAGAAAGATGGAGAGAGTTCAGAGGAAAGCAGCAAAAATTTTTAGTTTAAGAAAATTAGTTACAAGGAAAGATGTATAAAATTGTGGCTGGTTAATTGAAGGAAGTGGAAATTGACAAAGGAAGTGACAACATGCTGCTGCAAAAATGAAGCAATAATCTGTTTTTCATATCTGGTGTATAAGCAAAGATATAATGGCTTAATTCATGGCAAAGTAGATTAAGGAGATATATAAGGGCAAAATGCCTAGCAGAAAATATGGTGAAGCACTGGAAGGGATTTCCTGGAGCAGGTGTGGAGTCTCCATTGGCAATATCTATGAACATGTTGGACAACAATTCCTTCTCCCAAATAATGTAAAGTCACCAGCCAAACTAGCATAGGATATACAACACAAACAACAAAAACTTATTAGAACTGTATAGCCAGAATCCATTTCACTGAGTGAGCTAAATTTCTGCCTCACCTACAGTCATGTAAACCAGAAGTAAGTGTGGTACTTCATGGAATTAGAGTGGTAATGCAAAGCAAGTCAGATGAAAATCAGGACCAGTCTTCTTTTGGCAGTAAAAATTGCAGTACTATCCTCAAATTCTGTAACACTATCACAATTCCAACATAAAAAGTCATCAAACATCAGTTATTAGTTTCCCCTCAGGTCTTATGTCCACCTCCAAGAACTCTCTCATACCTCTGCACCAGCTCTCTTGGAGCAATGCTATAATTCCCCAGCACCAGTCCCAGAGACTTAGTTTCAGTCCTTAGTCAACCAGTTGCATGATTTCAAATTTCCCATGAGTACAGACTCCTAAAAAACAAATTTAAGCCTACTAATGATTTCTTTTCTCAATTATCATTGAAGCCTGGTAGAAGTAATCTGGAGATTACCAAAGATCTGTGGACCTTATTTTGAAAACTACTTCTTTGAATCAAAGTGAAATAAATGACCACTTCTATTCACAACTGAAACTAGCAAACAAGCAAGGATTATTACTTCAACTTTAAGTATATTCCTTTATTCCTGCTTTCTATTGGTAGTTTTTTGAATTATTTTTCTCCTTACCATTAGTTTGATAACTATGAAGAACTTATTTGACCTAAATCTCATCTTATAGTTCATTTGATATTTCATTTTGATAAACAGCAGAAAAAATGGTAACCAATGTTACCACTTGAATATTTTTTTATAATTTAAATTAATTAAATAAATTATAATAAGCTTCAGCCCTAGAATAAGCTAAGTATTTTAAAGTGTCATATTTACTATGATTATTTTTTAAAAAGTAATAATAGCATCTTACAGAATGCAGGATTTTGGATTTCTTTACACATATTCACCTCCATTTCATTGTAATTTATAAACTAGCAACCCTAGTTCAGTTTATGAAGGAAAAAAAAGTGTACTGTTAACAAATGTCTGCCTTTTTTCTTTAAGTTCATAACTGACCTGGGCCAAGGGTCCTCCTAGGTGGGCTATACTTGGTCTGACTGCAACGGTTGAAGGTACCAGTTCCCCAGGCTGCCTGCCTGAACCTCTGCTATGAGTCACATCCAAGGTAAAAGAGCAGCAGAGGGGAATCTGCGACACACTTTAGCTGCACAGTTTCATATTCTGCTGCATTCACACAAACTACCAAGGAAATTGGGTGCTGAAGAGTAGTGTGTGACCTGGGGAAGAGTGGGGAGGAAGAGAACATCAGCTCCTGCCAGCTCTGCGAGGACAGCAGTAGAGTCTGGCGGTAGGGCCAGACAGCTGAGGTCATTCACATCTTCAACAAGCAGCTGTTTGCTTCAGGGCACAGCGGTCACAGTCCTCAGATCCTACAGACACTGCCGGCAAACTGCACTCTATCAAGCTGCTGTTAACAGTTGCTTTCTATCATGTGTCCGAATATTAAGCTTGGTTTAGATAGAAATTATCTACGCTGACGCCAACTAAACTGTAGGCAAACTTTAAACATAGTCAAGTCCTTAAACAATCTGCCTTAGAATATTAATTTTAATATACTTAAAGCAGACTGCATGGGGAAAACAAACCTGTTTGATGGGGGAGAAACATTGACCACAAAGCAGAAAATCTGAAAGAAATAAAAAGGCCTATTTATAGAAGTTGCCAACTAGTTCTTTTTTCCTTGAAATCAATTTCCTGGAATTTTTTGTGTAATATTTTCATTTTACTGATGAGTGGGAGGAATCAGAACAAAGCAAGAAAAGCAGGCAGCCTGTTTTTTAAATGACTGTTTATATTTGTCCTTCTTGGACTCCTTTCCCAAAACATACCACAAAGAACATTCCTTCTCTTCTCCCAGTCATGTCTCTTTCTTTTCCTCTCTTTCACTTTTTCTAGTGCCTTCCATAAGGCTAGAATAGCATTTTGTGGAGATGAGGATCATAAAGAGGAAGAAGGAACTCACCAGTACACAGTTAGACAAGGACATGACAAACCTGACTTTAATTTCTACTTTTGCCACAGATTTTCTCTGACACATTTGTTGAGCCATTAAATTTCTCTTCCATGGCTTCCCATCTGTGAAATGTGGATAATCATTCTGCTTTCCCAGAGAGATTCTGCTGAACAAAGTTACTTTCTGCTACGTATGGCTAACGACAATCACGATAACATCCAATCTAGAAGAAATTTCCTCCTTTTTTTCCTTTTTTAAAATTTCACCCCCACCCCCTCCACTTGAGAGATTCACTTGCATTGACCTTCATAAAAGAAGTATTACAGGAAGATATACTCTCCCTGCCACGTGTCTGAGTACAATCGTCACTGCTTATCACCACTTGGAACCACACTGGGTTCCCTTGCTTCATATGGGCACTACCATATTTACAGATTTGCTAGGCCAGAATTTTATCACTGAATAGGATGTATTTAGTGATTCTTTCAACAAAATAGTGACAATGTACATCCCACAGATACAGCCAAATGCTTGATGGGCAAGAACTACATGTTGCCTTCCTAGCAGTGTATAAGAATGAATGTTCCAGCCCTCTTTATCAAACACAGCACGGAGTAAGGAAGCCTAAAGTCCAGGAATGACTCCAGATATAAAGAAACCTGACAGCCAGGAAGACCATAAGGTCATTTGCTTGTTTAGAAAGAAGTCTGGGAGACTGGCAAGGACAGAGTAAGGTTAAAATTTAATAGTAACTTAACATGAAACTCCAGAATCAAAACCCAACTTGGGCACGCATTAAGAAATATGTTAGACTGGATTATGTAGCACCTAAAGATATCAAAACCAAGATTCAACCTAAACAGAGAATTCACATTTGAATCCACCAGCCCAGCTGAATAGGTTGTGAAAGTGGATGTGGGAAGCCAGGATGAAAGCAACTGATACTTTTTCCCAGCTGTGCCATAGGGCTTATTTAGTGATCACATCATTGTTGCTTCTCAAACTCTTTTGCAATTAGTTATTGGATTCCTATAGCAACTATGGCAAATGTGTTCTCTAACTGCACATTTATTCATAGACACTGAACTACCCAAATTATACTTTTAAATTTCTTCTTGCACTATATATATAAAAAAATCATGATAAATATATTTATATGGAGCCTTGGGAGTGCTTACTAAAAGAAATAATTCTTCCCAGTATCCAGAACTATAATTACATCAAAATGGTTTTATATCACCTTTAAGAAATTTGTCAAATGCCCGCATTCTATTTTTTCTCAAATTAAGTTTGCTTTTTCCCACCATGTCACTAGAAAGTAATGTTACACCAAACAGACTGATGTAATGTCATGTATGACTGAACTATAACAGCATTCAGCTAGCCTGACACAATGCTGGAGAAGTCAAATTTATCACATTTCCACTATCTGTGTATTGCATCCTAACTTAATATCAGCATTAAAAATACACTGTGAATGTGATAAAAACTTTTGGAAAATGAGAGTGCTTATACTGAAACATTCTGTCTGATTGTTTTTCATCTTTTTTACTTGTCTGCCTTTGATGTGGTATTCTGTACACCTGTTTAGTTAACTTAGTCTTGTTAAGGCCAAAAATCAGCATGACATAAATTAATTTCTCAGGTAGGAAATTTTCTCATATGTTGCATTTTACATTTTTCTAAACACAGTTTTGCTATCAAGAAATTACATTGTATACTTCTACTGGAGAAAAAACAGAGTTGCTGATGTCCAGCCTCCTTCTTCCCATTTTGTTTTKATAGAGTGACAACTATTTTTCAGCCACTGCTGATGAGAATGTCCCTGAAGCATTTAGTAGTGGAAGATACTACTTCAATGCAAGGCTATAAACCCATAGCTGTAGGAAACAATTCTCATTTTACAGAGTGGTGCACAAAACAAATATATTGGGCCTCTTTATGTATACTTTTACATTCTTAAAAGTTTGGCTTGTAACTTCTAAATTAGATTCTTCTTTAGAGCCCAGCTAGGCAGGGTGCGCCATGCCTGAGGATCAGTAGTCCAGTCTTGCAATGCAATTTAATGGTACTTTTGCATTTAATAGAACTACTCTTTCGGTTTTTCTTCCCTTCACTTCCCTCACAAGCAAAAACAACACAAAAAATCCTGTGAAACTACTAAAGTCAGAGAGTTCCATCCAGCAGTGCCAAAATAGACATGTCTCAAAATAATGGCATTCAGTTTGCATCTGCCTAAAGGAGGGCTTTTCAATGCACATACCCTTGGCATTTGGAAGACCTGGCAGTTAGTGCTAGGTTACCTGGCCTCTAATCCCTTCATATCTTAAACTCTGTGGTGGGTATGAACCACTACAGTTAGGTCACCTTTTAAGCGAAAGAGAGCAGACAATTCTAGTAATGCTGCACTTAACAGTAGTGCTTCTACTTATTCATTGGCCCAGATGAAGGGCTGGAGTATTTGTGCAGATGATCAAACACTCGGCCTACAGAGAGTTAAGAAATCACCATTTCTTAACTGAGAAAGAGAAGATGGCTGTATCCTCTCCTAGTCTGTTGCAATCTGAAGAAAAATAATATTAATTCCCAAGATAAAGAGATCACTGACTGTATAAGCTTGAACACGTAATGAAACTGAGCAGCGTGAATACATTGACAACAGTAAATGTATCAGGAGAAACAGAAGAATGCGTGAGATATTGATTCCGTATCTTCAGTGCTGTCTGATTAACTTTTAAGTATGAATTCATTGAAGATCTTACAATGGATGTGGTCACAACTGAATTTTACTGGCTAATTGATACTCTTTCCAAAATCTGATAGACTTAGCCCTTCTTTCTATTTACAGCTTGTGAACAAAGTAACTTAGACTATGTGGGGCCACAATATTTGAGTCTACAAACATCCATCAAATTAATAGATGTACCTCAGTTTTCAAATACTTGCAATTCATTCATACAACCATGCAACTAATCACACAAGTCAAATGACATTTTTCTGTTCCTGAAGCCAAGTTTTTCAAGAATAGCTTTGCAAAAAGTAAAATTTGGTTTCTGAAGAAAATTTTCATGTAAACATTTATTTTTGACAAATATTTTTAAGGAAAAATCTCATTTTTCATAAAATATTAAAATCTTATATAGTTTGGGTAAAAGGATAGAATTCCATTTGACAGAGAAAAAAATAAATTACTACAAATTGAAAGTTTTGGTGGAAATTTTTCAATTCAGTCATACTCATAAATGGACAAATGTCCATTATGGTTGTTGTCAAGTGCTTTCTGTTTCTCTAAACGTCATCAAACATTGGTTTATACAAATTACTGTGAAAGAAGTGTTGGTAATATTATCAAATGCAGGTTTTTTGTGTGAATGTATGATTGTCATGTTTATATTCAGGAATCACTCACTGGTAATAACAGGCATCGTATTAGATATTTCTTTCCCATCAAATGTAATTCCAGAAAAAGGGAGCAAAATGTCAGTGTATTTATCTGTGAGAAAGACATGGTACTCACTTCATACAGTCAGAATTTTATTGTTTTCACCTATTCTACACATACAAATCACTAAACTTGAAATCAGCAATAACCACCTTTTTCTATCAAGTTTATATAAAGAGATTTTGGGAATTCTATTCTCTGGAATAACATTGACTCTTATTTTATCTAATAATTAACTTTCTTTTTGCTAATATTCATTCCAAAATGAAATGTGGATTTTACAGAGTTCTCATGTTGTTAACTCATAGTTTTTTAACCAGTATAAGCACAAATAGCTTTCTGCCCAGCTAGTCTTTCCTCCTTGTGTCTTTGTACATTTGAATTCTCCTAGATATATATAGTATTCTTTTCAATTTTGTTTACTCTTTTTAACTGATTTTGAATTCTTTCCAATTAGTCAGCAATGCATTTAATATATCATGTCTGTCACTGTTCTTGAAATCTCCTCTCCTAGCATAACGATATCTATAAAATTCTGAAAAATAGCCTTCAGTCCATCATTCAAACTGTTAACAAAAATATTGAACAGAGTACTAGGACAGAACTAGTTTGCTCTAGTACTAGAACAGAACTAGTTTGCTCTAGTATCTTTTATCAAAGTGAGTCTGCCTGAGTTGTTATTCCCTGGTTTCTTTAAATTCTTCTCACTTTTTAAAAATGAATACTATATTTGCTTTTACCAGTTATCTGTGACCACATTAATCCTCTGTTAGCCCACGAAGGTATTTACAAAGGTTTCCAAATTACATTTACTTGTTTAAGCATGCTCCAGAGGTTTACTCTGGGAAGTGTTAGAATTCTATATATCTGTATCTTTTCAATGTGCAAAGACAAAAGCAAAAAAAAACCCCAGAAGAATGGACCACATCTACCTTCTGTACATCATCCATTATTTTATTTTCTTTCCTATTGAGTAATGGGTCTATATATATGTTTTGTGTACTAGTGAAGTTACAGAACCTTTGTTTGTTGCCTTTTCTGGCCCTTTCTAATGAAATTCACTGTCTTCTCTCTTTCTCATTTTGATTGTGCTATTTCTTCATGCTCATCATTAGTCAGTTTTTTTAAAAATAATTCACATTTTGAGGTCCATAATAAAATCTTTCCAACAGTATACATCATATCCTTTCTCGGCATTAGAATAGTTTGCTATTACAATTTTCCAGTGATTGATGGTGTTGGAGAGCAGTGAGGAGCAGCTGCAGTGGGGGTGTCTGGGTGCAGTGGGGACAGAATCACAGAATAGTTGAGGTTGGAAGAGACCTCTGGAGGTCATCTCGTCCAACCTTCTTGCTCAAGCAGGACCACCTGAAGCCAATTGCCCAGAACCATTTCCAGATGACTTGTAAACATCTCCAAGGATGTTTAACCTCCCTGGACAACCTGTGCCAGTGCTTGGTCACCCTCACAGAAAAAAAACTGTTTTCCTATGTTCAGAGGGAACCTCCTGTATTTCAGTTTGTGTCCATAGCCTCTGGTCCTGTCACTGGGCATCACTAAAACAATACCACAGCCAGCAGGATCAGTGAGGTGAGCAGAAGCTAGTGGTCAGGTCCAGTCAAAAGGATAGGTTGTAAGGCAATATCGTGGTGATGAGGCATGTCCTAGGCCAAGCCAGGAAGTCAATCCATAGATCAGGCTTAAGATCAGGTCCAGTGGTCACCAGGCAGGTCCATAGTGACAAGACAGGACTGAGGTCAGGCCAGGAGCCCTACCCACTGGTTGAGATCTGGATCAAGAGGCACCGTATGTAAACAGGGGCATGTTTGGGCTGGAGGCCAGTAGTCCTGGCCTCAGTCATGGTCCCAGCCTCCAAACATAGCCCAAAGAAGGATTGAAGGCCTCAGGCTAAGCTTAAATAGAGCTCCTGGGCCCATGGGTGTGGATGGGGGTCCAAGGTGAGGCTGATCAGGGTCACTAAGGCTTATTAGTGCACTCAGAGGCTTGACAGATGCCACTCATCATCACCCTAACCCTTACATTATCTTCTCCAGTTGTTTGCTGTATTGAGCCTGCTTTTCTGAGGTTGCTACTTTAAGGTTGCTCCTGTTCCTTCCTTAACCAGGGTAGTAAAGTTGTTTGTGTTATCATTATTTTGATAATTACTAACCAAATTACTTTCCATCATAAACTTTTTCTAACCTTTCACTGTCATAAACACTTGAAAAAAAACCCCCGCCAAAATTCAGAAATGTTGCAGTTTCCCGAATAACTGTACCTGCTGACCATCAGATGAACCCAGAAGACCTTCACTTACCATCCAGTCAGTGACTACAGATTACTGTGCACAGATCTGCAGCTGTTTGTCACATGGACATCTCATTAATATGTATTAAAATGAATCATGTGCACCATATCAAGACTATCACATGGTAAGGGAAATTATAGGTGCCCGCTGCCCCCAGCAGCTGGGGAGTCTGTGGATTCCTCCTGCCTGAACGCTGGAGCCTAGCCTAGAGACCTGGGGGGTCTCTTCCCCAAGCTGATGGATGTGCCTGCTGCTTTCCCACTTGCAGTACAACTGAGCATGTGTCCTGGAGACAGACATAAGACACTGACATGACTGGTCACACAGACTGCCTCAGGCAAGGCGTTGCCTTCAACAGCATYTACATACAGGACCCACTTAAAAAAAAGCACAGACATCCACATCCCTTTCCTCCTCTTTGGTTGGCAGAGACAGAAGGTCACTAGTGCAGGCACACACACAACACCCTCTAGGTTCACAAGCACACACACCTCTGCAGATCCCCGAAGTATTGGCATGCTACCCCTGTATGCCCTGTACCCCTGCCTGGATCCTGTCCCTCTTACCTGCCCCACAGGTCCCTTACTCATGACTGGTTCAGCTTGATGATCACTAGCAAATATGCAGCACTCACACACTTGTCCTGCTTGTCCCCCCAGATACCAGCATGGCCCCTCCACCCACCCAATACCCCAGGCCGGACACAGGGCCTCCTACTCGCCAGCTCACCCAGCTTGAAATTTGCCAGCAAACATACATGCACACCCCACACTTACCTGGTTCGGGGAAGATAGAGACGCTTGGTCCACCCCCAGCAGACAGTACCAGGTTCTTGGGCTGTGACCCATGGTCCCACTCTAGCTGCCAGCACTGAGCCCTGCATTTGCCTCACTCACCCCAGTCCACCCAGTAGCTGGTTTTCAGGACACACGCCATTCCCGCCCCCGTGGCTGGAAATTAAAGACCCCCCACCTGCTCCAGTAGCTGATGCTGASACCCCACTCACTCCAGTAGCTGATACCACAGCCCTGGGGCACCTACACCCCAGTCTGACTGTAGTAGCTGGCACGAACCCCACTCATGTTGTTTCCCCTTGTAGCTGACACTCCGGGCACAAAGCCTGTAGGACCCACAAGGACAATCCAGAGAGTGATGGCCTCTCTAAGTACTGATGCTGAGACCCCCAGCATTAGTTGCTGGCATCAAAGGCCTGGGGGTGCTCACATCTCTGGTCTGACTCCAGCCGGACCTACATACACTTATGCCTGTCTTGCCATTTTCTGGCACAGAAAATTACACAGATTACACAAAAAGATAGTTGAGAAATAATTTAATAAGGAGATAGGACAGACTGTGGTGATCACCTTCAGGACTTGGTCAAAAAGTGTACTGACCAGCCACTTTTTACATGCGCCCGGTCCCTTTTATACCCCTTTATGTGTATCACAGAATGGTTGAGGCTGGAAGGGACCTCTGGAGGTCATCTAGTCCAACCCCCCCAGCTCAACCAGGGCTATGTAGAGCCGTTTGCCCAGGACCATGCCCAGACAGCTTTTGAATATCTTCAAGGACTCCACAACCTCCCTGGGCAACCTGTTCCTGTGCTTGGTCAACCTCACAGTAAAAAAGTGTTTCCTTATTACCCTTTGTTCTTTATTGATCCCCTTCCCTTAAACATTGCTTCATAAGTTTTGCATAGTCCCACAGATTTCCCCTCTAATGTCCCACATCCTCATGTTTCTGTTGTTTCCCCCCTCTTATCAGTTAGAAAGTCCAGATGACCTTCTCCAAAGCTGTACCTGGAGTTTCTTAATGGCCCATCAGTCAATGAGTGGAGACTTCTGGTCTTTGGCATTGTCTCCATTATCCCCTGTATAGCAGACTTGTGTTTCTGTGTGTTCTCGTTTATCACTTTCCCCTTTACCTATTATCCCCTCTGCATTGAAGAAGTCCTTGACTGGATAACCTTAAAGCAGATTCTTTCACCTTCCACATACCCTTACATTACTAACCACTACAACCCTTACTGGTGTTAAACACATTGCATCACCTGCAGTTCTTTGCAGGGGCAGAACTCTAAAATTATTTCCATTTTCAGATCTGTGCTGATTGTGATATGCCCTTGCCTGTGTCAATGTGCAGCCAGCGTTCACAAACAGGCCCCAAGCTGTGTGGACAAGTATAAGTGATGATGATGATCATSATGCACATCACTGAAGAATGTGCTCTATCCTCACAGAAGGGTGAACTAAGTGTTGTTTGACTTCAAGAATGGCTTTTTTTAGTATTGTCCAGACTCCAGTCCTTTCCTAAAGTTATTATAGATATTTGTGATGGATATGAATAGAACTTTTTTGTAATGTTTTGAATTTTAGCTCAAGGCAGGCTTTTCCCAAAAGACAGCACTCCCAAGAGAATAGTTTAACTTATTTCCTTATCTAGGAAAGGCTTCTCTGACCAGCACCATCATTTATTTTTTCCTAGGGTAATCCTGTCTACATTTCATGGTTAATGCAGGCAGTATCTTCTGCAAGTAATGGAGAAAACTTGTATTCAGGCTTCTAGGGTCAAACCCCTATTTGGATAGAGGTCAGGCCTTCTGGCRTGTGTAAGAAAAGGGAGAGCTAAGAGCCATCCTGGCATTTTCCATATAAAAAATACTTTCCTTCCACTCATCTTCCTCCAAATAAACCCAATAGTAATCAAGCAGACTCTCCTCTCCTTCTGTCAGTGAACTCATGTTGCTACTCACCTTCTTAACTATCTAAGTTTCTCCAGCCATGTGTTATGTGGTGTGACGGACAATTCAAAATTTCTGCACACCTCAGTTTGCTCTTTTTCCTAAGGTGTTGCACTGCCAGTCACCGAAAGAGAAAAGGCAGAGGGGAAGATCCAGAGCATGCATCTATTAAATATTGTATTGTAGTAAACTAGTATAAACATTAACAAGACTACTAAAATTTCTGCATGAATATTTATTGATTACAGTAATATATGTATTTTATGAGGCTGTTCTAATTACAGCATTTGTCTTTCCATATTATTACTATAACAAGTAAATTTTCTTATACATGTGAAATAATTTGAAATCTTTCATGATGAAAGGCACTATTTAAGTTGCTTTTATTATTTACTGCTTACTACTTACTACTTATATCTTCTTCCAGTCCACCAGTCAGCAATGTGGCAGATTTACTACTTGCATAGGACAGTCAGCAAATGCCACCATGTCCTTACCCCTACCCTTCCAAATGCAGATTAAGAAAATTACAGGGAAGGAACTGTGACTACATGACTCTGAGTTGTAGTTCCTCCCTCTATTGTGCGGTTTAGGTACCTTGTATTATATAAAGTAACCCTAATACATATTATCCAGTCTTATATCAAGATTATAGGAAAACTTTATTCCCCCCATGGAAATTAAGAAAATCAGTTCTCGCTGATTTTCATGTGATCAAGATTTTATCCCAGAAATATTAAAAACATATTTAGACTAAGCAATATGTCTTGGATAACATATCTGAAGAAGGATAAGCATTTGGAACAGAATTTCTTAATTTAAAAAAGCTTATATCAGTCTTAAATGATTGCTAATCTCTGCATTCTTAGCATTGTGCAGCATGTTAAGATTGCTGACTGTTGAGAAAGTTGGGGAAACATGAATACTTTATGTTTCTTACATTTAATCTTCTCACCYTAACCCAAGACTAAAAAATCAAAAAACTCAAATTTAAGGCAAAAAACATGCCCTGCAAGAAGATGTGAGTAGAAAACATGGTAAGTGAAGGTCCTGAAATCCCTCAAGCCATAATATTTTCAAGCTTCACACAGCTCTAATGATCAGTAACTAGCAAAGCAGAAATCATATTTGCCTCCAGAAAACAAAGATTTAAAATAGGTTCAGAATAGAAACTGACAGAAGCCTGTCTCAGACTTTACTTGTCTAAATGATATTATCCATAAACCTAGGTAGTTTGAATTCCCTGGCTTAATCCACTTCTGGGTGGAGTCAAGTATATGGCTATGATAGATTTGTTAAGCTTTCAGCACTCACAATATGTCAGTTCACAGATGCAATAGCCTGCAGACATGTCTGGAGAGATGGTTTAATCCTTTTATTTAATGTAGTATCAAGTCAGGAGGAGTCAACAGTCCTCCCATCACATTTGACTCAAGTTTATATGTGCAACTTATATAAATATATATATTTCACTGAACAACTTCTATTGTATTTTAGGGTATTCCCTACATGGGATAATTTTAAATAAAAGAACAAGTATGTGGGTGGTTCCCATTATTCCAAAGGTGATAAAAGCCGGAAAAGAAATGCATTAATATGAAGTGTGAGTGTGTGCCACACTATTTAGTACTTTGGTGTGTCTTGTCCACTACACAATCACTTTATCAATCTATTAACAGATCTGTCTATTGTAGTTAATTCTCTCTACAACTCTACTTGCAGTAGTGTAGGTCCACTGATCCAAATCCAATTAGACTGAAGTATATTAATTACTTACTGGTTTGTGTGGGGCAATTCTTTTTGTTTGTTAGGGAAGCTACATGGAAATAAATGCACAGTAGTAAATTACAATGATTAGCAAGCTTATGAATAAAAAAAAGCATAATTTGAGACCTTATTCTAATAATAATTTTCCAAAGATATGCACTAAACATTGCTCCTTGGTTTCCTTCTGCTTGAAAACATCTACAGACTGTTGAGCACATTCACGTTCAAGAATCCCAGTGTAATCTATAAATAACCATTGTAACTCAGCATGGTATTTTAAGCATAGAAAGCATGAAATTGTTCTGCACATAGTGCAGATTAGAAGTAAAATGAGCTGGTCAGTGTGAAGGCGGGGCATTGTTACATGGATAGGAAAAATGTAGCTTTATGAATTATAAGAACACAAAGACTAGGCTAAGCCTCAACATCATGCCAGCCACTGGATTTTCATGAACCAGAACACCTCCAAAACTCCTTCAAATTTAGATCTCAAAATGATTTTTAAACCTCTAGAGCATAATGAATCACATAATGGGCTGGATCATCAGCTCCTATAAATTGGCAAAGCTTTGTTGGATACAACGTTTTTAAGGACAAACCACATTACAAACTTGATAAGAATCACAACTAATAGTTCTGAAAAAAAAAAAGAAATTTGCACATACAATTATGCACGGCCTAATGTTCTAAAACCTGTTTATATATCCCCTCCACATTTGCTATATGGCATTTCAATGGATAGTTGATAGCTATGGAAAGCATTGAGAAATTTTCAGTATGAGCATAAAAACCTTTAAAATGCATTGAATATGTATTTGAAGTCAAGTAGTTAATTTACCATACTACTGAGAACAGTGATTGTGTGAAGTACAGGTTGTTTTATAAACACAGTGTTCTGTGATTTGCAGGAAAAAGTATAAGCCAAACAGCAAAATTTGGTTTGCAGCGCAGTCAAAAAATAGTTGTTAGGTGTGTCTAAAAAATATTTATCTGTTATAGGAGATACACATCTAAAACGGGTAGATGTTGCATAGTAGCCAAGATTTCTATTATGCTGGGGCACTGATTCAGCATTCAACCAGGGAAATCCAAACAGGTTTCAACAGGTCTGTACAAGATTAATAAATTAGCCTGTTTCTACACTGGAAGATGAAAGTGTGTAGGCTACATGAACACTACCATAGAAATAGTCTCTCTTGTAGAATTGGTTCTCAAGAATAATTCCCACAGAACATAATTCCTACAGGCCCTCACTGTGAGTAATATCAGAGTGTGGTTTTGTGTGGCTAAGGGCTCCGGGGCTGACCCTTTCTTCTGCATGCACTGTAATAGTAATTGTAATACTAGTTTTCGTCCTACCTTTTGTTATCTGTACAATTTCTTAGTGTCAATATTAGTGCCAGCTCTTAATGGCTAGCATCCAAATGTGCTGCAGGCCTCTCCACAGCTGATCCCAGTTGACTCTATTAGTAAAACTTGGAGAAAGTAGTTGGATTAACCATGCTAACAAATTAGCAACTACCCAACAAGATAAAGATGTCATATAAAAGACATCTGAACAAATATGAGATAGTGACACACTTAGTTTACCTTTAAAAACAACTTAATTTTGTGCTCAATTTGTAACTGTTTTTAATTGAGATATAAAAGGAGATCTGATGACTAGGTACAACAGTTACCTCCTATATAAGGACTACATCTGGTTACTCATGCTCATGGCAAACACAAACTTCAACTCAATAAATGACCCTTCTGAAGTTGATGGGACCACACAATGCATAAGTAAGCATAGGCAAGGCTATTCGTCTAGCCCTAGCAAAACAAAAAAGACAATTATTTCATTTCAACAAGTCAAGTCTAGCTGCACTCAGAAATCAAAATTTCCACTGACACAAATGGAATTTTCCTTGAGTAAAGAGGCAGGATCTGGTTAGACCAAAAATCAGTTTAGATCCCAGAGAGAACAAGCTGGAATCCTTCACCTCAGTGTCAGAGATTGTTCATCCTAAACATTTAAGGATTTTCCAGGATTTGTAAATGCTTCATGAATAATGTGGGCCACCCAAAAACTTATGAACAATGAATAGCAAAAGTAAATTGTAAAAGTATCCAAACTASAATACTAATTTGGAAATATATTGGTAACTGTTTTTTAAGACTAAATCGCCATCTCCACTGGAAAAAGGGATGCCTTTAATGAAGGTGGCAACCCACAAACACTTAACGTATGCTTGGCTTTACATGTGCACATTATTATCTTCTTTCAAGTCCATAAGTTAGATCCTACTCCCAGTATTCTTCTGCTGTTGGGTGAAGCCATAATTTTAAGAGAAGTAATTTTACAGAATTAATCTTAGGTTGTTCTTTTTCCTTTTTCATGTACTTCTGGAACTGACATCATATTGAGCAACAACAAAAACATTTATACTTACAAATTAGACTACAAAACCTTTGATTTTGCATAAAATGATGGAAGGTTTTTTTTCATCCTTAGTTTTAAAGGTCTCATATGAAAGACATAGCATACTGGGTGATACTAATTTTGTTTTTTTTTAAATGAACTACGTTAAAGACTGAGCCATCCCTGAAGAGCTTTAAATATGTGGTTCCAGAAACACTGTGTATTGAAAAACTGGTGTTCAAATGATGCACAAAAGTAGACCACCATGTAGGATAGGTGGAGGGAACACATGGCTAATTATATTTTCTATAATATTGGTACAAATATACATACTAACAAAATATATAAATAAGAGTTACATAGAAACAGACGTGAATAAGGGACTGTTTGTAATCAGCATTATGATCAGTGAAAAAGAGATTCTTCTCCACTCCAGATCTAAAAGAATTGAAACACAGAATATTTTTTTTGTTTGTTTTTGAGGGAGAGAATAGTAGACACAATTACTTTGCAATGTTAATTTTATGACATTTCTTAGCAATTTGCAATGCTGAAAGAAAAGTCTAGGATTGTTGAAGTGAATTGTCTCCTTCTCCCCTCTTGCCAAGTCAAAGGTCTGTTCTTATGCCATCTGTCATCCAGCACATGTCTGTACTAAGTTGCTTGCCCACCAAGACCAGACCAACAAGACTAAAAATGTATACTCTTCTAGGTAGCTCACTAATAGAGTACTGCAACAYTATGACAAGCATTTGAAACAGCAAGGGCTGAACTTAATAGCTGACCTATGAAGCAGTTCTTCAGTATTGTTTCACATGTTGACTGTGAAAAAAAAAGACGCACAGATTGAAAAACATTTTTGCTTTCATAAATTCCAAATGCAGTAACAGTCCTTCATGACACTGAGTAGGTGGAAGGATTAAGATATTTTAATTTCAGTCACATCATGGCCTTGCTAATGCCTCCTTCAGCTGTGAGAAGTCTCAGAAAAGCTGTCCCCCAGGTATCTGCTGACAAGGAAGGTCCTGTCCTAAATGCCCAGTTTGTGCATCAGAAGATGATACTACATTAGCTACAGGAAGTAACTAGCGTCACTGAGTTTGTAGGAGCAGGCGAACATGATAGCCATTATGTTACCAGTTAGCTGAAGAGTGGATAGAGTCACCGAGGGCAACCTTTAGAACTAGAGCTGGATGAAAGTTGCAGGCAAAAGGAGGGTTTTGAGAAAAATGCAGAGTGAATAAAAGGCTTCTGCAAACCCAATAAAGTACAAATAATTAGGACTGTACTGCACTGTAAGAGATTACTTAGTCACTTCCTTGTCAAGAGGCAGATCACCTGTATGTATGTTACCCTTGACAGAAGTTTGCTCAGCCTATTAAAGATCTTCAATGACAGAGGCGCCACAGCCATTTCAAGCAACATATTCCTATGCTTTATATTCACAAAACTACTCCTTAACTGTCAAAACATATCTTCTAATGGTTAATCTGCATCTTTTTAATTTTTTGCAACTTAACCTTTACACTTCTTTTATTCAATGTTTCCTTGCAGGTCATACTTCATACTTTATGTCTTCTGTTTTTTCTGGTAGCACTTTTCTAATTTCTCTCCATTGGATGCACATCTTCCTGGAAGTGTGCTGCCAAAGCTGGACTTTGAAATGCAATGAAGGTCATCTGCCCTAAATGTATTGCACTTTTCCCTGTTGAATTTCATTGCATTTTCTCAGTTTCTCCAATATGGGGGAGTTTATTTTTAAGGCTTTCTGGTCCTTGACTATCTCTGCAGTTCCTCCCATGAACAAATATCAGATACAATTTCCATAAACTTACTCTCTAGTTCACTCTCCAGCTATTAATTATTGAAGAGTGTGGACCCAGGACAGACCTATGTGGATAGTAAACTGTTGCTAACTACTCATATATAATTGTTCAACAATGATCTTTATATGTGCCTTACACAGGAATTTCATTGAAATGATATAGTTTTCTTACAAGAATATTATTTAAAAGAAAGCAAAAAAACCCTTAATAAAGACAAGATACAGAATATCTCCTACTTTTCCTTCACCTACAAGCCTACTATTCTATTCAAGATGAAAATTAGACCTAATATAATTTTGGCTGTGTATCTTCTTTGTTTTCTGCCAGGTAACAATAAAGAGTTCCTCTGATTGATTTTACAGTATTTTTTGCAAATTAAACTGATTAGCATATATAATCCTATGGGCCCCCTCTGTCCTTCACTTTTTCAAATGAATTTTAACTGAATTGTTTTTCTGGGGAAAAAGATCCCACTTCCAATAAAGCTTAAAATTTTGGTTTGAATTTTAAGGAAAACATTCTGATTTCTTGATTCAAAATAACTTTTGGTTTAAAAGTTGTTGTTTTGGTTTGTTTTTTTCCCCCCATATTAAGAAAGTAGTAATTAATAAAAAGTATTTAAAAATTCACTCCTGCATCTGAAATATTTTTTTCTCAGGGCTCAACTACACTTTTCACTTGACCAAAACTGATGTTTGTAATTAATTTTTCAGTTTATTAAAAAAAAGCATTAAGTTGTTTTGTTTCAGGCTGACCAAAAATAGTTTGCTTGGTTTTTTTAATTACTAGATAAACAATGACAATTTTAAATTCCATGAAACATCAGAAACTGCTACAATTTCTGTCATCCTTAAATGCAAGGTCTTGAGTGCATAATTTCTACAGTGTTTCCTTAGAACTGAGTATCTGCAGTTCACCTTAACAAGTAACATTACACAAAGCATATTTGCTTTACAGAAATGAATCTCAGTGCATTAGCATAAGCTTCAGAAGAATTTGGGTTCCTTGTCCTAAAATTAAAAACTACAACAAGGACTTTTTATCATGATGAAGTACTCCCTGCTTTACAATATTTTAGAAACATTCCAAAATTTCAAAAAATGTGTTAAACTCCACAGAGGCAGCTGTTAATCCTATAAAATATAATACATGTGTAGAGTATGCCTGTTATTATTAGATTTACAAAGTATTACTTTAACTTGAGTAGAGTGTTTTGATTTCTTTTTGGTAAATCTAATATTCGTTTTGACATTTCCTTTTTAAGAAAGGAAACTTAAACCACCTTTACCTCTGATGTTAAACAGAAAATGCCAGTCATCATCTTCACTTTAGAGGCCTTATTTACAGCAAGTGTTTGATCCTAACAGTGGAAGAACACTATCATGGTGTTTGTTTTACACTTTTTCCTATTATTTAATATTTTTTCAATTTATTTTTTAGTTTTCTTGGAAGTTGAACATATAAATACATTTAATATGACAGAGATATCTCAATATGAATAATAAATTCAGTGGGGCATGGGTCCTATTTGTCAATGCCCAGGCTGTCAATTACTCTGAGTCAAAACTTCATTTGAATCTAACCTATATTCATTAGCTAGTTTTGACATCTGACTCATTTGTCACTCTAAAACAGCAGAACCTATTATCCGTATGTATCTCAATTCACTGATGCATTTTGTTTTGAAAAAGCCTGCCTAATTTTTCAGTATTTTACAAGTATTGCTAGTATAATGGACTTTAAATCAGTGTGACTGTGTAGGGATTGTTTAGAAATGGAAATGAAGATGAACGTCCTTTCCTACAAGAGTGTCTGTGATTAAGAGGATATCAACATAGCATTATCTGTGGTTAGTACTCAAAAGAAGTGTGTGACTTCTGTTCACATATTCTGGTTTCAAACACAAGAAGAAACTAACACAGTTGCATACAAATCAACGTCAGTTTAATTCAGTTCTTCAGGTTGCTTGCCTTTGCTAAAATCCCAGTCTTACTTGAGGTTTCTGAAGTTTACTAAATATCATTGTGAATCTATCCAAAAGCTTTCCATTTGTACTTCAGTTTGGCAGCAAAACACAAAAGAGGGCAGTATAATGCTATTACAGCATTATAGCCTCCAAATAGGTGAGTCTCACTCAACTAACTCTTTCAAAGGTCTGTCTCACAGCTTATCAGTTAGATTCTGGCCTTTAACAGAACAGCTCTAAGTGGGTACAGTAAGCTTAAGTTAAGGAAGCAAGAGTGTGAACATGTTTAAAAGCTGCATCTCTGTTACAATCTCAGCATTACATTAAATGAAAGTGTAAAAACACTAGTGTTGTATACACACATATAAAAAAGCAAGATCTAGTAGTTTCAGCCCATGGGCTGTAGATCTGGACACAAATTCAAGATTATTTGGATTTGGCCTTTCAGTTCTGCCTAATTGTAATTTCCATGCTATGAACACATATCCATGTGTTTAAAGGTTTTGGAAAGGGCTACTCAAGCCCCACTGCTATTTAGAATGGGTACTCTATAAAGAGAAAGAAAAAAAAGCTTTCCTTTGATTAAATAATTTGCCAAATTCATAGTATTTTCACTATATTGTTGGATATATTTATTTTCCCTTTTCTCTTATTCATCAAACTCACAGAAATTTGGGCAAAATACATATACATTTTTTAATAAATAGTTGTAAGGAAATAAAGTCTCAGGACAGCTGTGTTTCCATTTAAGATAGGCTTTTTAAGATACGCAATAAGAATCTTGAAGAACTTAAAAGTGATGGAGAAAAGATGAACAGAAAGGAAAGATGAATGAAAGTAAAATAAAGGCACTGAAGAGCAAAGCTTTTTTTTGCCCACAGCCATATTGCTCAGTGATAGCTCGAGGAAGAGAACCCCTGCCTCCTGAGTCCAAGTCCAAGCATCTTCTGATATAATTTCATCTAAAAATATGCCACTATCATTGCAGCTGTAACGTTCTTGCTCAGTTGCACTCTCTATAATGATATAAACAGAAATGTTTGCTCTGGAACAGTTTGGGGGGAAAAAAGCGAGGTTATTTTAAAGTATTAAAATCTAAATGATGCAGAGGTAGCTGGGGAATATATTTTAGTCATGTTTGTGATTAAGAGAAGAAGCTGAATTTTCAGTGATAGAGAAATATGGGCAAGGTATTCTTTTTTGCCTCCTTTCTCACTATGGTCTAACAGATAACCAGAGAATGATCCAGCATATACAAAATATTCTCACCAACAACTGTGCTTTTATACCTATTTGCAGTTTTTTCCCTTCTCTTTTAGGCATGAGTTAATATTGTTTTGGAACCAGCTAAATTGCATTGTTTTGAGAAACTGGACTGTGTATGAAAATTCTGGAAGATCATAATGCTTAGGTAAATTCTGTGCTACGTTGTGCATATTTAGTCTTTCGGTTTGATGTTGTAGAACAGAATTTTAAAAGAAATATTTTAAGGCAGAATCATTTGATGTGTACTGGTGAGAATTTTAAAAAATCCAATAAGAAATGATTATTTTACTCATAAACCCATTCTTAATATTAAAATTGGCTTTGTTTAAAATATTAACTTCTTCCGATACTGAGATTTTGTAGACATACTCTTATTGTTTATGACAGAATGACAGTTCATAATCATGAGTCATGCATGTCTTTTACCAATCTTTATTTCCTTTTAAAATGGTGAAGCTTAGTACATTTTGACACACCTATCCTCATCCTTACATTATAAATAGTTCTATGAAAAAAAGAATTATGATAAAGAAATCTTTCCAAAAGGAACCTTCAAAGCCTTACTCAGCTTATACTCCATTGTGACTCAGGAAACTTCTAAACTCTTGAATTGTTCATTATAGACCTTCTAAACACAGTATTTTTCTGTGTTGAAACACACTGCTTTGGATACTGGTTACCAAAACAGCTCAATTATTTTAGACAAATACTTAAAGAAATAAGCACATTATTTAAAAATAAAATAAAATAAAATTACACGAATCTTGTCTTGTGGTATGTGTGGACTTCCATAGCTGAACAATTCCAAGAACAGGAATCAATGACTTAAGTCCAAGCTAAAATTCATGGCATTTTAAATCTTACAACAGACAATACATTTACCTCTCGAGTTAACATCTTAAATCAGATCCTTTATTGTTATCTTATGTACAAATCATATACGAAGACTTAGAGGAAAAATATTAGGTGCAAATCTAAAGACATTACTGGATTGTAAATACTGATTTGAATATACAACTGAGGCCACTAAATTCAATAGAGTTAATCTAGGTGAACTCTTGTATATGTTAAAAGAGAATATGAAGGAGGATAAGAAGTAGACATTTGCTCATTTTTGATGTAGTCTTAGGCAGCTGTTGTAATTGGTACACCACAAATCATAGAATCATGTAACAGCCCAGGTTGGAAGGGATCTAGAAAGATCATCTGGTCCAACCTTTCATGGAAAAGGGAGCCTAGATGAGATTATCTAGCACCCTGTCCAGTCGCATCTTGAAAACCTCCAGTGATGGTGTCTCCACCATGTCCCTGGGGAGGTTGTTCCAGTGATTGATTTTTCTCACTGTAAAATATTTCTTTTTTATATCAAGATGAAACCTCTCCTGAGGCAACTTGTACCCCTTGACCCTTGTCCTCTCCATGTGGCTCCTTGTGAAGAGAGCGCCTCTGTCCTCTTTGTAGATGCCCTTTACATACTGGAAAACTGTGATGAGGTTCCCCCAAGCCTTCTCCAGGGTGAAAAGATCTAACTCCTTCAGTCTTTCCTCATAGGACAAGTTCTCCAGCCCTTTGATCATCTTCGTGGCCCTCCTTTGGACTCATCCAAGTCTGGCTGCATCTTTTTTGAATTGTGGAGACCAGAACTGGGCACAGTACTCCAGGTACGGCCTGACAAGCGCTGTATAAAGTGGAATGATCATATCTCTCTGTCTTCTAGTAATGCTTCTGCAGATGCAGCCCAGGATCCAATTTGCCTTCATTGCTGCAGCAGTGCACTGCTGACTCGTGTTCAGCTTGTTGTCCACCAGGAACCCTAGGTCCCTTTCAGCAAAGCTGCTCCCCAGCCACACAGATCCTAGCTTGTATTGGGCTCTCAGTTGAATGTGAACCACTATTCTATGTATCTTTTTTAGTGTAAATATATTGGAGCTAGAAACACCAAAGGAGGAATTCAGACTGAGGAGGTCCCTACAAAATATTCTTCTGTTTTCCAAGACAGTCAGTATAAAAGCTCTTCTTTAAGTGTTTATCAAGCTCCAAGGGCAGATGAAGAAGAAACAACAGGTAGGGTCTATAAAGAAGAATATAGCCGGAGCTAGCAACTCTAGTGAAACACACTCTACCAAAGGGAAAGTATGATTGTCTGTATGTTGCTTTTCATGTTAACCCACTTCCATTCAGAAATTCATCTGCAGAATAGGAAGAGTAAAAGGGACTTTACAAGAACATGGAATTGGTTTGAAAAAAAAAAAAAAAATCAGAAATGGACAGTTGGAAAGTGGGAAAAAATGGAAAAGTGTGTAATTTTGGCTTTGCTACCTAACACCATGCTTGCTTGTTTCCTTCTCACTGAAGAGACATTCATTAATCTCCAGTGAAAATCTGATAGAACAAAAACTATGACTATTTGCTGAGTGTATGGCATGGTTTAGCTTCATTTGTTAAAGGTAAAGTCTGTCAAAATCTATAAAGAAATTGTGTTTGACCTTTCAAATTAAACTTATTAAATCACCTGCGATACATTTTAGTAGGAAAACCGCAGTGTTGAAAAGTCCTAATTTAGACTGATTCTAGCATTATTTAAAAGGAGTGGCTACACAAGTTGTGGAAATTTGGCAAAACCAGAAGATCAAAATGAGCTGAGCTGCTACTAGTCTGGTTAGACTTAGAAGGAAAAAGCTCAGTATCAGTCCTAACATATAGCAGACAAAATCACATTGGTTTGCATTTTTTTTGTTTTGCAGACTAAACCAGACCATGTGATGAACACATTGACATCAGTTTGTAACTTGGATGCCAGTCTGATTCCTTCTTTCTTGGTCATTTGGTGGTTATGATTTCACATTCTCTTTTTGCTTCATTTCTATTTCATACCAAATAGATAAAAATTAGAACTGTGAAATTAATAAGACTTTTTGACCTTCTTAAGTGCATCCACATTGATACCAGGAGGGTTATGTATTTGTCACATGCCATCAGAGAATTACAACTTTTACAAATGTATCAGAAKAAATTAAACAAGATTTACTTAGGACAATTCTAAGGAGAGGAAAAATTTTGCTATTGAAGTATAATATATGACAAAAAATGTATTTTTCAATCTGCCAAGAGTAAATTAACATTAAAGGTAATTCACTCTAAATATTACAGAGCTAAAAAAAAACATTGCATCAAAATTTGGTAAGGGTGTGTTTCAGTGGCATGACATCATGTGAAACTATCACCCTTTTCACAGCTGCCTTCTTATCCTTTCACTGTGTAATTTTCTTCATTGAATAACTGTTTTCCAAAAATGCTTTTGCAAACAAAAGAACTTCTAAATAAACTTCCAGGACTTGGAAGTGAAGACTCTGTTTGTGACCTGAATTCAGGAAATACAAAGAGTAAATTTCAGATAACCCATTTTAAATTCATCTGAGATTCTTACATCTATTCTATTTACTATAGGATGAAAGTTCCTCAGCCAAAAAGGCAAAAAGAACAACTATGCACACAGGACTGCATTTTCATCAGAAGTTACTTAGCACAACCCACCTTCTTAACTGTAATTGGAACATGCAGTAATAGTGGCCTAAGAGAAAGACCAGCTTTCTGAATTACTCCCTTTCTGAATTCAGTACAGTCTACTTCCAAACTCAAGGCTAAGATTTTTTTGTCCATATAACTTGCATTTCCATAGGAGACAATGATTTATTGAAAGAGAGGAGTGAGACCAGCTCAATTTCCTTTGAAGAAGTTATCATCTATCTAGAACACTTCTACTTCCTTTTTGTTCCTTCTCCCAATGAAAATCTCCACTGTAGCTCTGTCTGATAAAATCATTCCATTATTTCCACAGACTTTCAATCTTAGGGTTTCATCCTTCCACCTTTGTATCCACTTCAGTGAAGTTGATCCCTATTTATATTCAGGAAAAGAAGAGGGAAAATTAAGTCTTGGATTATTTCCCAGAGATTACTTTGCTTACACTATGCGTTCTCAGCAATTGCCTGTTTTGATAAGACATCTTGGGTGTGAGAAGATTTCATAGTTTTGTGTTAGGAGATAGAATGAAAAGATGAAAATAAAGAGTAGCAGATGGTGTCCACCTAATCTTCTTGAAATGAGATAAAAAAACATCACATCATTGTAGACTCAGGTCAGAGGAAAATTTTTGCTGGGCCTCTGCTTGACTACATACAGATCTGAACTATAAAGGGCATAAATGCATTACATTAATTTTTGAACTAAAATAGTACCAAAATATTATAATTCATTACAGTAGCTGAAGTATCACGTATTGAGGACATGGTTTCTTTACAAAAAAGTTTGTAAAATGAAAGAATATAAAACTACCCTAATGGAAGCCAATCTCTTGTAAATATAAATAAATTAAAAATGAAATTAAAATTTTTATCACTGTACTGCATGTTTGCAAATATTAAAATCTGCACTCAAAAAACATTCTCCAGCTAAAAATGTAAGATTCTGGTGATAATATGATATATTTTAGGGAAAACAAAATTTAATCATTATTTTTTTATTCTTCAATGTATTTGAACTCTGCATTGATAAAAACTTTGAATGAAATATTGACATTATCTTTTAAATTATTTTAATCCAAACTAAGACACAGACAAACAATTAAAAATTCTCTTAAAGAGAAGTTCTTGCATTTTGTTTTTTAAGAAAGGGGATATAATAAAGGTTCAAGTACAGCCAACATAAAGTCATACTTTAGTTCACCCAGGTTCAAGTACAGCCAACACAAAGACATATTTTAATCCACACAGATAACCACTGGGGGAAGTCATGACCCTTCTGAGATTTTAGGATTTGTGCTTCTGATTTCTAAGGCCCAGGATTTAATCCATAAATATAAACACTCTTCACCTATGTAATGTAAATACTCTTCACCTACATACTCTCTCTAAATATACATACTCTCTAAATATAAATACTGTAACATGGATAGAGATAGAATTAAAGCTATCAGTGTGTGAATGGCTATTGATCTTATTTTCATATTATAAAAGTAATTTCCAACCACTCAAATAATCAGTCTAGCAAATACATTGAGCTGTTCCATGTGAGAAGCCGTATTTAATCAATCAAGTAACTGTACAGACTCCTTGTTTGGAAAGATGTAATGTAAAGACAGGCTTGGCAATGTAATTTGCAGCAGATCTTGAGAAAACTTATTCAAATATACAGTACAATCAGCTTCCTGTCCACAAGTTGGGTAACATCAAACATGCAAATATTAACATAAGAAACAACAATGCAATTTAAGCATCAGGCACCTGAACCTATAATATAAACTGTATATGTGGGAGTATTTGCAGGTAGCAAGTTGTGAGTTGAAATTGAATTACTTATAGACAGTTTTTACAAATTCTTTACTGCATGATAAGATTTAAGTGTTTTCTTAAAATTGAATTGCCTGTGATGAAAAGATTCAAATAACAAAATCAACAAATTAGTTCATTGTGTAATGTTAAAGTATTTACTGAGTGGGTGTTTAATACATACACATTAATCAAAGTTTCCCTTCAGGGTCTGTAAATATAAATTCGAAACAATAAAAAAAATTACTGGCAACTTGCCAAAGGCAAAATTCCTATTTTCTTGCTACTTACTCCTCCCATACAATAATGGAGAAAGCCTATTAGCAACAGCAATACATCAGGTCAGTAGATCAGTTTCAGTACTGATTACTTAGATGAGATGAGGATTGTAGAAACAGTGAGTAACTTCAACAAATAGATAAGAAGTAAATAAAGTATGCTTCTAACACCTCTTAGAGGATTTATGAGGATTCAGAGATTAAGCTTCATGTTACCTCTGTATGCTAGCTAAATCTTTTACTTCACAGCAACAGAAACTTAATGGAATAAAACCCAAACCATGTAATGCACTTAAACACAAACTCTTTCCCATCAAATAGGAATATCAAGTCAGACTGACAAAACTCTACCATGAGAACTTCTTCTAATCTGAGGAAAACCTTTGCAATAATAGTCTTTTTTCTATCTCCCTTTCTCACACTCCTGTTTTACAGGTTTTAACAAAATCTTTTCCTTTCGAGTAGGAAGTTAATCTCTTCTATGTCGGTCATACTCATCACCAACCTTGCTATTTGCTCTTTTTTGGGGGGCAAGAGACACACATTCTATGGGAGTTTTAGAGATTCCTGTAAAAGCCACCTTTGATTTTCTCAGCTGTTGGAATATGTTTAAATTTAAAAGCCATTTAGGCTCATTTTTGCATCATTAAAGATACTGTGTGTCAGAACAATTTGACTCGATGATCCTTATGGGTCCCTTTCAACTTGAGATATTCTATGGTTCTGTGAATGAGAAGTCTGCACTTAGTTGTCTTAGGTACTGGCAAGACAAACAAAACATTAATCAGAAGCTGGATACATTTCTAAAGTTTTTAAATACTGCCGTGGGTTTGATGAGGGGCATTATTGGATTATGGTGTAAGAGAAGGGGAAAAAACACACAAAGAAAGTACCATCTGTACAACAAAACAGAAAAGCCAATCCATACTGCTGACTGGGGCTTACAGACATGAAGACACTGAACAAACTGAATAATGGAGGATAAAACAAGATGTTGATTTTGGTTTGTTTTGTGGTTTTTTATGGCTGTTACATATGCATGAATGGTAATATCACCTTGTTAATTTTTTTTTCATATTATAACCCTTGCTGTTTGTGACAATTTACAAGTAACTTGGAATCTTTATGCCCATAATATCTTTAATGTTAACCAACTGTAGGATTATTATTACTTCCTAATCCACATAATGCACACTAAGCAATTATCAATGATTTCACAACATTTCAGAGTCTGCAGGAGAAAGTCAATATATTTTTGTGCAAAGATAGAAAAACATGTCAGTGCTTTTCTGGGTGATCTGGGTGCTGGATAATAGGCAGGAGGCTGAAGTAACATGCCTGGGATTGATGAATGGGTTGCTAAACATTCTGCAGAAGTAATTTCAAATTGAAATAAACAAAAGAGAGAGCTAAAGAAGCCACCCCTTTCTTTCTGCCCTGCTCTTACAACTTTTATGCAGTGTAAGGCTCTACTTTGTGAAAAGTATGCAGTTACTTCTTTACTGGGAAACTGCCTATGCATTTCTGCCAGCTTGCAACATACACAGTAAATCTAGTGTTTCCCAGTTACAGCAAACCTACTTCATAGTGAGGAAGATGTAGTTTTCTCCTAAGTGAAATGAGGGCTACATGGCCACAACCATTGCACAGGCATCTATGGCATGACTAAAGCTCTCTTTGCTACAAATGTAAATCCATAATTTTTTTTGTTTTGTCCCCAGGACATGCTCAGTGCAGTTGGTTGGCTCATATGCAATAAATCCACAACTTCTAGAACTGATGTACGAGTAAAGATTGACTGTAAAGTGATTGTCTGTAAAGTCCATGCACCACAGGCCATTCCTGTGACACAGGAACACAGGTACCATATACTGCAGCCTTACTGTATACCCAGTCAGAGAAGTTCTTGCTTGGTTAACAGAATGGTTGGATTAGGTCTGTGGTGACAAATCACTGTCTTCCTACACAAATGAGAATCTGGAAGTGCTCTTCCACATAGTCCAACTGCAATGGATATGAGATGTATATAATGCAAGTCCTTGAATAACAATGGAATGGTTTAGAAAGCTAGAAAATGAATAATGGCCAATATATTATATTACATTTTTCTTCACAAAACAGATTTTCAGAGACATATGAATTCTGACTAAACTTTCTGAAGCAACTACACCTGCTGGGGAGTAGTGATGTAATTAGTAAAATGTGCATCTGGATTACTCAGGTGTTAGCAAATTATGTTGGGGTTACTAATGATATTAATGACAATTGCTCCCTTCCCGCACCAATCAAACAATGTATTTATATATTACTTGTTCCTGCTCATTCTAAAGCAAAAGAGAGTGAACATTTGTACTTGGCCTTTGTAGAAGACTAAATACTTTCTGGCCCAAGGGTGCTCTACTGTTTTGCTTATGATTTGCTTAGTGAGTGTATAAAAAGGAAGTCTTTCAATTTAGGGACACAGGAACCATCTTTTTCTCCTTTGACAGGCAGGGTATTCACATTTCCAAGATAAGATCTTCAAATTAAAGCCTTAATGTGTAGCAAAGTTTACTGCAGAAGCTCAGAAAAAATGCTGACAAACACCATTCTGCTTCATGACCAAAGTACTTGTGATTCAAGTCCTCATAGTTTAATTATGTGAACCAGGCCTAGGTAGAAGTCAAAAAACTGCAACATGCCAACCCTTGTGATGTAATTTCTGATTTTAAAATTAAATCTGAATCCAAGTGAGTACTGAGTCTTTTCACTTACTGAAGAACTTTTCTCTCAAGCCTGGTAATACTCTTTCAAAGGTTGTGTTGCTTTGGGTTTGTTTTTGGTTTTGTTTTTGTTTTTTTTCTGCAATGAATTCATTTTAATGGTTTGTATTTTGCCCTGTATCAAGAAATGGAAGAATACTTATCACAGCAAAGTATTATAAACCAAGCTGACTGCTTGCTTTTTATATGCACTAACTTGACAAAGTCCTTCTTGTATCACTACCATAGGAAAGATTTAAAAAATAACAGTAAAGATTACAGTCTTGTATTGTTCCATTCCAGACTAACATCAGTAAAGAAAAACAAACCTCAATTCATCAAAGATAAGTATTTTAATTGGAAACTGCAGGGAGCTGCAAATTGTATTCAGGAAAGATATCTTATGAATGCTTGTGATGTTGGAGAATCCCAGCTATGCCAAGAACTCCTTCTTTCTTGTACCATGGAAAAAAAAAAAAGTAAAAAATGCAATATGAATAATATATTTATACACTATCTTACCAGTCAATTGGTAGCATGTTACTGGTCAGGACTTCAAAACATTTCAGTTTAATAAAGATTTTGCTTTTCCTGCACTGAAGCAAACATCTACTATGAGACTTTAAGGAGCTTGTCATACAGTCTGTGACAGATAAAAACGGAAGTCTGAAAGACTTATGGCTCCCAGTCACCCACCCTGCCCCTCTGAGAGAGATGGCTGCCCCTGAAGCATGGATATCTGATCCTTTCATCAATCAGCTGCTGCACTTTTCAGCCTGGTGTACTATGGTTCTTGATGGGATCAGACATACCTGGTTCAGGAACGGCAATGTCCAGAAGCGGGTAAGGCAGACAGCTGAGGGCAGTAATAGCTTCAGCTGTTTACATCACACAGGATTGTCAGAGACCTAATAACACACACATATCCTGTACACTCATCATACTACCACAAAAGCAATTCAAGCTAATAACACCATCTCTAAAGTTGCAATGCCAGGGCATGGTCCTGTGTCCCACCAGTGTGTATTGCGGCAGTACTCTGGAAGGAAGGAGCAATGCATGGCTTGAGGCGGGAGTGTGCTGCGTGGTGACAGGAGCTACCTGACTGGCAGTACTTTGCCAGTTCATGAAGTTCAGCAACCGGTTCACTGAAAATGTCAGTGGTTTTCTAGTAATGTGCATGTAGCTGAAGTTTTTTGGTTTTTCTTTCCCCAAGTAAACATAAAGTTAAGGTAAAAAAAAAAAAAAAGGAGAGGAGGAGACTCCTGTGACTTTTCATAGTTGAAACTCACAACATTAGAAGGTTAAGTACAACAGTGTTCAAAGTTTGGATGTTTATCTGAACAGAATGAACTTTTCCTTTGAGACTTTGAAAGAAGTCACGGGATATATCCACTTAACTCTTATACAAATGAATGGCAGTCAAGCCAATTTATGGGACTCGAGGTAAGGAGTCACATGAGGGATCGGTATGACATTATTTTCGACTTCCCATTAAACCAAAAATATCTCAGGAGCAGAGGCAGGCATTTTAGGATATTTTGAGAGTTTTGCTTAAAGGCCCTCATTCCCAGCCACAAGCTGTGAGCAATCAATGGGAATTAGCATGTGCCCTGAGACATTAAAAAGCATTCCTTTCCATCTTCTGGCAGAGTAAAACTGACCATACTACTCACAGGTGCACCTCATGTTTAAACACAGTTTTAAAGTGTTTCAGCCATATTTGGTTCAAGTTTGGAGAAAAGATATGAGACAGCCCAAGTTTAATTTGGATTGCTCCTCAACTTTCAGCACAAAACTTTATTTCAATTCACTGATAAACATTAATGTGGAACCTCGATTAATTTACACAACAAGAAATTTAAAAGCATGGAAGATGGAAAGAGTTGTGATAAATCACCACTGAGATACACAAGAAGCCAAAAAAGTTTTGATTTGTACTTCATGCAACAAATAGAGCAATTAATAATAAAAATAATTTCCGTTTTAGATGAAACAAGTAATTTAACCTAATTAACTCTGTCTTTTTAAACTAGAGTGGCATTAAAGTAGTTTAGCTACAGGCTACGTGACTTCAAGAACAATGGTGAATGGCAGTAATTTTTGAACCTGAGTAATCCAGTTTCTGGTATCCTCCACTTATAATACTTTCTCAACAACCATTGGAAAAAACCTCAACAATTATGGTGAAAGATGACTTGACATGGGTGATTATATCTGCAAACAGGTTACTGTAAGCTACGCTTACTTTAATGGTGAAACATAATGTATTTTTTAATTTATTTGAAGAAAAACAGCAATACTTATAAGGCTTTATCTGACCCAAGCCATAAATTACACACTACAAAAAAACCCCTTTTCATCCTTGTATCAGAGATACTATTTCATACTGCAGTGAGGAAAAGGTTTGAACTATATAATTAGCAGATGCAAAGTGGTGGTTAGAGATGATGTTTAGGGATTCCTAAATGATTCAATTTCTGTTCCTAGTACTAAATATCAKTTTAACCTTGAATAAATCTCTTAGCTTCTGTGCCTGTCCTCTGTGTTTTTTATGCTGTGTGGATTTCTAAGTAACTATAGTCCAGAGAGCAAAGTATTATTAACTCTAATCTGCAAAACATCAAGTTTCCTTAATTTAGTTCAAAAAGCTAACCACTAGTCCACCTGTGAAAGAACAGCATCAAGATCTTTCAAGCCTTATAAATTGCTTGACCATCTCAGGGGACAAAGTGTTTAGGTTATAAATCCTTATTTTGTTCCTTTTTATGACTTATTGTATCTTTCAGTGAGGGGGTGTGTTGCCACAGCATATAAGAATAGCTATCACATTTGGAGCAGATATGAACAGCATGTACTTAGTACCAGTTTTCCCTTTGTCCTCACATGCTCTGAGCACATGAGGTATTGTCAACGGAGATCTTTTGAAAATGAATGCTTCCCCACTCAGTAGGATGATAACCAAGCCTGCATGCACAAGTGGTATTTGTGGTTGTGATGCTCTCTCATGACAGGAAACGTGAAACTACATAGTCAATAAGCCACTGTATTTGTTTGCTCCCATTTTTGAACTGCCACRTTCTTCTTCATCCAAACTTCACTTGACCACTAAGGTGCAGACAAGATATCAAACTACTCCTTGCAGCCCTCCACATCACAGGATGTGACCAAATCCACCACCCAGGAGAAGCATACTGAAATTTTTACAGTCTGGGGCTCTCAGAATACTTCTTTAGGGAGGGGATACACATGAATTATTTAGCTTTGCTCACAGACAACCAGCTTTTTTTTCCTCAAAATAATTCAGGTCATTCATATTAGCTGGCTGTGAAAAGCCACAATGAAGTTGCATATGACAACTGAAGGCCTGCTCACAGGGTGTGTATAGCCTAAAGGGAATTCAAACTTTAGCAAAGACAGTTAACATAGCCACACATGTTTTGGCCTGCATATTAACGGAGCTTTTCAATTGTGTTATGATAACTCAACTGAGCTCATGCAATTAAAAAGAAAAAAAAAAAAAAACAACCAAAAAACTAAAACCCACTCACAGCATAGACCTGTCAAGTTACAGCAAACTCTTCAGCTTTTGTTGTGACCTTTACTTCTCTACCTGCTTTGCAGGGAGTGTTTTGCTTAAGAGATTTGTAATCAGTTACAACACACTATTTCTTTCATGTATTTCACTTCTCTATGCCAGACAAAGGAAAGTAATTATCACCTTCTTGCCCTTTCTGGATTGAGTTTACTGTCTCAGTTCAACAGAAATACACCACAGAAAGACACCATAGCTCTAAATCACTCCTGTTCACTGTTCCATTGAGGAATGAATATACTGGAAGCTCTACTATCTATGACAACTGATGGTAAAATCACACTGGAGTGAAGCTTGATTTTCCTTCATGAAGCAAATAAAAGTGGACCAAAAGCCATTGGAAATTCTAGTTCATAATTTTTGCATCAGCAACAAAATACAGGCCTTAAATACATAGTGCTGAAATAGCTTGAAGTCTGAAATCAGTTTGAAGACTAGTTCAGGTTAGAATTAATACTTCAAAGAGGCTGAGATAAAGTTTGCTGGAACATTTGTCAATTATGGTAAGCAAAGCTTTCCCTTTGGATTTCTGAACAAATGTTTCTTCAAGGATTTTCCTGAAAGTTTGCATGCAGAGATAATAGCTGTGGTCTCCCCTTCTTCTAGGCTGCCTTCTGTAATAACACAGAGGAAACATAACCCATTATGTAATAATAACATTGGTTGTTTCATTTTGAACTAAATCACAGAGGCGATTAATATGACAGTGTTTTGGCAGATAAAAAAGTTGAGAGAAAGATAGCGGAATAATCATCTCTAATTAAAAGTAGTGCTTCAGAAAACTCATCTTAAAAACAAACAAACAAAAACCAGGAGGCCTTGAAAGAGCTTTATTAAAATGCATATAAGATTATCTGGAAAGAAATACTTATAAACTCCTTTTCTTCTGTTTTCTAATGTGTATAATTTGACAACTAGCTCATCTGTTTTTTATAGCAAGAAAATATACTGTGCCCAGAAAATATCCTGAGAAAAGGGAAGCTGTGTCTAGCATTTTGCATAGATATAAAAACTGTTCTTTGCAAGCTTCATGGAAATGCAATATTGTTCATTATACACTTCTAAAGATTATTTTCAGAAGACAGTGGGTTTTCTGTTTGCATGAAAAATCTAGCAGACTACAAGAAGAACCATAAATCTGCAGAGATATAGAAAACTGCAAAATGCAAAAAGATCTGAACAGATCTGTACAAAAATAATTTTTTAATTTTTTTTCAGCTCAGTAGTCCTACTTGACTTAAGCCAGATGCAACATTCATACTTTAAAGAGGGCCTTTTCATTTCAACAGTTTCAGCTAACCAGAAATAATGGTACGCCTAAGGAACACGGAGAAACACAAGCACTGGTTACAAGAGAAAGAACACTTCTTCAGATAACTATTCCTAATCCAACTCTAGGGACTAGTAACTGATTGCTACTAATTTGTGTGGTCTCCAGTCAGTTCCCACTGGACACATATTCAAGCCAGAAAAAAAAACCTGTCATAACCAGCATTCTTGTTCACAGTTTCAGGAAAGTGTACAAGATCGAACAGGTCCAGGAAATTCTTTGAATTCAAACCCCACTCTCACAAACAGTTTCTGTACTGGGGCAATGCTGGGCATATTGCATTGTGGCTGATGAGGTGTACTGGTTCTGCCTCAAAAATTGACTCTTTAGAAAATTCACACTCGAATTTTAAATTACTTGTGCATAATCCTGAAGAATCAGTATTCCTCAATATAAGACTAATTTTTTTCGGAGACAGTATATCAGCAATAGAGAAAGACTTTCTGCTAAAGTTTTTAGGTACAACATGTACAGCATCAGTAATCTCATACTTATCTCTTTTTGCACCATGTTTTAAGATAGAGAAATAATCCTCAGTTTATTGCGCTCTCATGAATGGCAAGAAAAGAATCACATATTGACATGAAAGACCTTTAACAGCTGTGAGGAGACAGAGACTTTAAAGTGTCCTCTTTGTAACATCAGCAGTCTGGTAACAGTATTGTGAAACATTTGTGAGTCCTAGGCTTTGTTTGTCAATAGCAACTCTTGTCTGTGACATCTCTGGAAACAGGAGTTTTAATCCCATGGGAGCTTTGAAGTCACCTCTTTAAATACACTGTTACTTCTTATGCTGCAAAGTAGCTGTTCATATTACCAAGATAGGAAGAGCACAGTTAGTTTGTATTTGGGGCCTTAATACATTTTAGCAGCATAAAGATCAGTAAATAGAGGCCTTAAACCTCTTTATTAAGAGGTCTTACAGAGGTCTCAAAACTCTTTATACTTGTAGTAATTTCTGTGAACCTCGGCTGACCTTCTTCAAACAGGCCTGGCTTACAAACTGACCTTAAACTTCAATTTAGGTTAGGAGGGAAAGAAAAAAAAAAAAACAACAACAAAAAAAACCCTGAGGAGACCATCCACTTTAAAGTACATTGGCAGCTGTATGTAAAATAAAACAAATCTCTCTTCCTGTACAGGATGTTTCCTTAGGAATGCATTGGGAACAGCTCTGCTTCCCAGTCAACAGTAAACCAGTCCCAAAAAACATACTTGAAAAGAAAGGAAATATGCAACACGGTACATGACGCAAGCCTGGGTGTAAATGAGAAACTATGAATCACTAATACATTTTGCCATTACTGCTGCTGTTGTGACAGACCAATGTGTAAGTGCAGTGAAATCCCCCAAGCCACTCTAAACTTGCAGTGCCTCAGGTTTCACTATAAATTCAAAATGCAGAGGAAGGTCATGGCTAAGCATCTCAGGTCTTCCACATGTATATTTTCAAAGCTAAAGAAAATGTTTGCAAAACTCCCTGTTTGCTAAAGCTAAAGACTTTCATCTATGTCTGAGTTTGCTACCCAGGACTAGCCCTGCTGTAATAGGACAAAAAAACTTCAGTGATATACACTGTCTTCAGGCACTCATTTGAATTTGAATCAAGGAAATTTCTCACCCTTCTAGCACTTTCCTATTTACTGCTCTCTTAAAAAAGAAAATAAACACACATTTCAATGGCAAAAGTGCCACATTTATTCATAACTTTCACAGGAGATATTTTCTATCACATGGCACAAGATTAATGTGGGGAGGAAACCTTATGATTCCTGATGATCAAGTAGTGTCATTCTTTTCTGGAGATAGGTTCACAATAGTGAAACTCAAGAGAAGGTTTATCACTGACGTGTATTTTTGTTTTCTGCAATGATCCAATGCCTGGAGGGCAAGTAACTTGGGACACCAGAATGCTGGATAAATATAGTGTTACTACTAATACTAAATTATATTTTGTTTAAAAAAAAAAAAGGGTATGAATCCCAAAATATTTACAATCTAAAAACATTTCAATATTTTCTACAATACCTTCTATTTAAGCTTCTAATATGCCAGCATCTTAAGATATAGTTTCTAGCTGCAAATACAACCAGGTAATTTGTTGAATAGGGTATATTTCACTCAATGGGTGGAATTTTAAGATATGTCCAGATACATCAGGGATTAGCTTACTTTTGTTAAAACAGACAATACTGTTATGCATTTAATTAGATTCAAATGGATTCCTCATTTTCTCTACCCTTGACTAATCTGAATAATCTATCCTCTGAAAATTGGCCACTGTGTTTCTCAAAAGTACTACTACAGTTATTTATGTATTTTCTGGTAAGACAGGTGAATCATGTAGAACTCTACTAAGCATTTTAAATGTTTCTTATGGTCTGAAGTTCTCACTAAGAAACTGAAGGTTGGAAAACTTTATTTACCTTCTTCCAGAGGACTACTTGGTTAAAAAAGTGCTCACATACAGCTCCATAGATTTCAAATGCAAACCCAGTATTATGTGACTAATTATACAGAATCAAGAAAACACATCTTAAAAATTCTACTCAGCTCCCATTCCTGATGATTTGGTGTCAAGTTCTGCTAACTCATTACTGAATCCTTTATGCAAATTTTTTGCTATGAGAATCATAGCTAACAACCTTTTTGTCTTCCCACCACATCTTTAGCAACTAATGACTGTAAAGTGTGAGGTGCCCCTGTGGCACTATCTAGCTAATAAGCAAACTATCAAGCAACCCAAATCTCTTGCCAGATCTTTAATCACAAAAGAATCATAATATTGTTGATACTTGACTGTGCCACACCATATGCCCAAAAGGCTGGAAAACACGGCACTTAATGCATAATGAATCATCATAAATTATGATATGCCAATAAAACGCTGGGAAGGATTTTTGGCTTTAGTATTTTTGCTCACTGCAAGAAAGTCAACTGTGTCAGCAGGGGATTTAAAATGTGTAAATCCACACAAATGGATAGAACCGCCGCTTATTTGTATCTAGAAGCATGCCACAGAGTCAAATAGTCGAACAGGAAAGCATACTTAAAAAAGTTTTACTACTGGATAAAAATGGCATAATACAGGTTATTTGGTTACAACCCAAGCTCTAATTTTTCTAGAGCATAAAGATCATCAGATAAGTGAGGCATACTCCCAGACATATTTATTGTAATACTGAATAACCTGCAGATATTTTTTTAAACACAAGCATAAAAGATTGTTGTGTACCTACCTCCTTAGAAGAACTGAATGTGATTTTGGAGCATTTAGGCATTTGAATAATTTGAGAGTAGCAGAGTTACCATGTCTTCTGGTTTAAAATATCTCTAAGCGTAGTTGAGGGAACTGTTGATTATTACTGAAGTACATACACAACTTCATATAGAAGTGTATAATTTTGATGCCTGTTTGCCTGTGTATTGTGATTCTACTGTCTCATCTGAAAGGTTACATCACTTTGTAAAGGCTTTAAAACTTCCTATGTAGACTGGTGCTGGCATACAGAGAGAACTGTAAAGAGTGTGCTGAAAATTGACCGTATCTGGGTACAGCACCTTCACAGCTGTGTGAAACATCCTGCCAAGATATCAACAAATCTTTCAAACGATGGCATATTCTTGAATAGGGGTGGGATCCTGGATCAAAATGTTGCATTACAAACCTCAATCAAAGTAAATAAAATAACAACAAACAATAAACAGGATACAACCAATGTCAATATTTATTCCATAACAGAAGTCTTTCTCACAGGCAGCAAGTTTCAACATGGTAAGTATTGTCTGCATGTTAGGTACATTTACCCAAATCATGTAAACAAATAAACAAAATGTAACAATTTCTATTGGACAACAGAAAGCAGTCAATTTGTTAACAGATATACTACAGTATCTTTCATCTGAAGATCTCAATGTAATCTGGAATAATTAAACAACCCTCGTACTAGAGCCTTGTGGTTATTATTTCCTCCCAGCTCAGTATGAGTTAAGCACCTAATTGCTTTGCATCTTTGGAAATCTTTCTCAGAAGGGTTAAATGATGAATTTAACTATTCTGAGAGTTAATGATGAACCTGCATTGCACAGGTTGCCATTAGAAAATGATATCTGACAAACTCTGTCAGAAAGATTTCTTGTTTTCCTGTGACAAGAAGGACAGAGTTAAAAAGAAAATACTCTACAGACAGATTTTCATGAGTCCAAGTCCCTTTTAGGAACACAAATGAAAGTCTTTAGATGGGTTCAGCACCCTGCAGCTCACACTGAAAATGTGAGCTGCTGTGGATTCCTGCTTAATTGAGAGCTGTGAAAATTCAGTCATGTAATTTAGATGCCTAAAAGGAAGCAGTTAGGTAGCACATTCTTTAAAAACTTCATCTGTCCTGTAAATTTGAAAGCCTGTGAAATATGACTATGATACATACAGCAAATCAGTACTGAGAAAAATTATAACATGTCCTCTAGCCTCTAAATCAGTTCATGTAGGCAATTAAATGTTAATGTGCAATTAATTTTTTTTTGGTGTTGAGTTCATAAAGTATTCCCCCTCCCGAACTCCACCTGACCTCATTTCACAAGTAAAGCAAGTAGCCAGCTTTTCCATGTCAGCAAGGACTGAAATGTTTTCTACACCAATACAGATTTTCCCAGGTAAAGAAGCTATTGGCCATGTCTAGGAGTTATGGATATTGTCACTCATAAACTCTTCCAAACTTTATTTGCCAGTCGCATGGTGAAGAAAGGACAGCCAGTTCCTGCTGTTTGCTCTTTGTTATAAACGAAACATTTTTTTTTCCATTTCTGGATGAATCACTTTTAGGAAAGTCAGCAGGGAACCAATTTCAACATCGTGTATGATGTCTTTGAAGTCTGCCTTCTTCTCTGTATCACAGCAGTGAAGCAAACGTTTGCATGCCTTCTTGGCTTGGACTTCATGATGCTGAGTGCATGCATCTATGCCTGTCTATGAATCTATATTGGCCACTAGATTTGGAATTTGTCTTTGTTATTGTCTTGTAAAACTGTAGTTCATTACAGCTAGTTTTGTAGTAAACTCTATGTCAGCGTGAAGACAGATTTTACTTGTGGCACTTCGTATTTTCCTATATCCACTAAATACTATTTCCTGGTATAAACAACAGACTTCCCTACAGTTTGGGTTATGCCAGAAAATTCTTTACAAACAACAATGATGTTTGTAGAGATTGGAGACTGCAATTCATATACAAAAGAATCTTGGAATGAAACAGAATGGAGAAAGAAGAGAAGCAGGGAAGTCCAGCTGATGTTCTAGCCCAGGCATCCTGTCTTAATGTGACAGTCTGAAAAGAAAAGCAAGAAACAAAACAGAGAACATGGATACAATCTTATGGGGTCCATGTTACACACAACACATATTCCAGATTTATATCTTATGCAAGCATACAGACAGATAAAACAAGCATGAGCCTCCCCTTTTCTCTACCAGCTTAATATCATCAGCTCACTAATGTCAGCTGCAAGTTACGGTTGGAGTGGGTCTCAAGGAGGAAACTCAAAAGGAACACAAACAGCATTCTGTGAATTCCACTTGTGGTACCACAGAAGGCATTGCAAGGATTAAAAGGGAAAAATACTTCCTTTCATACTCATATTAAAAGCTGAACAGTCACCTTTTTTTTTGTGTAGAGATTCCTTCCCTCAGAACTGAAGAAGCTGTCTATCAATTTAGTTTAAAAAAAAAAAAAACAAGAGACAGGGAGGCTCAAAAAATAGTTTCGCTTGTTTCCCCAGGTGCAATCGTAAGATCTAACAGAAGATATTACATCTCCCTAGAAAACTTGTCTTTCTCATATCCTAAGACTATGAGAGCCACTTGCACAAACATTATTCTAAAAGATAAACTATAGCAGAAGAGGAGTTTGAGAACTGTGGAACCCACAGCTCAGGTGAAAAGGCACAGTCCAGGTAGCTGCTGGATGGAAGGCAGTTTGTGACATGGAGAGAAATGAAAGTCTTCTCTTATAAAAGCAGGTTTTGATACTGCAGTTCTCATTAACTCCAAATGCTAGTTGATGTAAGTGGAAGTGTTAGTAAAACTTCAAATTTCTATTACAAATGTTATATTACAGTTATTGTTTTATAGCAATTATTGCAGCTTTTTGATGAAAGAGGTCTTGCATTTTATCAAGCAGTTAACAAAAATCTGATGTTAACTGAATCATGTGAATTTTGCTGAGTGTCAAAATAGCAAATTCTGATCATACAAACACTGGCTTACGTCCACACCCTTAAGTGCTTATAGTCTGTTTGCACTGGGGTAAAAACCAAGGCTCTGGCTTTTTCCAGCAGCAAGCAGCTGCTCAGACACAGGAGAATTGTTTTGAGCCCTTCCATTCTGACCAGCCTGAGGTTCTACATCTCTCCAGTTTACCGCTCAGCTCCTAATTGCCCAGGCCAAATCCCAGTACTCAGTTCCCTAGAAAAATGAAGCATCTTGGACAAGAAGAAAGTTGTGACCTTGAACACAGAGAAACAAAGTCAAGAAAAGAGAAAATAATAATATGCAATTTTTTGGTCCCATCATATAATTTTCACTCACATATAGTATTCTTCTTTATGAGCGCAGACCTCCCTCTTGCAAATACCAGTACCACTTTAAAAGCAGTGCCAGTATGAAGAAGCCATGCTCTGAATGTAATTGTAATTTATACATAATTTAGACATATTTTACACAGGCACACTAGTTTAAAGGGGTCTTACAATAAATTAGAATCACACCATAACTATTTATAAACACATTCAGTTAATGTGTAAAGAAAAGGGATGCACTCATACAGCAATGGGAAGAAAAAAGTCTCAAATGGAACTGAACTGTTCTGAATGTTCATTGGGAAGATCTCAGTTCAGGTAAGGTTTCTGATTTCTCTATGATGATTTATTAAGGTCTGTAAAATCACCAGAGTGATTAACCAGCACATTTAAATTTTGTTTATAAAACCACTAGTAAAATCTAGACTTCAGCAAGTTTTAAGTAAATTATGTTCATCTTACATATTCAAGACTCAGAAATATATGCTTCACTGCTCCTATGATCTTTTTACTTCAATTTTTACTTTTGCTGAAAGATAGTAATCAAATACTTATATGAGGTGAATTTTATAAGCTCAGATATAACTCGATAATCTTCCCCATCCTTTTCTACACCAGTAAAACTGGTTAGTGACAGTTTTCTGTATTGACCCATCAGCCTGCAAATAATGATATAACCTAAGATGGTGGTGTAGTTGTGCAAACTCTCCACATCCCAGTTATCTGAAACTCTAGCCATGAGCTATGGAATAAAACCTGACAGACTTTTCTGTTGTAATTGTCTTGATGTGAAAACATAGGGTCTCAACGCCTTCTGAGACAATGGAGTTGGCAGAAGCCACCCAGTAACTCAGATCAAGTTAAGACTATTGCTTTTCATAGCATGTGAGAGGTTTTTGGATGACCTTTGGGTTTCATATTGTAAAAAAAAAAAATCCCTCACGCAACTGCTCCTGCAACACATTTCATTTTTTCAGCACAAAGAAAGATATTTTTGTTACAGTTGGTTCTTGCATGCCATTATGTGAAGCTAAATGACGAAACTCCTCTTTACATGCCTCCCTGGCGCCTGAATCACTTCCAAATTTTTAGCTGATTAGAGCCCACAAAGTGTTCCTGCCAGCTTTACTGTGCATTCAGCCCACATGCTCATTAGATTGAAGCAACCAATGCAGCAGTATAGATTTGTTTTCTGAGGGTTTTCCACTTTATTTTGTTAAAGTGATTGGCTCCGCTAAAATTATATCAGTTATAGTCCATTGTCTGTAAGAATGCCATTGTTATGGTCTTTAACTGGTCTTTATCTGATATTTCAGATAGTGTTGAGAGACGTCTCTTTTCTAGTCACACATTGAGAGTTGTGTAGCATAACATTAAATGAGACATACAGGACGATTCTAGTCTGTGATCCCCTCCTTTACAAATGCCTTTTAGATGTTTAAACTCCAATTCTTAGCTGGTAAGTGGATCCACCTCTTTCTAGTAAGTTATTCAATACAGCCACAACCCTGATACTTGTATCCCTGCCTTTTATTAAGGATGATGACCTACAAGAAATGTAACACCCACAGAACACTGCACTGCTCTTATTGATGGATTGTAGACACACAGACATATATCTAATTATGTCAATATAACTATATGYATAAAAGGTCTTTGCTTTTTTTGGTAAGACTCCTTTAGGGGATCAAGCACTCTTCTCGGTCTTTCTGCAGGGCTTTGAAGTGGGTTAGGTGAGTGTTGACCCCTATCCTCAATGCCTGTTCCACTGTGCAGGTGCCACAGCCTGGATGAGGAACTAGGCTGCACCTTTCCTCCAAGGGTGGTGAGGCTACTGTTCTGGAGTGCACAGCCCTAGCGGATACAATCTGACTCATCCCAAACTGCTCCGCAGGGGCTTTGGGCATTAACATCCTTTCCACACCCCTTGCAAAACTTCTGTAGGCTTTACTAAGGGAATATTTCCCACACTAGCCAGTATGTGCATGTTTATGGAGTTCTCAGTTGGAAGTGAGAGTTGGTTAATTGGTTAAAGGAGAAGAGCTGACAATTAAACAATAGTGTTCTTATTCTAATATCCATTTCTAATGCAGAATGGAGAGCAGTTCAAAGAGATAAAGAACACACATGCATATACAAACAGCTAGCACCATATTGGATAAAATTCACGTCTGCCTCATTCATGAGCAAATTTACAATAGAGTTATAGTCATGAAAAATGTAAATGCAGCAAGATAAAAGAAGAGGAAAGGGAGGCAAAGCCAGAGTAAATGAAACATAAATAACATGTTTGGAACTTACAGGAAAACCCAGCAGCTAATATTTGCTAAGACAAAATCAAAACACATAGGCTAAATAATCTATAATTGCACATCCTTAATACTAAAGCACATGCTTAACTACACTGGTAAATTGGCTGAGAATGTTTTACATTTTACAGGCTTGAGCCCTTAATGCATAGTGATAAACACAAATACACATCTATTTCAGTGTCTTGTCAGTCATTATTCTGACAGTTATGCCAGTGTTTTAATCTCCCATTTCTCCCACAGCCTCTCCATGTCTCTATTGGCATCCTGGTGCATCAGCTCACTTCAACTTCTGGCTTGCAAAATCTCTCATTTTTTCATTCAAATATCTCATAGCACTCCCTTCTTAAACTAATGTGCAAGATGACTCAACAATAAACACCGCACCAATCTGAAACTGAGTCATTGTGTCTCTAAATGCCAAAACCAAGTCATTGCCTGAACATATTGCTGCAAGCCTTGTTCTCTTCACCTTCATCATCTCTCTGCAGTTTATTATCCTCATTCATCAAGTCATATCTAAAATTAGAAGGTAAGCTCTTTGAGGTATGGGTAATATATTTCCCCCCGTTCCATAAAGGGCCTACAATGGTTTTGAGAAGTGTTAAAAATGTAATTAATACAACAAATGCCATAAAATAGTGAACAATATACAACTCTCGTAATTCTTTTCCTAATTAAGTTTTGTGTTAATTCTTCCCATTAAATTCTGTGAACATTTCAAATAAAAAGTCCCACTTCTCTGTGCATAAACTAAGGTTTTAAGTTTAGTCTGTTCGTGTTGTTGTTACCATCCCCTCTAAGCTAGTTTCTTCCAGTTGTTTGTCTTACATACATAGAAGATATTGCTTCATTTGTTACTTAAAAAAAATAGATCTATCAGGATAAGAAACTGTTAGTACTAAAAGACACTGAATATACACAATTCTTACTGCAGCTGTTACAGTCCAAAAATCTTCACTCTACCAAGCAAAACACAGTACTGTCAGATTTTCGGTCCGATGATACTTTTGAAGAGTAGAATATGCACACAAATCAAACAAATACCAACTTTCAGACCGTTTTTTGAGCCTGAGTAAGATTTCAAATACTCCAGCCTTCCTTATCACTGCTTTAAAATTAATACATACATTAAAAAAGACATAAATAAATGAAGATATGATTTATGGAGGCAACTTTAGCATGGAATAATTTAGCTAAAATCAAGGCAGTCACTTCATACTGAAACATTCTGCTGTGTTAGGAACATATTTTCAAACTACATCACCCATAGCATATTAATTACTCTAATCTAGTTAAGAGTAGGAGTTACTGGAATGCTATTAGTACATCAAAGGTAATGCAATACAGTCAGGTGAGCTGGAACTAATCAGCATAACTCACATTATAGGATATCACTAGAACAGATTTATTTCGAATACTTTAATATCTTTGCACAGATTTTCTCATGCAACACTGTTTTTGCATTTGAGCCCAAACATTTCACATCAATCAGTTAAGGAATCTTTTCAGTTTCTGAAAGATTAGAATGTTGTTTGTTGAATGTATATTTCTTTTCATCGCTACAACTGGAATTTACCTATAGCCTATAAAAAAAAAAAATTGTCCTTAGGATGTGACCACATAGTTTCTGAGTAAGTGAGTAGAAACCCCAGAAAATAATGGTTTATATTGGAAACACTGACTCAACCTTTAACTATAGAGGCGTGAACTGTTACCTCTGTAATTACCGGTCAACCTCAGTCTTTCCTAATTAAAGTTTTCCTCCGGTGGCATATACTTAAGGTTAACCCTTACTGTTTATTCTACAATATATGATTACAATGAACCCAGTGTAAGTTAAATGATGTAGTTGTGTCTGACTACATACAGCAATTTGATAGAACTTGGTAAATAATCAAACCAACCTCTCCCCAAAACCTATGATGTATAGCAACTTGATACTTCCTCATTGCCAACACAATATCATAACATAAAAATGCATTAAACATTCATCAAAGTATGAATTCATCAAAGTAACAAAAACCCCCTGTAGATTACCTGAACAAGGGTCTCCTGCATCCTAGGCCAATTCCAAGATATTTTCCTTTCTTCTATAAGAAATTTCAGAATTCTATTATATAAAAGAATTGTGTCAAAATCAGTTAATAACATAAACAGTATGAAACAAAAAATAAACATTTCACGTTTAATGATGAAATTCTTTAGTTCTGAGAATTTTTTAAATAAAATTATTCAGATTAGCATTGCAATAAACATTTCCAGGTAGTTAGAGGTAGCAATGTCTATTATGATTGTTCCCAAATTTCCATCATTAATCACTGTTTTTTCAGTTACTTATAACTATGCCAAATATTTATCACCTGGGCTGAAATTTCCCTGCCTCAGGACGAACATTTCAACTAGATTGGTTCAGTCATTTCCAAGAACAAAGGCTTACATAGTGTAATTTGCCCTTGGTTGTGCATATGCAGGAAGATATTATTTGTATGATCACATACAATTTACAACTAAGGACCCTTGACTCATTCAGGTTACAAGGATGGCCAGTACTTCTTAGGGGAGCAGCTATTTCTTTTTACGCTCTTTATTATTCAGTGTACATTTCCAGACATTATTTACTGAACACTGGAACTGGAAGAGAACATTTGAGTCTAACAGAACTCCTCTCAGAGATTTTATACAGTGCCTTGATAAAACAGCTGAGTGCTTCTCCAAAATTAATCTTCTGAACTTCTGCAGTGAATGAAGGCACTGTTACTCTCATTTTACTGATGCATAGGGATTAAGATTAAATATATATATATAAAAAATATCCAGTAATTGTATGCCCAAATTAAGATGTCTGCAGTACGTTCCTTCAAAGCATTAGCACTATGTACTACTGCATGTTCAAAATTCATTTCCCATTGGCTTTTCTTGCAGCCCACTTTTCATTAACAGTGGCATCCACATATCTTGCTGGCACTGTGATGAACAGTGAAATACATGCAGAAACCAGATTTGCAGTGCATAGCTGAAAATGAGGACAAACCAGCCAACCAGTGCTAACCCTCTGAATCCAGGCTTGTATCCTGAATCTCACAGAAGAACCTGCTACAGAACAGTCACCACCGTGAAGTATGTGCAAGGTATATATATTTCCACTGCACTGGGGCTATGCAAATTAATATCAGTTGTAGAAGTGTGTATTATACATAAATACTAATTGTAGTATCTTTAGGCAAAAGTTTAGTGATTCTAATTAAAAAAAGTTTTACTGCCCATCCAGCTGCTTAATAAGGTCAGCAATTACTTTAAATACTACAATTGGGGTGCATCAAGCACAGCATAGCTAGCCGGTCAAGGGAGGTGATTGTCCCACTCTACACTGCACTGGTGCAGCCTCATCTCGAGTACTGTGTGCAGTTTTGGGCACCTCGATATAAGAAGGACATCAAACTATTAGGGTGTGTCCACAGGAGAGTGACCAAGATGGTGAAGGGTCTTGAGGGCAAGACTTATGAGGAGCAGCTGAGGTAACTTGGTTTGTTCAGCTTAGAGAAGAGAAGGCTGAGGGGTGACCTCATCGCAGTCTACAACTTCCTCAAGGGGGGCAGCGGAGGGGGAGGTGCTGATCTCCTCTCTCTGGTGACCAGTGATAGGACACGAGGAAATGGAATGAAGCTGCGTCAGTGGAAGTTCAGACTGGACCTTAGGAAAAGGTTCTTCACTGAGAGGGTGGTTGGTCCCTGGAACAGGCTCCCCAGGGAAGTGGTCATGGCACCAAGCCTGTCAGAGTTCAAGAAGCATCTGGATGATGCTCTTAGTCATATGGTTTAGTTTTAGGTAGTCCTGCGAGGAGCAGGGAGTTGGACTTGGTGATCCTTATGAATCCCTTCCAACTTGAGGTATTCTATGATTCTATGATTTGTCACAGAATCTACCATAGACAAAATTCTACATAGGGCAAGGGGGTTGTGTAATTTGCACATTATATGTTCTTTTCTTTTTCTTGCAGTGTGGCACAGAATTGTTTGTATTGCTTTGCTTGAGGGAATGACACAGATATTTTTATGTCAGTTACCTGCCCACCTCCCTACCCTCCCAGGAAAAAGAACATTATTTAAAAAACAAACATTCATATGTAAAATTGCATGTCACCAGAAAACCCTTATCAGACAAAAAAGATCACGCCTAATAGAAAACTGAAAGGCAAGTTGCTGAGAGAAATTCCTTCTGAGATGAGAGAAAAGTTGTTGGCAGTTTGCTTTGAGGGATTAAAATGAGGTAATACGGTTTTAAAACTCTTATATATCTAAGCTTTGTTGCAACAAGTTACCTGAGCCTCAAGATGGGACTAGGAAAAAAAATCTGAAAAAAACCAGACAGAGCATAAGTGGGAAATCTAAATTTTTAATKTTGTTAAACTTCCCCCTCTGAGAGTTTATATTCTTTTTCTGCCTGATAAAATACGTCCAGCTCTGCATTGGAGTGGAACAATACTGTCACCTGGTGGTTAAATTTACTAGTAGTGGTCAATCAAATCCAGGTAGAAAAAAGCCTCTATTAAACACTTTGCAGAATATATGATCTAAACAGCTGAATGAATTGTTGAGATTCATGAACATTTAATGCTAAGAACCCAATTGTGATGTCATTAATTATAGTTAGTGGCACTAGTATCATGGCAGCTGGTCGGGAAACCAGTAACTAGGTACTTTGTTATGGAAAGAGTAAAACGTTGACCCTACATGATTCCACCAGCAATTGATTCTGCTGCTTTTTCTTTGAACTAATCTTCCCATTGAAATAGATGAGGTATTCTGGGGGTAAGAAAATGTAGATAAACACAGATACAGCATTTTTCAGTGTAAATATGGCAGATTTTGGCTTCCAATGGCTAAACAAAGCAAGGATAAGGAAAAAATAGAAATGAAACATTATCGGTGTTTTAACTGGTACTAAATCAGATTATACATACATGTTGCTATTTCAGTTATAGAAGTCAAGCCCAAAGAAAGATACCTTCATTTTGGAACATACTTAGATGTGATAGCCCTTAATCCTGTAGAAGTACCTTTCATAACATTTTGTTGATCCCCAGTTTCTGCATTCTACACTGATGAGTTTTATTAGTGTAGCGGAAGTACAATATGTTTACCATAACTTTCAACTGCTTCATTTTCAGAAATTCCAGTTCCTAGATATTTAAAAAAGTGGAATCCTGAATTTGATTTTATAACCTCTGGGAGAGCTGATACATTCACAGTTATTTCTATGACAAGGAAATGACCCTCTTCAGTCCTTTAGCCATTATTATGATTTCTCTGCTGCTTCTTATGCTTCCTTTGGGCATAATATGAAGTACTTGATGTTTATACTGTTTATGACCCCAGCCTGTTCACTTTTCTGGTGAAAAGTCATGTGCATCCAAAGGAGTTCTCTACTAATGGAAAATCCTGAAGTACTGATGGCATAAAATTATCTGTTTATTACAAGAAAGAACTAAGACGACTGTGAATAATTAATCTCAAGACATTACCTCCCTTGAAATGACATCTCTGCTAATGTTAGAAAAATATCACTTGCTTCTGCTATACAGGAACTTCACATCAGTCAGAAATGCAAGAGCACTTTCAGGGTGAGGTACAGCCTGAGCTGACCAAATACCAGCATGGGCCTCTTTTACAGAAACCATACTAGATCTTTAAAATGCTTTCCTTTACTAAAGAATTGCAGTTTTCTCTTGCTAGAAACCATTTTTAGGCAGTGGCTCTGTGAACTCAGAGTGGACTCCAATGCCTGACTAGTTCCAAGTTACTGCAGGTAGGTGAGAAAATGCATCAGAAGGAAAATTGATGCTTGGGGGTCTCCATGCTCAAAAGGTAGACCAGATGCAGTGGACACACAGGTTCCTGTTATCTCTTGAATTTCTCACTCCAAGATAGATTCAATCATTTTTATGTTTCCTCAGACTCCTGTCAATTCTCTAAAATAAGGAAACTTTTCACATGCTGCAGAGAGGCAACCTTGAGCTCTTCAAAGTTCTTTGAGGCAATGTTTTACCATTTCAGTGCTGTTCCTCTGTCCTGTAACACAGCTTCAGAATAGACTAGGAGTTTGTTACACTTCATCTTGGATCTCTTATCTGCAGCCAGATAAGAACTTAAATATTTGGAGTGAAGTCCAATGAACTGTGCAGAAGATAAACACCTAGATGTACTTATCCATAAACTGTAGCCAACGAGGAAATTTAAATTACATGTTATCCATTTGCTTGTGTTCTCTACAATGTGTGCAATTGACTGAATACAAGTTCTCTTAATGGAAATACCTCCTCTGCAGCCTGTGATTTTTTCCCAAATGGAAGGCTGACCAAACAGCTTTATTCTATTAGAGCTCCTTAGAGTATCACAGTATAGGTGGTAAAGCTTTATTAATTAAAAAAACAACCAACAGTAATTTCCTACCGGCTTGTTACTTTAATTCTTTTTCCTCACCACCTGTGGGACTACAGTGTGGGTTCTGCCTCTGGCTCCCCATTACTGTCCCTCTGTTCTTTTCGTGCCTTCTTTTCTCTTTGATCTTACCCATGCTGGAATGCAGGAAAAGAGGAGAAAATAAGAGAAAAGAACATTCAACTTCTCAGTTGTTTCCAGCCACTGAAATCAGATAGGCTTTGGAGACACAAGGGTCAGCAAACCACACAGATGCTTTTTCAGAATGGAAATTTAAACACCGTTTTGAAGGTAGATTATGAAAGATATTTATACCACATTTTTTAAAACTTTTTGAAAAGACAAGCAAAAACAGGGCAAGGAAATACATTTTAAAAGATAGTGTGAAAATAAAAAGAAGCATAAGGCTTTTTTTACTTTATTTAGTTGTTCAGTTACTCTGACTGGGAACACTCTCAGCTTAGAGGGATTCGCCTGTGGAACAGACGAGCAGACCACAAAAAAAATCCCCTCTACTTGTTTTGGCTTAGCAGAAGTTGGGACTTCAGGATACACAACCCAGCACAGATCATTGAGTTCTCTTCTTCCTATTGTGTGGAAGCATCAGGGCTTCATCTAGTGTTCACAAAGAAAATTACAGTTAAGAAGAATAAAACCTAAGCGAAACCATGATACATAGCAATAATATTAGTCCAGACAATTTTCTTTTAACTGTTATCAAAATCAATGTCCCATATTTTGTGTGAAGTTCAGACTGGTGGTTACATACGTGATTCACAATATTACCCATCCTACAAAATATACTGACAGAGTGCCTTAGTCTATAGATCATATGCATCTAGTCAAAACTGTCCTGAGTGTTACTAAAGTTTCTTTGATTTTTTAATTGTTTTTAAATCAGTGTTATATTTATAATGCATAAATCTGTTCAAATCTATAGGACAGTTTCATTTGTTTTTAATTCTCCAGTTCAACACTGCTATGGCTAAAGCTGTCACTTGGCCAATGATCTCAGGATACATCCTATCCCCTCCATAAAGAGTAGTAGGAAAATCATTTGCCATCTAATTGTTTCAAAAGGGCTGAGCCAGCTTAAGAATAGGGTACTAATCTGCTTGTGATTATGATAACATCTAGCTCAAGGCCAATGAAGAAACCAAGGAGAACCTTTTCATGAACTGGGTTAGACTACTCCTAAGATGGTACAAAATGTACTCAGTGCTGTTTAGAAATGCAAAATCTAAATTGTGGCAAAGAAACTTGTTTGGGAATGGCTAACCATGTACAGCAAACAGTATGAGATTCTTCCTACAAGTTGCTGATCRTAAAAAGCTCTGAAGATGCTTAGTGCCTTTTCAAAGCAGGCCCAGAAGATTATTTTCTAAGTAGAAGCAGGTCAAGATTTAAAGAAAGAAAGGTGATTAAACTCTTACTGATGTCATTATATGAATCAGAGGCCTCAGAATGTCTAAAATGAATACTGCATGGAAATATGAAGCCATGTTTAATGATAGGGATGCTACAGAAGTTACATTTTCAGGTATCCCCAGTTCTAGAATAATTTCTTCCTTGCAAATGTGAAATGATGCTAGAGTTACCAGTATACCCAGAAACAGCTTTTCAACATGCTCTTATTACAATTGCATGCTTCTACTCCACTAGTACTCAGAATTTTTTATTTTATTTTCTACCCTTGCTTAACTTTTAGTACTAGCAAGGACTCTCTATCACTTCAGCAGCATCCACAGAAAGGAAAATTTATTTTTAACTACAGTTGAGTGTGGCTTACGTTAGCTTGGTAATTTTTTTTAAGAGCAAGCCTATTGCTGATATAGATGATTGCTTTATATTGTTGCACTGTCCCTGGAAAATGTGGAAGGGACGTTGTGCTCAGAGATGTCCTAGTCCCCAGAATGAGAATAAACTGTAAAACAATCTGTATTTGCCATACTGTTTTCTCTCAAAATAACTGTGCTGCAGTTAAAGAACCACCTGCACTCTTTACATCCCTACCACCCAAATGCAAAGGTGATCATGGACGCTGACTTCACACGTTGGAAGTAGTCATACTCCCTTGAGCAAGTGCACTGTAAGCCAGCATGTTCCAGTTTTTCAGTATTTTGCATTGAGGGCTGGTATGCATCTGCACAAGCAAAAGCTAGATTAAGTTTTAAATACCAAAAGTGGTTATTTTACTGCTATTTTCAACAGGGATCTTTCATACAGTTGTGTATAAAGTATTTCTAACCTCAATGTCGTCTTCCCCCTGCCTTCCCTTTCCATAGCCTTCTGAAACCTAAACCCAGCCACAAGGCAGTTTGGAATCAAGTGCTGCTTTCCTTGGTGCTAAGAGGGTTTACATAAGACATAATGAACCACTCTTGGCATCATGAAGGTCATTAGCATAGTTCTTTGCTGCATTATGTGATACAGAGCCCACCAAGTCACAGTGTGAAGGGGTAAGGTTTTGTTGTTCTCCCTCTGTCATGCTTAGTGTCTGCACAGAAAAGGAGCACTGAGGTTGGTTAATTTACCACAGAGATTAGGCTGGATGGTTGCCTTCAGTAAATCACACAATCTATTGACAGTTCATTTACCGAGGCTTGCTGCTGACTCATGTTTAGACAGACAACTAGGAAAAAGATGATTTCTGGTTACTTCAGGACAGCCTCTCCTAAAAATATTACTTTATAGTGTATGAAACTTCAACAGCAAAGCAAAATTAACATAAATCATTCCAGTAAAATTCCCCAAACCCCAACATTTCAGACATAAACCTGATAAGGAATCCAGGCTGACTATCAGAATTATAGTTCAATGAAGCTTATTTCAACAGATTGCTCAGTAGTACAGCAACAATAACCGTTGAGACTACTTGTAAAGCACTGAACTGCATACCCTTTTTCTCTTTGGCAAGCAGTCAGTTCCATGAGTTATCCCACCAGCTATTTTGGAGCATCTATTCATTAACAGCAGAAACAAGAACACAATTTGACTCATTAGAAGCTATGCCTGCAATTTTAAAAAAGCAGAGCCTGGAGTTGGTTCTAAAGATCTTCTCTAGACCTTCTGGGTTTTAATGGAAAAATAAACAAGCACAGCCAAGCTGTGAAATCATTTAGAATCCAGTATGAGTTCTTGAACACGTTTGCTTGCTATTTACTCTGCCATATTTCTGAAGCAGTAACAGGGTTAATGAAAACATTAAACATATGCAAATGAAAAAGGAATGGTAGAAATGCAAGCAAGTGTCTCATTGTAATTAAACTTACTTAATATTTACACAGCATTTCACAGTTGGATATCACAAAAAATGATAGTAGAATCAATTTGAGCTTAATGGTCCTTTCCCCTATGCTTCAGAACAAAGCAACAACCCCCAAAGTCATCTGTTGTGGCAGGAAACAACTTTTTCTTTCTCTTCKCTTGCAAAAAGGCAATTAAGATTATGATTCCAGTTTAGAACAAGACGCTTGCCATCCTGCTCAGTGAGTGCACGTACCAGTGTCTCATGGTCTAAGTTACAACCAAGGGTGTCATCTTTTGCTATAACTCAGAATTACAATTCAGACTAGATAGACATACCAGGGCAAGCCTTCCAGCAACACTGGAATCTATTCAAGGGCCACAATTCTGCTTTGTAGCTAAGTAGGAAGGCTGTGTCATACATGTATTCACTTCAGCTAACTAGTTCCAGACTTGCTCCCATCTACCTGTTCACCTGGCAGTCATTTACTTGCATTACAGTATATATGCTCTATAAACACCCAAAATTGAAATTTTTACATATTTTAGCACCATTTTGTGTTAAGCTTATAATGAAAGAGTATCACATTTGTTTATGTTATATTCTTCTCCATGTTATCCTCAGACTTTTCCCCTCAAGCATGAACATGCTGTATGTGTTGTGTATCCGAGCTGTCTACTTGCTACCACTATTACTCCACACATCATTCTTTCTAAACTCCAGAAATCCATCAGAGTATCGTAAGAAATTCCTCATGAAACTTTTAGAATTATTTTCCTTTCTTCTCATTAACACAGAAACTTCTCTCTCTGGACCTTGCTTTGTAATTCCCTTTGTTCAACTGTACATTTCAGTCCAGTTTAGTGGGGTATCCAAACTCTCTGGGATTTTTTTTTTTTTTTAATGCATTTCGAAGTATTAAAGATTTTATTTTGTCTTTCTAATTGTCTACTTGCATTTGTTTTATATAGCTTACTAATTTTTTTCCTTATATTCTTGGGGGATTTGTTTTATTATGATGACMAAAAAACCCTGTATCATCAAACAAATGATTTGGATTGTGATTTTTAAACCTGATTAGTGGCATGTATTGTCTTAACATCCTGTTGCTCAACTTGGAACATTTACAGGGGAACTTTCATTAGTAGAAGATCAATTACCTCTTTCTAAACAAATCAGCCTCCTTAAGAAAGCTGAAGTTAGGTATCCAAAGTGGAGATATTGATAGTCCCCTTTTTTATTCTGACTCATGGTGATAAATTAAAACAGACAGCTTCCTTCTTTGGAAATGACATAGTAAACTGTTCAAGATATAAATTCTGCAAACAATGGTGCTAAATTTTATGTTACAAATGCAGATACCATAGGAGTATCCAAAAAGAATCCTAGAAGAGATACACACAAACTATTTTCCATAGTTTACATTAGACTGCCAGAGTTGAGCATATCTTCATAAGACAGCTGTGCTAAATACAAAAAATAAATGTGTACATAGATATGTTAGTCCACTAAATATAGTTTCTCTTGTGATAAGATGACTGGGTGAAAAGTCTGAACATTGGAAAAGTAATCCAGATACTGAAAGAATTAATTGCTAAAGAACTGTTTGATACTTTGTTTAAAAGGTTACTTATTTCTCAGTAATACGTCATAGGTGGTTCTAGTTTAGGCAGTGGAGTTTCTCATTCTGTTTGTGTTTTAGCTGTCACATTTCACAAATAAAAGATGGAAACTTTTTTCCTAATGTTTTTCTAAAATATACTAGGATCTACAGCAACTGACCGCAAAATTGATGTACAATATTTATTACCGCAATGATTATACTTTGTTACCATTTATGCCATGAAAGTGCAGGACTAAACCCAGATGTTCAAAATTACTTATGTTGTTCAGCAGTATAAAATACAAAAAAGAGAAAAATAAAAATGAAATTTTATGTWCAGAAGGTTGCAACATCTAGAGATAAATTCCTTGAACATTCACTGTTAGATGTACCTGTTAGTTAATTGTTTTYATTGCAAAATTCATAAAGGGCTCTGGACCCTAATTATAAACTTAATTAAAGTATCCTAGTTCCTGAAATAAATATTTTAAACTGTTGAATCTTGAATATCCAACAACGTTAAAGCTGTGTGGTCTTTAATCTTCCTTTCCCCACTCTACCCCCGCCTTAGGAATGTAACATAGCAATGGGCAATTTTTTCAGTTTAAAATACATCTTCAGCATTCTTGAATTAACAATGCCCTCTCCTTGACTGCTGGTCTACACACCTATAGATCTAAAGTTCTATAAATCTGAAAAAAACATTCATGAACCACATAAAAGAACCTGACTACTGTAATCCAAAACACCAATAAGATAACCACTCTGAAAGTTATGGAAATAGCATCAAAATCATTAAAATGAATATTTTTTAAAATAACATACATGCTTAAATATACACACCTCTCAAGCAGTCTTAAAACAAGGATCTTTTTTTTTTCCCTTCAAAATTTGTGGTAGACAAACCTTAAAAAGATTGGAGTAGTAGTTCAACTTAGTAATCAGAATTTGTCCCGACCCACTTTCCACAAAAACTAGAACAAAGTAATACAAAAATAAACTCTTGGATAATGTACAAATAAAACACACATATTTTTGCTTTCTTGCCACGTTTTCTCTACCAGCTCCATATGTCAAAAAGGTGCAATGGCATTGAAAAAATTACAAATGTGAAAGCTTTTGGCTCTCAGAAAAGAGCTTTGTTTAATTTTCATGGAAATTTTGGCCTGTCTCTCCTGTTATTTGAAACAAGACCTACATCTTTTGTCAACATTCTGTGCATGTCATAATAGCAGTTGGATATCTCTGTCATYTAGATACATATTTCAAAGAGAACTACATACTACTTTTTTTCTAAGACCAATAGGATACATCTGAAATAAATATTTATTTGTTCTGATAATTCCATTGATACAAAAAGTACAGCCATAGCTTGAGGATAAATTTGTAAAATTATCTATTTATTCTCAAAGTAACTTCAAAAGAGAGTTTATTTAATGTAAACAATTGTCTTTAGCTATGCAAATATTAAGCTATAAGCTTTTCTTTGAAGTCTTAACAGCATCATAGTCAATAAAGTCAAAAGCTGCAGAGTGGTTCCAGATGGATGTAACAGTATTAATCGCACAATTTGAACTCTCTCAGCAGCTTGCTATCCATCAGCACAATGGCTGCTGCTTCCCACACTACAAACAAGTCTGAAACCAAGTGAAAAGGCATTAGAGTTGCTGTAGGAAGTAAAATGTTTTTGAAGTTGGCTTCTTGATAACCTTACATAGAAAGCAAGATTAGAAATTGTTTTTCAAGAGGTTCTAAGTTTCTTTAAGGCACAATTTGTAATATGCTGTGGCTGGTTTGTCTACTGATGGTAAACAATCCTCCATAAGTTAAACATTTCAACCTTTGTTAACAACACTCCCAAGTATTTTGCATTTTAACCAAAGATATTTGGGCAGTTTAGCATATCTGCTAGCTCAGATTTCCTCCAGTACTTTCACAACCTGTACTTGCAGTGCTCTCCAACGTTCAGACTCAAATTCTACACTTTTTTTTTTTCCTTTTACAATGCTGAAGAAAATGTCCAATATTTTCTCGTGCAAATAGTCTGAAGGATACTTACAGTAGTCATATATGGTGCAACTTAGGCTTGAGTAAAATTAGGTACATAATTGATATGAGTAGCAAAATATGATTATTTCTTAGTGCAAATCCCCTTCAGTTTATACATGTATACAAGCTTTCACATGGGAAAAACAGATACTGCTGCAAGATTATTTTTTTCAAAATGAAAAGAACAGAAAATTCTGAAATACACATTGGTATTTCAGAATGTCTGCAATCAGAATTAAAAATTAATTCTGTAATTAAAATAAATTATCTATTAATTAGAAAAGCAAAGCATTGTCATAGCTATTTCTGTTTCCCTATAAATAAGAATCTCCTAGTACAAAATGATGAGACAAGAGGAAATCTACTCATCAGTTCTGTTGACAAAATTAGCTGCATTTGGGGAGATATCTTAAGAAATGTTTTTTTAGGAGTAGAGTTTGGTTTTAAAAAGTAACAAAATAATGAAAGCAGAAAATATTTAACACAATGGAGATAGTACTTAAGATCATGGTGAATCGAACACGGAGACTGTATTCTGTAAAGTGAGTGGCCTAATTTGGCTATTTGTGTATTATCTGGGGTCTACAGAAAGTAGAAAGACATATTCTCAGATGGTGTAAACATGCAGCATTTCACTCAATTCAACAGTTCAATGTTAATTTACATCAGTTAGGGATCTGACTCGCACAGTGACTAAATATATATAATCCTTTGGAGGTGCTAACTGCAACATTTTCATTTAAAAATCACTATTAAATCATTCCCATATATTCCTTTCCAATGGTAATGGAAAAGAACTAAATAATCTTTAAACATATCTCTACTTTAAGCACTGCAGCTGAAACCTCTATCCAGATACAGGGAAAAAAAAAATCACAATAATAAAATTACATTGGAAAGTTCATAATAAAGCACATAAAATTTGAAGTGCTTATTTTTGGTCCAAAAAATGGTCAGCAAACATATTTTTGTGGGCTTGCCCAGGAACTGCTCAAGACAGCTAATAATTTAACATAAAAGCTAAAATAGATATCCACAAACCAGGGTAATTTGTATGGCTATAGGATGTTTTTCCTTTCCCCATTAATAATTGTTTTGAGTTGGTGAGACCACCCACAGTGAGATCATTCTGGGAAGTCAAATATGGAGAGGGAAAGGCAGACAAATGAAAACTAGAAACATATCTGGGAATATCTGGTTTTAAGGCTAGGATAGATGGAAGACAAACGTATTATTATAGATGACAGCTTTCCCTAATAGCCCAAAATATACTTAATCTTGGAGTAAAATTCACATTTATCCCAGCTGGACTTATTTTGGGTTTGCTTTTTAGACACTTTGTGTGACCATAGTCCTATTTTTCTCTTCTAAACTTGATCTAGAACAACGATTTAATATTTCTTAGAAAAATACACACCCAAGAATTCTTTCTCTAATCCTTTCCACCCATCTCTTCCATATCAACCGTGTTTAACACCAAGCATTTCAAATTACCTTCTCAGTCTAGTCTCAAGTCATAGGTCCTTTAACTATCATACTTGAACTATCAAGCAGACCCTTCTGACAAAACTTCCACTGTTGAATTACTAATGAAGTTTAAATGGAGCTAGTCCAAAGGAGAAGATTTTAAAAGTGATTACCAGAGTATGCACATATCAACGTTGGGCAGCAGGTTAGTGAAACTCATAGATGTCACTAGAAGATCTAGGAACATCTTTCCCGACTCACAAAGTTTTGAGATTTAAAAAATACCCCCTTTGCATTCTGAAGTGAGAAAACAGTGAAAAGAGATCCTCGCTTTCCAGAGAAACTAGTTTCATGTTTCAGAAAGCAGTCACCATAAATTTATGCATTGCAAGTGTAAAGTATGTTTGAAGATTTCGCCTGCAGGAATCCAAATCTCATAATTCAGAGAGACTTTTAAGTATTGTGGTCACTTCTGAAAATGAGACTTTGACTCCTAAGTAACAGGAGGACTTTGGAAATATTTCTATATATATATATATACTTCTAAGAAGTAGCTATATAAACTTGTTTGTGCAACTCATGCTTTTGTCTCCCAAGGGTATGTGCATATCATTCAGCTTGTGAGTTTTTCAACCACAGATCAGTCTGGTTTGTGGAGTCTGAGCAGTATGTAGCAAAATTGCTAGCACTACTAAATAATAATCCTTTAAAAGTGAAATCCATAGGGCCAAGTATTTCACCAATTATTAAAGAAATACAAAGGTGTAAATGACAAAACGGTAAACTTTACATATTGAATATTTTCCCATGCAGGAACTTACAAATTGGAGGAAGAGTGAGTATTTTCCTACCCACAGATTCTTGGTGTGTTTCCGTTTTATTTCTTAATTACATCCCTGATGCAGTAACTACTATATGACATCTTTCTTTGTCTCTGCCCAGAGGCAGCTTACATGTCTTACAGGTTTAACTAATACTTTGAGCTGTTTCACATATCACCTGTCATGCATTGTTGCAAGGATGATTTTTTTTTTTTTAGAATTAAAGTTTTACTGTTTTCTTAATAGCATTTCTAAGATGATATAGAGACAAGGCTTTCTGGTTGTTTCCACATCTGAGAAAAATATTAATGAGAGTTTATCTGAATTTAGCTTTTGAAGAAGCTTTGTTCAGGGAGACCAAGAGATAAGACAACCATTTTTACTTCTGCTCTAGCCATTATTTGATCTGTCTTCAGTCATCTTGCAGAAAGGTGCCTCTGGGTTTTTGACATTACTCATGGCACTGAAAGTACTACGGAGTACTTCATTAAAACTGTTGGTGCTGATGAATAAAGAATCTCTCCAGGAGTTACATTTTATACATAAATACTGACTACTACATCTTCTATACTAACTATTACATATTCTAAAGAGCATTCAAGATCACCTGCACATTAAGATTAATTTAAAACTGACTGAAATCGAGTATATCTCCATTAAATTTCTCCCAGGCTGATGGAATTTAAGACCAAGAAGCAGCACAGTTATGATGATCTGCTCTGACGTCCTGTTTACAAAGCATTTTAATTAGTAATTCTCGCATCAACCATATAGTTTCTCATGGACTCACAGGTACTAAATAGAGGAAAATAATATTGAGGATTTACCAAGGACACACTGTTCCTGTCAAAGCTAATTACTTTCTATAATGAAATTATTTGGTCCATGGATGAGGAGAGAGCAGAAAATGTCATTTACTGGGAACTCAGCCTTGGATTTTAACACAATCTCCCTACAGGTATCCTTCTACCCAAACTGAGATACAGACTAGGCTGGTGGACTGTAAGGCAGGTGAAAAACTGACTAGATTGTTCATCTGAAAATGTAGTAGTTAATGTTCAAAGTGGAACTGGCAGCCACCACAAGTGGCATTCCTCAGCGGCTGATGTTTGGGCTGATGATGTTTAACGTTTTCATCAACGACCTGGAAAATGAGACAGAATGCATCCTCAGAAAGTTTGTGACGATACCAAATTTGAAGAGGTGCTTGATATCCTGGAGTGCAAGGCTGCCATCCAGGGGACAGGCTTTTAGTACTGAGCCAAAAGGAAATTAATGAAGTTCAACAAAGATGTATGCAAAGACTTGAATCTACAAGAGAAACACCCCATGCAACAGTATCAGCAGAGGACTGACTGTCTAGAAAGGAACTTTGCAGAAAAGGACTTGATTGTTCTGATGGATACTCCTGATGGACATAAATAAGCAATGTGCCATTGTTGCAATGAAGGCTATGCACCTCGACAAGAATGTAACCATCAGATGAAGGGAACTGATTAATCCCCTTTATTCAGCACCAAGTCTCATCTGAATGCAATGTCCAGTTTGGGGCCCTCAAGCACAAGAAAGTCGCTGAAAAACTGGAGCAAGTTCAACACGATGGTCAAGACCTGTAGTACATGACTTATGAGGAGAGACTGAAAGAATTGGATTTGCTCAGTCTTAAGAAGAGAGGGCAAAAGAGGTATCTAATTGCTGTTTTCAATAACCTAAGCTGAAGCTGAAAGAAAACAGATAGACTGTACTCAGAGGTGCTCAGAAAAAGTAAGAGGCAACAGATGTAAGTTGCAGCAAGGAATTCTGACCTGGTATAAGGAAAAATATTTTCACTGTGACAGTGATTAAGTTCAGAGATGTTGTGGAACCTCCATCCTTGCATATTTTCAAAACTCAACCAGACAAGACCCTGAGCAAGGTGAAACAGCTTTACATGGGCCTTTCTTTGAGGAGGAGGTTAGACTAGATGACCTCCAGCAGTCTCTTCCAACCTAAGTTATGCCCATATGCAGAAAATAATCAAATCCCTTCCTGACCTTCATTAGGAAAAGCAGAATATGAAGAGCTTGATAAGTCTCAACCTGCAGGCAGCCATATTTCATCTGGATCAGAGCCTTTATGACTAATTTACTGTCTGCTAAATCATCACCGACTTACTTTCCCCATTTTAGCATGCATTTAATATTGATGAAGCAAGCTTATGCCTCAAACAGAAGAAGGATCAGATCATGAACTGCTTTAACCTTAGTACTTGCAATGTCTCATGTTGTGACTTGCAGGGCTAAGCAACCTTTTTCTTCTTTTAAAAACTTATTTCAACATATTTGCATCCATAAATCTGTAGAGGAAGACTGTATTGTGAATCATTACTAGATGAATCATTTTTCTTGATAATTTGTCTATTTCTATTCTTACAGTAAATAATATTTATGATCAAGTTGTTACTTCAGTCAAAATATGAGTCATACCTGTACTGGTGTTCTTACTGGAAGAGAAGAAAATCTCTAACTGATAAGCACTATCATTTAATGTCTCCCCATATGCCCCAGTCTTGCAAAGGGCACTGTACAGAGGCTTCAAAGATATTTAAGSATGCTGAGTCCTGTTGCAGAACTGGGGTATTATTCTGTCAGACCTTGATTCTATTCCTGTTAACTTCAAATGGAGCAGAACTGCTTTGCTGCAACCAAAATCCTGGCAAAGAACTTACTTCTTCATATACTTTTGTGTCTTTGGCAAAGACATTAAATTGATAAGTAGTACATTCTATAATCAGCATGTATAGCTCTCTTACCCTAATTTATTAAGTTACTGAATTCTGATTCCCTGAATTTATTTTGTCGCACTTACAAATGTGTGCCCACAGTAAAGTTTTAGTTTGCATCAGGAGYGCTTTTCTGAAGCTAATCTCCTGATCAGTCCCCTCTTGCTGCACTTTGTTTCCATCATGGAGCAGTCTCACAGGATGCAAACTGAATTCCTTTGGATGAAACTAAACCAGCAGGAATAATCCAAGAGCCCAACCACGTGCTCCAGCTACTAAGGGATTTCAGTCCCTGGGACCAAACTAGAGCTGGTCTGAAGCTACTCAAAATTCTCAAAACTTGTATAAACAATCCATACTTGACCCTCAGCACCAACTGTTTCACATTACCTATCTGGTCCTCTTTCCCTTTACTATTTGATAGTAAAGGCAAAACCTTAATTGTTCTGATCAGTAGATAATTCCAGCTGCATCTCATTTGAGTTTGGATGTTTTAAACTTAAGTGTCCTTGTAAAAGATCTGTCTACGTTTCTTTGAGACCACAGAGGGAGGGAGGAGGAGAGAGAGAGTGGGGAGGGAGGTGAGAGAGAGCAAGTAGGGCTGGAGAGAGTGAAGGGAAGAGGGGAAGGGGAGAATGGGGAGAGAGGGAGGAGGAGCAGGAGAGGAAAAAGAGGCAAAGGGAAAGAGGAGGAAGAGATAAGGGGAAGGCAGGAGAGGAGAGGAGAGGAGAGGAGAGGAGAGGAGAGGAGAGGAGAGGAGAGGAGAGGAGAGGAGAGAGAAGGGGGAGAGGAAGGGAGAGAGGATGAGAGTGAGGGAGAGGGAGAGGGAGGAAGGGAAAGGAAGAGCAGTAGGGGAGAGAGAGAGATAGGGARGGAGGAAGGGAGGGAGAAAGATATCTTCTGAGAGAATTAATTAACACCTGCAGATAAGAATTAGCTTTTCCCACTATATCCTGAAAAAGTCTAGATAACAAACTTGGGCAAGATGCCTAAGTTTGAGGTGAGACAAATCCCATACTTAGCCCCAGTGGGGTTTAAAATAGAACAGTTTAGTTGGAAGCGACCTACAACAATCATCTAGATCATCAATGATCATCTATAATAAGATATAAACCTATTTACATTGGGATGGCAGAATCTAATAACCTATAAACTTTATAATTATTATAATTGCAACTTCTGTGTGTCACACCTAGTACTGTTTTCTCTTAAAGCTTTAATTTGCATTAATAACCCTTTGAATTGTTTTATTTTTTTGTTTTTAATTCTTTTTTTTTTCAAATTTATAGTTGCACCTAGACTAACACTAAACCAAAATGCTAGAAGAAACCATTACTTTTAATAGAAAAATAGTTCAGGCCTTATAACTTTGTATGTGTGTCAATCTCCCAGACCACTCTTCCCTTCTTTCATACCCCCATCAGGTCAGCGAACAGAGCAGTTGCCTCACCTCGGCAAGAAGATACATTTCTTATCTTCCTCAGAACTGTGTCATCACAGGAATGAACAGGGCAAGAGAATATTTTGATCACACCATCTTTTTAATTAAAAAAACCAAACCCCTGCAATTTAAAACCATACATTTCTACCACAGCATTGCATTTTTTCACACTGTAAAACCAGTAGTCTGCTTGCCAGGTGACCCCCTTTCCTTGCTCTATGTGTTACAGCCATAGGTTGGAACACATTGTCTCCCATGAGGCACCAAAAATTCTCCTTTCGCTGTTGGGAAAGATGATGCACTGTGGGTTGCTTTTCTCTTTTTGTGCACAAAAGAACATGGGACAGCCAGATTTGCATCATTATCAACCCATAGCAGAAGTGATCAAGTAGTCCTAACRAAAGACCTGAGACAGAAGCTGCAGAGAGGCAGACAGCTCCTGAAAGAGACCCTAAAAGAAGACACTTCTGGATAGAGAAAACATATTTCCCTAAAAGAAAACCATCTGGAATTAATTTTTTCCATCAGTCTTAAAGTCAACTAAATATATATTCAAAATTACACGTCAGCATTTAAATAGTGCATATTCTGTACCATTAGATATTAAAAAATATTCAAGCAAATTTCCACTTATTCAGAACAAAGTGATAAAATGACAGAAGCAAAAGAACAACTGCATAAAAGAAAAATTGCATAAGGTCTGAAATTGCATTAAATCAATGTCATTATTTTGCTTTTATTTAGAATAAACATGTGTACAAAACTACACAACCTCACAGTACTCCACTGAAGATAGCAGTAACAATCTTCTAGAAGCCTCAGGGCACAAGCTTTATTTGCAAAAATAATTGCTCCTCCCTGTCAAAGTCTGGCTCACATTGACTGCACACTCCTACAATGAGATCAAGATTAACCATCATGAGCCAACACTTTCAGTGCTGTGAGTCACAGATCACATTACAGACAAGGACAACTGTAACCACATTACTGAAACCAGTATATCAAATCTGGTCCACAGGTCACATCTAGGCCAATACGCCTAAAGAAATACATACTGAATATTACTGTATGTAGACAAAGCTTCAAGGTATGAAGAAGAAATCAGAATAGGAGAGAATTATTTAAAAAAAAAAAAAAAAAAGAATGACTAGTGTGAGTTCTCACTGGTGAAAATAGATTAAATGAAAATCCAGTAACCATAGCACTGCAAGCCACAACCAGGACATACAGCTAGACAGAACTGTGTTGTAAATATAAGGCTATCTATCTGAGCCAATTTAAGAAAGCAGAAGCAGCTTAGCTGACTTAGTATGATGTTGTGCTATGTTACCATGTTTCTCAAATGAAAGCCATTAACAAACACAGCACACCTAAGTTAGTCTTTTCCAGTACATTAATGGGTCTGTTTAAAGCTAGTGGAAGCATCTACACTCTGCAATGTTAATCTACACCATGTGTAAGAGAGTGCTCGTAAACAGTAGTGTGCCCATGATGAAAATCAGACTGATCATGCTTTGTGGTATAGATCTTCATAACAAGATTTACTGTTAGAGCACATATTGGCAMACACTTCATTTTAACAAGACAAGAAACATGGTAGGAAAATGAACAAAACATCTTATTGTGTTCCTGCTCTCTCTTAAAAAAATGCCTCAACATTTTTGCTTAGATGCTGGGTGTTCCTCAGTTACTTCTTYTACAAACACTTGTTTTAGCAGCTAAATTCCCTGCCTGGCTCAAACATTTAATCTTGGTGTTGAAGCCTTATGATGAATTTTATGATATTTTTATTTTGTTACACTTCTGCAGTGTCCCAGCACTTACATGGTGAAGACACACTGGTGAAGTTAGATTCATGTTATGTTAGGAGATAACATGAAATGACAGTTATCGGGCTATATTAGGTTGGTAATACTGGGATGGTGAATTGGATTAAAACATGATTAAAACAGTGGGAAAGAAAAAACTAACCCTTTTCATTGTTTTTACTAGTATGCCTTCTTGAGATTAATGTCAAGATGCTTAGAAATCTGGATGGGCATGGCTTGAATCTAAATTTTAAAATCCTACTATTGTTTATGACATATTTAGAACAGCTTAATATCTGCTACCATTTGTCCACACTCTAGAAAGTAGCAGAGATTAAGAAAAGGTCAGAGAGCATCAGAGATGGAGGATCATTCACAAGTATTCATCTCCAAAAGAGCATCTGCGATGGCTGAATGAGCAAACTACTTTATGATCTTTGGGACAAACCAGAAGAATTTTCTATTCTCTGCGGTACCCAGTTTATGACAGGAGCTTCAAAAACATTGAGAAACCATTTGTGGATCTTTAATCCCTGTATGGATTTACCACTTGATCTAGCAGGTGGTGTCTGAGAAAAACYTTTACTAAGTTGCAGTGACCTCCAGAGCCACCAAGCAGCCTACAGACAAGACAAAAATAGCATCTGCTGTGGTCTTTGAAAACTGATAATCAAATATTACACTACAGTAGGCAGATATGAAATGGGTCATTATCATAACTAGGGGAAAAGAGAAAAGTGATCAGTTAAATATACATTTTGATCAATGAATAAACACTTTTGAGTCTACAACTTCCTATGAAAACCTGTGTTACTTCTATTTAAAAACTAAAAAAATACATGTATTTTGAGCTAGATGCCAGAGGATTAATAAAGCTTCTGTCATGCTAAATGATGTCTGTTTCCAAAGCCTTCTAAAAAAAAAATAATCCTTGTCCCCAAGTCCAATAAACTGTGTGCAGGCAGAATTTGTGTACGTGCATTTCCAGCAGAGCTCAGCATACCCTGCCATACATTTACCATAGTGGTATTCAAACCATTTCAAATTAAGCCTTGTGTTAAATTCATATGCTATCAATATGGCTTTCTCAGAATGAACATACACAAGTCCACTATTTTTATCTTGTTTACTGCACTTGTAATACATTTACATGCCCCTGTGTGTGTAATGATTACAAGGACAACTTACGAGACTGAAAATTGTCACTTCGCAGAAAAATGGATGCAATAAATAAAATTGTATCTGCAGTATCTATGATCTTCTGCTTCCATTTAACTTTTCTGTAAGCACCCAAAGCTTGGGCGGTCATTTTCTAAGTGCTAAGGTTATGTTCTTCTTACAATAATTCTACCATCTGCTTTCTTTACCTTTTGTTTTAATAAAGACATTGATATTCTAGTACTTAAAAGAAGTTTGCAATCAATTTTATAAAAATTGGTCTCACAGACATATAAAATGCACATATCAATAAAATGGCTGTGTTGTAATCTTGCGAAGTTAGTATTACGGGGTATTTTTAAATATTTCTACAGCTTTGGTTAGAGTATACTCATGTTAATTTCTAGTGTAGTTCAGCATGAAAGCTCTTCAGGATTAGAAACTGCTAAATTGTAAATAAGTCTATTAAAGTTCAAGGTGATTATGATAACAACATGTAAATATGATGAAGGTGATGTGCAAATATTAATGACTTACACTAAGTTGCACTTGTAATAGTTGAAAGCATTGTTTTCAGTGATCTAGGATTAAATCAATAAAATAGGAATTATGTTTAGTATTGTGATGCCAAATTTGTAACTGATCTGTTTTACTGGAAAATAAAACCCAAATTCAGGTGTCTAGATTCTCTACAAAATGTGTAAGAACAGCTGGGAGTTAGAGAATGGGATTCACAAAGCCCAGTATGCTGAGTGCAAAGTCACCTGAACTAACCTGCAACCTCTGTCAACCTCTCCACCTTCATACATGCAGAATGCACAATCTTAAACATCTATTTGAGATATGTGTTAAAATTATACCTACCCCAGCTCAAGAAAACAAACAGCCTGAAGAGAGCAACTGTGCTTCTCTTTCTTCAGTCCCATTTTACACCCAGTGTCCCAGTGCTTAGTATACCCAAATGAAATGTGATACATATGCTCTAAAATCCTTCTCCTGTCTTCTTGAATCTTCATTGATMACAAATATGTGAGAGCTACAGGGCTTTTATAAACTGTCTTGTTACCGAAGGAATTCAATTTTGTATAAAATAATAACATATTTCGTAATCTATAAAGGGAATTAAAATAAATGCATGACCTAGCTGCTAGGGCATTCCCCTGGGAGTCTCAAGGTCCAGACTTTCTTACAGTAAGAATGGTACAGGGATGTCAAAACAAGAATTTTGATGTGTTTTTATCTGGAGCAATTTGGTACCATCATTGACCAATTTGGTGGTTTTCAATTTGCTCAGAGCTGGAATCGGGGTACCTAGATGACTCAACTGGTTACAAATTAGGCATTTCCATTGTTAAATTGCAGCTGAGCTGAGCAGGTGAGGATTTATACCTAAAAGTGATATCTAGGAACCTAGTCCCTTTGATGACAGAGGCCCTTGGCTTTGTCTAATGTAAAGTACATCTTTCTTATTACATAAGTTTCTAAAGTCTACTAATTCAAACATCATTTAAACTTACTAAATCTCTACAAATAAAATAATCCAGACAGGCTGCTAATTATTACTTAGTGACTTCTTGGTTATACTTCTTGTGAGAACAATCCCTTGCATGATTTTGTGCCAACTAGCATTCTCCCAAACAAATCCGAGCTATCATTTGGCAGATAGGAAGTATTTCCAATGGATAGTTTGCATATAGCCAGCCTGGTTTGGAAGTTAAGAGTTCTTATAGTATGGGCATGGGCCTTAATGTCAGAAAACAGTCCACACATCTTTAACTTGCTAGTATAAATGTAGCCAGTGAATGCAAATGAGTTACATGGATTAACTGCGGATTGAGTTACGGGATTAGTTTCATGGCATTGTGGCCGTGCCTTTAATATATGCAGACCACAATGCTGCAATGGACCTTTGTTGTATAGCAGCTGTTGTAAGTTCTGGCAGTCCTCCCAGATCTTTGGTCCACATTCCCTTCTCTTCTTTGCACCACGCCTTTTGCTCTTAATTCTTCTTGTAATATGTACTATCTGCAAAGATCTATCCTACAAGGAGTGGCTAGCAGTTGAATTTTCCAGACCAGAACTAGGTTTACAAGGATTATTATATCTCAGTGGTGCAGGTATACAGTGGAATTGGTAAAGGGTCAACATGAGTAAGCTGATTAACTAGTCTAAAGTACTGGGAGAAATCAATAAACATAATAAGGCATGAAAATACAATCTTCCCAAAATGAAGCAACTGGCCGCTGATGTGCATTCCCACTTCTAAACATTACTCTCTTATATAACACCAATTCTTGGCCCCTTTGCAATGCACAGTGGTCTTGTGACCTCAGTTTTATCATGGCTAGTTGAAAAAAACGTGATGAATTTTCTAGTTTTGCTGATGTTAGGAAAATTTCCTGGTAGGCCAATATGACACCRTACATAAAAACAGACTCTTATAACACAAAACCACCCTACCTTGGAAGATCCTTTATTATAGTTTTTTTCCTGCCAGTTTCAGTATTCGATTTATAATGTTGCACTGGAATGCAGTGATTTGCTTTACATCATAATCTTTACCATTTAGACATCTGTTTTCCATATGCATTGCAGTAGTACTGCAAAGACAGTTGTGTATCTATTCTCTACGGAGAGAAATGGTCAAGGTCTGTGTCTATATTTATGAACAGAATTCTAGACAAAAGTACTTTTCCTGAATCTTTGTCAAAATCWACTATAAGTGGTGCTCACAAATGTAAAGTTTAAGATGAGAAAATTATTTTCTCTAAGAATTGGTTATTGTTAGGGTTAACTCCATGTCCACCTCTGTTGAAGCGTATGYATATTAGTAAGCTTTTCTCTACAGCTTTGTAGATCTCTTTTGCAAAATATATWTTTTCAGCAGACTTTTAATTTTATAATATTCTAGAGTTATATCAAGACTGTTTAAATCACATTTTCTTCACAGGAGATAACATGGTGCTAAGAAAAATGAGCACTAAARTGATGTAATTAGTCAGTATTCATGTAAAGAAATTATGTGTTTAAATCAGCAGGTATAAATTACATTTCTACTTTTAATTTATCTAGTGATTTAATYAGGTGCCTAATATTAGGTATCTAACCGAACACAGTGGGAAAAGGAATGTCTTTTAAAAACTGGGAATTCTGTAAGGTAGGTGCACTATCAATTATAATACCTGAATAAAACTCAGAGGAGCAAATTGGCATTTTACTATTCTACCACCATGAGGTAACTAAATTAACCTAGCATGTACGTTGTTGTGAGTACAAGCAATCCACAGATCAAAGCTGTGGCTCTGAGGAATTCTTCTCGATAAAACGCAGGTGTTAGACTACAGTCGGGGCCAATCTGCTGGTTTTGCACACAGCAYACAGAAGCTAACTCAGAAAAAAACTGGCAGATTTCAAAGAGTCAGAGTACTTCCTCTTACACAGATTATGAGGATTAATGACAAAGGGTTACGTGTTGGTATCTATTAGATTTATTGAGCCAGTTTTCTTCTATTAATAACCTTGCAGGAGGTCAGAAAGATTGACCTCTAAGCTGCATCATTTGATTGCAGTGAGGTCAGGACATCTAAGACGTTTGGGAATCTGGAGCTGCCGTTCTGATTTACCCAGGCAGCAAAAGCTAGAGGCAAGTAAAACTCAGAATTTCTCTTCTAATGATTTTTTTTAGTCCAAAGTCAAAACCAAAAGTCAAAAGATGTCATAAATCAGAAACTATTATTTCAGGAATGTAAAAGTAAAATAACGTTAGTCCAATACAGGATTTCAAATTCACACTAAATAAAATACTGTCAAAAAACTTCAGTAACATTTGCTGCAAAAAACATGTCAGATGGGCATTTTCTGATGAAAAACTGTTGGGCAATGCTTCACCAGCCCTATCAGAAATTAAACACACATTTTAATTTAGCTATTTTTTCTTACCTCTTATCTTCTACTTTTGACAGATCACCAGTGAATGGCTATGTTTAAATTTCAATTAACATTCATGGGAGCTTCATAAATGTGTAAACTGTTTAAGAGTACAAACAGAGAACAAAAGGGAAAGTATGCAACACTTAACAGTTGTATTTTAAACTGTCTTTATCACTATTAATTTTTATAAGTTCATCTACTGTTTTTTGTTGTAACCGGTGCAGCTGCCCAGATGCCGGCAGGGGTCTGCTGCCTCTGTGGTCTCCGTGAGGAGAGGCCGGGGCTGCCCCGTGCCGGACACAGCCGGCTCCAGCGGCCCCACCGCAGGGCACAGCCGAGCCTCTCAGCCACGGGCGGACGCCTCAGGGAAAGAGCAGCTAAGGAAGGGCAGAACCTGCCCAGCGGTGAGGGGTGAGGGGAAAAGTGTGAGAAACAGCCCTGCGAGCCCGGAGGGGAGAGCGGGAGGAGGGGGAGAAGGGGCTCCAGCCACCCCGCCCAGAGATGCCCCTGGAGAGCCCCCACTGGAGCAGGTGGATATCTCCTGAGGGAGCTGCGGACTGTGGAGAGCCCACGCTGGGGCAGGGGAACAGCGTGAGAGGGCAGGGGCGGCAGAGAGGAGCTGGCATGGACTGGCTGCAGCCCCCCATTCCCCGTCCCCCTGTGCCCCTTCTGGAGGAGGCGGAGGGGAGGTACAGGACTCAGCAATGAAAAAGGAAAGTTGAGGCTGAGAAAAAGGTGGGGAGTGGGTGGGAGAAAGGTGTTTTAGTTTTTGTCTTTGTTTCTCACCATCCAGATCTATTTTAATAGGAAATAAATTGAATTAATATTCCCCAAACTGAGTCTGTTTTGCCCATGATGGTAATTGGTAAGTAATATCCCTGGTTTTACCTCGACCCACAAGATTTTTCATCTTATTTTCTCTCCCTGTCCTGTTGAGGAGGAGGGAGAGCATGGCTGGGCGGGTGTCTGGTAGCTGTCCAAGGTCAACCACCACACTTGGAAATAAATCTTACACAGAAATTTTGAGGCGAGAAAAAGAATATCTCAGAAACTGATCAGCAAATATTGCTTGAGTTCCTTCCTTGTTCAAATCTCTTTCCCTTAAAACTTTCTATCATTATGTCTCTTTTCTGTTTTAATTTGCAGCACAGACAGTGGTATTGTTTGTTGTTTTAATCCATCTATTTGATTCATGGAGGTTTACATGAAACATATGTGTTCAATAATATCGTTGTGGATGCTTGTTTGGGTGGAACCACAGATCAGTTGGTGGTAATCATGTGACTCAATATGTAACATGGACCACTGACTGCATGACAGCTCTGTGTTTACATGATTCTTTCTTGACATTTAGAGGAACAAACTCCACAGACTTACAAACTAAAAGTAGGGCTTTTCTTCTCTAAGAACTAAACTTTTCAGATTCACATTGAATACCTCCACAGTTAAAATACAGCACATTCTTCAATACGTCATGGCAAGATCAGTGTCATATAAAAGTCCTATTGCAACTGCTCCTACTGACAAACATAATCTACAGGACAGGCCAGAACAGAATCAGTTCAAATCTGAATTGCATTGACCCATTTACATGGCCTTTAGAACAAAACAGTAACAGTAACAGTAACAGTTTCAACTGACCTGGGTTCAACTGCTCCATCATATCTGTTGTTACACAGTCTAGAGAAGGCAAAGAGAAGATGATGACTTCAGAGCAATTAATCATGTAGAAGGTCATGTAGAAATGCTCTGAGGAGAGATGAAAAAAAAGTCTTGTTAAATTAATATAACTAAGGTTATGAGAAAAAGTATTTTTCAATATTTGTGTGGGTTCTGTATCACCTGAAATATATGCTATGCCCACCCCTGATTAGTCCYTATAAATTTCTAGAATTAAATTTTCTTGTTGTCATGCGAGACAGAAGAACAAATTACATAAAAAGCAAGTGGAAATCTGAGTAACTTATAGGTGAAAGAGTATAGACAAGCTACTGCCAAATACACACAAAAAACAAGCTGGGGGATAAGGGTGAACTGTTTTTACTTAACTTTGCAGCAACAGAAAGAAGAGAATTTCAGAGCAGAAAGTTTTTAAAAATCATTTAAAAATCAGTGAAGGATATTCTGTAAGAAACCTGTTCATCAAACTGTGATTTTATACATGCTTATATGTATGTAGTGTAGTGAGAAAACAAGGAGAGAGGGATTGTTATAGAACCTAAAAAGCCTGAAAGGCAAGCAAATATTGCCCTGCTTGTATCACTTGGATAGTCATATAACGTGAAAAACATGCCACCTGCCCCAGTTATTTTTGGAAGACTCCTGTAGTTCATACATTAAAGGTGCCTTGAAGGAGCAGGAAAATATGGCGCTGACATAAGAATAGATTCTCCAAGTCTGATGGATCACAATACTATGGGCAAGATTCCTCCTTGCTTGTAAGTTCATGTCTGCCAGGGCTGTGAGTTTGGGCATTCCTAGACCATGTTAGGACATTTTCAACTAGTTGAGACAATTCAGTACACACCTTGATCTAGGCTTAACACTGATGAGTAAGCATATTTATGCTTTCTTTGATTAACTCATATATAAAGTACACAAGGTGAGCTTTCAGTCCAGGCAAGGCATAAGGGAAGTTATCTTTACAATCTTATTTAGTTTAGTTATGGGACTGAACCAGCAAAAGACATTAGAAGTCTGAAGGCAGGGCTCATCAACAAGCTGACATGGCAGCTAACTAGAAACGTACTGCATCAAATAAGAAAGACTGTTACTTTCCAGAGGGGCCAGGACACAATTGTTTTACTGTCCTTGTATTGGTAAAGCTATGCCACTGTGTAACTAAATTTTTTATTTTGTCCAGTCTGTCCACTCACTTAATGTACAAAATGTCATGTAGGTAGAGGTTATCAAGTACAGCAGTTATACTTCGCAGCTCCTGCACTCCACCAAAATTGCCAGCACGAGGAAAGGGGGAAGAAGATACTCGCAGCCATGAGCCACAATGCTCATCAATTTCTTTAGAAACTTCAAAAAATGGACAGAGGAAAAATGATGCAAATCTGATGCTGATGAATAGGCTTACAGAATTTACTGCTGTTTACTTTACAAAGTTCCACTTTACATTTTGGGAAAGTGATTGTCAAACTTTCTGTTCCCAGATGACCCTTCCTCAAAACCAGAAAACATCTCTTCTTCTTTCTCACTGCTCCCAGCTGAAAAAAAAGTGAAAAAAACTACACTCCTGAGAGATCAAAAGTCAATCATCACCAGGTCAAAACAAAGGGAAAAAAGACACAATACTGAAAAACATTGCCAAAATGGTGAAAGCCTGGTTATAGTATGCAAGTCAATGTAAGTTCTGCCAGACATTCACCTTTCATTTGGAAGCATGGCTTCACAAGGCAAATAGCAAAAAGAGTTTATTTATGGGTTAAAATATTTGAGATTGAAGGGCACTGGTTACAAAATCTAATCCAAGTTCACCTATCAGAGTTTATCTACAGACACTAAAACCAGTATTTTTGAAAGGTGCTAAACTACTGAAGTAATAATCTACTCTCCTCTTCTGTTTTCTCTGATGAAACAATCTGTTTAAGAAAAATCACACTTTAAGAAGAAAATTACTGTGTTTATTCCAGGGATTTGATCTCAGGACTATGTCAGTCAGAAACCACGGTGATTGACACTTCTATACTAGAGAATACTATACTGCATATGTGACCTATGTGAGATTGAATCTATAATTTGCTACTTAGGAATCTTATCTAAAATTCAAGGTTTGGTCTGATTAGAAAAGTGATCTGGGTTTTATAAGATGTTCCAGCCACAGCCTGGTTATTTGCTGTTCTCAGTTCTATCACTGTCTCTTCCATATCAAAAGAAACAAAGATATATCCTTCATCAAATAGGACCCTTTCCTGAAAAACATTTCAATTGAAAAATTAGAATTCTTGGGTAGGAAAGAAGTTTTGTTCAAAAAATATCAGCTTTAAATGAAGGAGGCCTTCAGACAAGCTGAACTCATAATTTGTTAAATACGAAAAAAATTCAAATAATTGTATCTAAGATGCCAGAAATTCTTCATAAGTTCAGATAAATATTTTCAAAATACCAGAAATTCTTCACAATAAAAATATTTGGAAAGGAGAAGCTTTATAATTTATATCCAGACAACGGAAAGAGATATTACAGTCTGAAAAACTTTGCCAGAAAGCGTTGGATTTCCTCATCATATTCCTACCTCTTTTAGAAACAAAATAAACAAGAACATATGTAATATGTTCTGCTGTCCATCAGGTTATATAATAAGAATTCCAAATAGTTTTCTTTTGGGGTGAAATATAACAGGAACAATTGGCTATATTTGTTCTGCTAACAGAATAATATCATTGGAAGGTTGAAACAAGAGGGAAACCACTGAAATGCTATAACTACTGGGCTTGTGTGACTTAATGTGAAAACGGATCAACACAAGTGATGAAAGGCTGAGTTCAGTTTGGCAAGTGGTAGTTTTTAAACACATAATTAGGTATTAGCTTTGCAGCCTAAATGATCTGCTCTGCATTTTTGTCCTTACGTGCACTTTCCCATCAGTCTTTTTTGTCATCTCCTGTTCTGCCAGGATCAGTGTATTAATTACTTGGTTTTCAGAGAAAGAAGAAAACAAAATTAACATCTAGGAGCTTAGCTTTTTTTGTTGTTTAAGAAACAATTTTATATTTAGGTTTAATATAAACCCAATTATTCAGGGAGGTTTTTTTCATACCTTGTAAGGAAGCATAATTCAAGAAAGCGATGCATGAAGAACTGTTTCATTTTATTCTTAAAACAGCTTCCAGGCAGTCATTTCATTATAGTATGCTGCTGTAATCAGTGGCCCAAAGTAGCTGATTTCACACCTGTTTTGCCTAGTGCCAATACATTTCCCAGGGCAATCATCATTAGACTGTACACCAAAAGTCAATGTAATCTGTTAACACAGAGGTGCAAGTCTTCATTAATACTAGCATGAAAATAATGATTTTGAAAGGCAAAAAAATTCTCAAACCCCTATTTTTACTTTATGGCTCTTGGAACAATGGGAAAAAAATAAACCTTTTAAAAAGACATTTTCAGTTTATGCCAAGTAAAGTATCAGCATAATGGAAAAGTTCCAATAATTACCTTGGTGTATAGACAAAGAGTTTGTTCTCATAGTGTACATCATCCCACTCTGTATTTAGCAAGAAGATGAAGAGCAAAAAGATAAAAGTATTTTCTTATGAACAAGTTCATGTTCGTGGTCAGCAGATTAGGAAAAACCTTCAGTAACATTGCATGCTTATCTTTAGACCTTAGGTTATCTGCAGCAACTTTGACTGACATTTAAAAACTATTAATGATAATTAAAGGATTTGTTTATTCTTCAATGTATGGCTGAGTTTGCACTGAAAGCAGATCACTGAATACCTCATTTCAGTTTTGTCACCTTTTGCACACAGTATCCCTCCTGAGCAGTTCTTGCTTGTCAAACATGAACACATTTCAGCATTTCACCTGAGGAAGGCATATAAAAAAAGGTAATGTAACAAACAGCCAACTACCAGAATGTAGGGTTGGGATTTTTTTCTATGATCACTATCTAGCTGTGAAAGTTCTGTTTCCTACGTGCTGTCTCTAAGCATTGGCTACTATCAGGAATAGGATCCTAAGCTAAATATAACTTTGGTCCAGTGTGGAACAATTGTTATAATACATATGTATTTATAAACGCACACATACATACATACATGTACAAGAAAGACATTTAAGACAATATAGATAATGTAACAGAATCTATGGGTTATCTTAGGCAAACATTTTTTTTTTTGACTGTTAAATATAACAACCCCAACTGTGATTGTAAGCTCAAAATCCACAAAAAGATGGAGGTGGCTTCTTGAAGAATAAGTGTTAAGATTTAGATTTTTTGCAGACCAAATTTAAAGTTCAGAAATGAACCTTTAAAAATCCCAAACAGAGAGACAGAAACACAAGCAGCCAATTGCCTCAGAATTTCAGCTATTTCCTGCTTAACATATTATAGACTAGCACAGCCCATTGGAATTCTGTAACAGAGAGGGACTTTCCCTCATATTCATCAAAATCATTCCTGGAAGTCATTCTGCTTCCACAAAACCCCCAGTAAACCCAGGCAGAGCTCCATCAGAAACTTGTCTGCCAGGCATGACTTAGTATTTTCTTGACAACTGACCTACACATTGGGTAAGTTGAGCTAGGACCCCTTGAGTTTGAGAACCAGTGCTGCCAGGCTTTCGTGAAATACACATTCCTTTCATCAAAAATATTTTAAACTCTTCAAATGCGTTTTTCAGCTGGATTCAATCCAAATCTGCTCCCTGTCCACTGTGTCCTGGGACATTCTGGTCTCAGTTATCAAGTGCAACAACTGTCACTAATTTCCAAATTGAGCAGTGTCTGCACAGGTCCCCTGGAGTGTGCAACTAGCTCTGACAAGGCTTATTTGGGGGCTTGCTGCCTGACACTCCTTTAGCCCTACACAGGAGTTTCCCATCTGGCCTCCATGCTTGCTGTTTTTCTCTCTCTCAGCATGTCCATCCTGCCCTCCCATTTTCCCAGCACAGTGCATTCACTTTCCCCACTGCAAGGGTACAATTTCCCCAGTCTTCCCCCCGTGCAGAGAGTCCCGCCTGATCCAGAGTGTAGCAGTCAATATGATCATAACCTCTCTCTGTTTAAAGTTTCATTTTTAAGTGAATACTGGATTTTTTCCATTTATTAAGATTATTTTTGTTTTAAAAATAAATAGGGATACAGCTTTTCTCTCTGTTATACAGCACACATTTTTGAAAAATTATACTACTGGTGAAAAATAAAGATTGCTAACTGGGGTACTATTTTCAAATATCCTTCATTATCCTTGCCTCTACTAACCCAAGAAAATTGACAGCCCATGTAAGAAAGGGCTTATTCACACACTTCAGAAATGGATAAAATAATGGAAGCTATGTCAGAGTGAGTCAGGTACAGTCTGGCAATGCACCACCAGGATGACACTGCATTAAGAAGGAAGGCTAAATAGCCCTCTTGTGATGACTGCCCTGATGGAGCTATACTACGCTCAGGATAAGTTAAGAGCTTTGCACAGCACTTGGACAATGGAGAGTTATCTACTCAAGACTGAACTGGCTCAAACATGTCTGGTCCATGGTGAAATATAGACTACCCGTTTTCTCCCCTGCCCCCTTCCCACAAGGTCAAGTCAATTATTTAAATTAACATCTGGCTATCATGCCACAATTACATGCTTCCTCTGTCACACGGCAGCTAAACTTTGTGGGGCTTTTCTCTCTCCCCCCTTTGCCTTTTTCTGTATTATTTCCTGACCCTGAAACTTCAGCAGGAGTTCAACCACTCCCCAAAATGGCAGACTTGCATCCAAATCTTGCACTGCCAAGGCTCTATTTCTCAGTTAAATGAATGTTTGCAACAGCCTTCCTTACTCTAAACAACCCAAGCCTTTTTTAGACTTTATTGGAAACAGTTCTYATCTGGTCATTAGTCCCACTACTTCAGATGGAAAAGAGCTGAGGACTAGTTACATCTGGATCTGACTCCATCTCTATTAAAGAAGTCAGTCACCTGCCAACCCTTTTAACAAACAGTGAAAGGACTAAACAGCTAAACAAGGTCTTGGATCAAGTTGTTTGTCAGCAGTGAATGGGGAGGAGGAAACAAGGGAAACCAGTCCCTGTGCTTATTTTTCAAAGTTAAAAGAATTTTAAAGAGTTACAGGCTGAAGACAGGATAAGTTCACAGAGTTGCATTGAGCAGAAAAATGTTTAAGTTGATCATCAACCCATATTCCTGTGGACTAGAAGGGACTAATTATTCTAGGAATGAAAAGTCTTTAAGTGATCCCTTACTGTTAAAAGTGATGTGCTTGTTTACACTACACTATCAAACCATACTAAAATGAGATGTCTGAAATTACCAAACACTTCTGCAATCTTATCACATAAATAAATACACATTCTCACTCCCTCTGTTTGTGTGTAAATAAATATATGCTTAATAGTATTACATTCCCTAGCCCACCTATGCTTTTATTTATATAAATAAATTTTTATATGTAACTTGAGGACTTTTGTTTTTTTCCAGAATGGGTTTTACAAAAATCGAAGGAAGATGAAGATGTGTCTAGTCTTTTTATTAATTTTGTGCTCAAAAGTGACTGAGACACTTTAGAAAATTCCCTAATCAAATAATATTATTTTCTCTGTATTACTTTGATAAAGATCACCTTATTTTATTTTACTATCAGTTACCCTGTTGAACGTAATTCTGGTCCTAATGAATACCACAGGCAAGCCACCTTTCCTCCTTAGGCCTTCTAACTGTAAAGTAGAAAAAATTATTTTTTTGTAAAGCATTTTGAAGTCCAAATTGTTATCAGTAAAGTATTACTACAAAATTTACTGTCTTGCATAATTTAAATTCGTGGCTGGGATAATTCTTGAACTCCAATTAAAGCTTTAATATATAATGGAGATCTATATAATTGCACATGCACACACAGAAACACCAAAGTTTCTGAGAACAATATCCTAGTTATAACTGTCAACTGAATCCTTACTTACTGGAAGAAAATATGCTGAATCCATTTACTCATCTTTCTCAATCTGTATGCCATGTCAATGAAATGCATACATTTCTTAATATATTAAGACTATGCTTTCCAATAAATTAGGCCTTTCAAGATATTAATTAGGCATGTTGAATGCATTTATTTTTGAAAGATTTTTTTTTTCATTAAACATATATCACATCACGTAGCCCACTTTAAGTGCCCTGACAAGAACTGCATGCACCTTAAAGTGTACCTGTAGAAAAACAGTCACTGGATTTCTAAAGGTATCAATTTCACATTATGAATAAAGATCAGAAAAATATACTGCTATTTTGTTATTTGAATGAATGATGGAGGATAATGAATAAGTAGGTGAAATTTTAAAAGAAACTAAACTTTCAGCTTTCCATGAGAGATTTTAAAAATAGATCTGCAGAAGAGATTAAAAAATAAGCAATATTGCATGAGTCAAAAAATTCAGGTAAAGTTATCCCCAGTAACTGTAATTCTGATACACTTTAAAGAAAATAATACTTTCTATGTAATCAAATACTATTTGCAACTTAAAGAAAGAATATTCAGAATTAAAGATGATCTTGCCATTCATCTAACAGTCTTCAACAAGAGTACATCACATTTCTGAAACAAATGCCCAGCGAGTTGTTTAGCATAGCCAGGATAAGCATATTAACATTCAGTTTATAGAAATTTTAACTGTATTTCTTAAATTTTCTTGTAAGAATCCCAATTCTATAACACGCTATTGTCTTCAGCAATAGAATCAATCATACGATAAAGAATTTAGACATCAAGGGTCTAAGAAAATAAGTCCAGGGATTTTTATCTGTTAGCCTTTAAAATGTAATGTTGGAAAGACCAGATAATGGTTCTCTTCCCACTTGTGGCCAAATCCCAAAGGCTTTTTGTCATTCCAGGAGTCTGCAGCAGGCAGAAGTGAAGCTTTGTTGAAACTTTGCCAGATTACTTTGCATCTTAATGTGGATGTTCAGTTTAAAACGCAACATCTGCACCAAATATGATGTTCAGTTTAAAACTAAAACATACAAAGTTTAAAAAGCTATTAGCATTCAAAGACACCTAATTTTAAAAAGATCCATGTCATTGACCTTCAAATGTTGATGTGAACGTGTCTGTGTGTATGTGTGAGAATATCTGGATTGATTTAAGCCTCCTATTACCTTGTTTATGCAACAAAACTTCCACTGCCATAGCCATACTGGTATAGCTGTGTCAATGAAGATCTCCAGTGTACACACAGGACATGCCATGAAAAGTAAAATGCCAATGTAGTTACATTGCTCTATGAACGAAAAACAAACACCAGCTTCTGTCAACAAAGATGCAGGCACAGGTTTTATTGGTAGAGGTGTGACATCCATATGACACAGCCAAGTATTATAATGTGCTTCTTCACAGAGGTTTCTCATTGCTTTTATTGAAACTTAGTAGTGAAGACTGCTCTCTCTTATAATTCTCATTAAAAATCAAATCCTGGGCCAGGGATCTCCGGTGATAACAACATTGTTTCACTACAAACAACTGCTCTTTTCAGTCACCAAAAATTCTTAGTCATTCAAATGACTTGGATTTAAGCAATTTCCGCACCAGGCAAATGAGTGGAAAATAAGCTTTATTCTTCCTTGGGAAGAAAATGTTGAAAAACAAACTGTCTAAATAAACTGGAATTTCTTTGCTCAGTTCTAATGCAAATTTGATGAAAACTGCTAATTGTCAGAAACTTTTATAATATCCTGACTCAAGTTTTCCTAACAAACTTTGCTTGCCACTGTCATTTCAAGCACTTGTTCTAATAAATACTTAAAGGTCACTCAAAGTTTGTGCTGTACTGCATTGTAGAACATCAAAATGTCACAATAGCACCAGCTTTTTGGAGTTGCATGATGATATATTGGCACAGCTCCACAAAAGTCAGTGGAACTATTATAATTTATACCAGTTGAAGACCTAGCTCGCAGGGCTTAAACTGAAATCAGATTTCACTTATGACTCTAATTAAACGAAGAGAGCCATAAAAACCTGACAATTACAGTGAATTATTTTTCAGGCCAAAAATGCCACTGCCAGTTTGGCACATAGGTAATCTATTTCAATGGCTAAAACCATGGGGCAGTGATTCCAACGCTCTGGAACAGAGATTATTTTTTTCTAACCATAATTTTAATTCTTTTAAGAATACTTCAGTTTTCAGGTCCCAGTGCAACCGAGTGAAAAAATTAGAACCATCTACACTTATTTTTTCCATATAGTTTCACACTTCTTTTTGCTTTGGATTCCCACTGCTCACTGGAGTCAACACAGATGCAATTTTGAGGGATAGATTTGAACAAATCAACATATGCCATGAGATATGCCATAAACCAACAGCCTATGAAACTGGAAGTACAGTCTAAAGATTTGTTTGCATGTTGAGCTCTCATTGCTCAAATTCCCCAAGTTCAATATCAATGTTTTGGTTCTTTTTTTTCTCCAGAAGATCCTCTGAACAAAGGATTTCTTAGGGTTAGTCAAAAATCTCCCTATCCTGAGCTTTGAAATGTTTTGTATAACATTGTATTTTGTTACACAAAACATTTCAAAAATCAAGTTAGGGAAAACTTGGCTGGTTTACCCATGCAGGTGAGCATCCATTGAGAATCAATTTTCTTATCAAGAATCAAGTTCTTATACACATTGTCAAGTAAATGATACCTAAGGCAAGATAAAAAATAAAGTAGGAAAGGTTTAGCTACCTTGCCTGGAGAAAATATTATGCACTTTCAGCTTTTGTATTGCTTCAGATGCTCAAGGATTTTTTTCATTTTCTCACAAAATGCTTTGTTGCCTGGATAACTTATCCAAACTTTGGCAAGGAAGGATAGGATCAGAAGTAATTTTTACATGCAAATTTGAGAAGTTTGCCAAGTATTCTTGATAATGACTAATAATTCTATTTCACCATTGTCTGGTAAAGTGTTTTCATAATCAGTACATTTCACCTTTACCTCTGAATATGTGTTTGAGCATTTATTATACTCTTCACAAATACATAACCACTGTCATTATCTTGAAGCACACAGTTATTTGTGTGACGGATAGGTTTTTGAATTGCAGGACAAACTGTGTTTGGCCTTGCTGAGGATTCAGTAGCTTGTTACCACACCGACTGATAAGGTTCTGTTTATATATACTTTGCAACAGTTATGTCTAAAATGAGAATATCACCCTAAAAAAATGAAGATTAACACTTAATAACCTAAAGTTGAATGTAAAAAGGAGTTCTATAAACAATTTTTAATTTACATGTTTTTCAAGATATTTTTAGTTGCCTCTAATTCTTCAAACTAACACAAACAGCTACCATCCAAACAGAAAAACAAAACAGTTGCAGAACTCTCATTTGGATTACAGAAAGCCAGGAACAAATAAATGAATAAATAAATAGGTAAGCACACTGGGGGTTAGATTTTAAAGATTTTTTTCCTTTTTCAAAGAGTTTAATTATTAAAAATACTAAATTGTGTCAGCCTGATTCTCCATACTGTTCTGTGATTCACATTCTTAAGAACTACTCATTGTCCATTTTACTAATAATACTGCATACTACTATGAACAACCTCATCTGTTAAGAGTCGTTTGCTGGTAGAGGATGCAATACTTAAATTCAGCAAAGAAACACAATGTGGGAAACGGAAGGGTCAATAAACTTAAATATGGGTGTGCTAATTTATTCAAATTAATGAAATGTCCAATTCTTCTTCCTTACATATAATTCTGTTTTCAATTTAGTTCAAACATTTGTAGTCCTTTTTTACTGGGACTGTGTATTTGATTCCCTGTCTTCATTGTTATGAAGGAGTGACTGAAGGATGAAAGCTAATTGACAGAATAATACTGGAGTGAGAAAACTTTTCTTAATTCTGTATATGAGGATATAGGAAAAGGGGCAGCCTTCAGAGTTCATCTATATCTTTGGAGGGTTCCTTTCTTCCTGCCTTAATAACTACATATTCTGTTGTTCAGTATGTAGACTTTTTAATATAATTTTTTCTGGTAAATGGCCTTCTCTTTAGTTTGTGTCCTGAATACTGTAAGGCAGGACTGGCTAGCTTGCAGATTGGATATGGCAGGTTCAAATAGTTCACATAATACTGGAGAAGTAATAATTGTTTACTCCCAGCTAAGCCTGTTTTCCTTTCCTAAATTTCAATTTAGTTTAAAGTAATGTAAACAGATACAGAATATTTGCACACTTCTCTTTCAGCTCCTGAGACAAATACTAAGGTGTCTGTAAATATCTCCTGCCATTTCTTGGAGCAAGGTTCTGCCAATTCTCTTTGTGATACTGAATAGCACTCATGTAGCAACATAACAGGCCATGTGGCTTGCCCAAGAATAGAAGGTTAGTTATTTTGTCTTTTAAATATCACTAAAATTAAGGTATTTATTTAAATAATTCAATAAATATTTAGGATTCAACTTAGCACAAATGAGGCTGGTAACTGTATATATATTTCATTATTAGAGATAGAGGATTCGGATCAAGACTAAGTGTTTTTGTATTGGCTGTATTGTAATGCATAAAATTTTACAGTAATAAATCTAGTTCCAGCAGATAGATATCGGCAGGCCATATATCATAGGGTTTGGTCTTATTTATTTTTACATTTGCTGCTACATTCTTGTATCAAAATAATTTAAAGTGACTAAATTCTAGTTTACGCTGCCATAACTTGTGTGCCCATACTTTTTGTTTTCATGTTCTTTGTGAGAATGTACTATTTTCATTTAAAACTCAATTTTCCATGAATTAATTCAAATACACACAAAAAAAATTTTTGAACAATGGATAAACTGTTATGTTCCTATAGAAAAAGCTGTCTTTGCAGGAGAGTGTTAYGCATGTGTGTGAATCTGGAAGCTGAAGAAAGTGTAATGCTAACTTGCAGTGAGTTTTACAGGATATCATATCAGTGTTAAAACTGAAAAAGCTTGCAAAGGTTTTTATCTGCATGTTCTAAACCTTTCTCTGAAATGGCTGGAGGTTATTTGGCTACATTCCATTTTATCACTATTTTTAACATACTTAGAGCCCCGTAGTTTGCGAAACTTGTCAATGGTGTTCTAATTGACACAATTCTGCCAGACATTGGGTCATTTTCTCTCCTATTTAGTTCCCCAAAATAGAATCATATGTGTCTGTAACATTTACTTTCATAAGTTTTTTGTTATGTTTCAAAAATGTACATGCAGCAAATGTTTTAAAGAATTACTAATTCAGGATTAGAAAGGAACAGAAGTTGGGCTACAGTTTTAACATATTCATAAAGCTATGTGAAAGTATTGCCAAAAATATGAAAAAAGGTAAGAACAAAAAATCTCTACTTCCTCCTCAGTGAAATTTTTCAGTACTTAAACTATCTTTGGCATGTTTTCCACCACCGGAAACATTCAGTTTGGGATTCAGGGTGGAATTACAACCACCATTCCACTCAGAAATGAAAGAAACCTCTCTTCACTGGCCTTCCTGATCATATATAAGATACAAGTGCTGAACTGGGTCCACTGAATTGAAAAACAGAAGGTTTGTACAAAAACTGATGTACATGCACCCATCCGTTTGTACTATGAATCACAGAACGCTATCTCAAACAGTGAGATGAAAGTCTTTAATCAGTCTGTGTGGTATCAACAAAGCAAAATCTTTATCCAACTAATAAACTTAGTAGCTAAAACAAGAATGTTGCCTTGAGCTTTGCAAAAAATAGCATGGTGGCAAATAAATAAAAAAATGAAGTGATCTTTTTTCAGGCAATCCAAGGAACATTTTGTTTTGATTCAACTTGCTTTTGTCCTGTTTTCTCTCGTCAGGAAGACAATCATGTGGACATGTGTTTTTAGACGTTCTCAGACTTCATTTGCTAGTAGGAGTGGCATGTGGTTTATAGAAAAAGGAAGATCAGATGCTTTTCAGATGTTGCTCTTACAATGCTAAAAGTAAAGGTCATTTATTTTGTCCTTGGTCCCCATGTCCTCTCTTTGTAAAACAGCAGTATATACACTGAAGCCAGCTATTTGTCCCCAGAATTATTTTTTCCTAGGTTTAGCCAAAGACAAAGCAGAAGGCCGTGTGTCATATGAGGTATGTGGAACGGGTAATAACTTTGTAGAATGATCTTGAGCTAAAATAAAAGGTTTTATCTTGTTTTTTCCATATATATCAAATCAAAACTGATCCTCTAAGTATCTCCAGAAATTATTAAAGAAAAGGTCTCAGAACTAATGTACTTAACTTCTCTTTTATCTGTGCATAAAAGGGTAACAGAAGCCTCTCAAAATATTTCTGACATTTTTGCCAGGTCAGTGAATATAATACGCAGCAGAGCAAAAGGACAACACCACAGCTAATTCACTGAATTTTGTCTGTGTTTATAGCCACACAAGCAACATTTACATTTAAGCTAAGAAAATAATACATAACATTCATATCATCTACAGATAACTAAACTGCTCTGTGACCAAACAAACAAACAAACAAACTAAAACCCTAATGCACTAAAAATTAATAGTCTACAGCCTCATTCCCTACTAGATGCTCTCTAAAGCACTCCCTTAAATCAGATGGCCTCACTAACAGGAAAAAAAAAAAAGAGAAAAAAGAGAAACAATAGAAACAAGAGAAAAAAGGGGGGTGGGGAAGAAAAAAAAAACAAAGTAAAAAGAAAAAATGACAAAGAAAAAATAAAAAAGAAAAAGAAAAAAGAGAAAAAGAAGAAAGAAGAAAAGAAAAAGAAGAAAAAAAGAAAAGGAAATGAAAAGAAAAAAGAAAAAAGACAAAAAAAGGAAAAAACAGAAAAAAAAGAAAAAGGAAAAAAGAAAAAGGAAAAAAGGAAGAAAAAGTCATGTACGGTTCAACAAATATGATTTGTGCGAGTGGTGGGAATACAAGGAAAGGAAAATTCCTAAATGCGAATTCTGAAGTTCACAAAGATCAGGTCTTTGGTACAGGACTGAAAGCAGACTTTCTTATTAACAGCTACATACTTGAAGCATTCTAGTAGCTTTGCCTTATTAAATACTTACCATGTTAAATTTTCTTTTGCTTGTAGCTAATTCAGAATTTCATTAATTCTAGGTAGAACAATATCAGCCAGTAAGACAAAAAAAGTTTCTTTTCATCTCTGAAGTGTTATATTCTTTTATATATCATCTGATAACAACAATGAATCTACAATAGTATTTTAAAAATTACTGAGTCTTGTCACTACATTTTTTTGAAAACAGCTCCTCATTAAGTAGCTACACAAGGTTACAAAGCAATGTTCATTTTGTTTTCAGTGTCTTGCAAGGGACATTTGTATTCTATCAGCACAGTGTCTGGAAAAGATAAAACCTAAAATGTAATAAATACTTTCTCATGTTTATATATTTCTCAGCTATAATTACAATAATGACTCCTGACTGATTAAAGTATCAGCAAAGAGACAGCCAGATGAAACTCAGCTGTAGTGTCAGCTGGGAAGTTGGTCTGGCTTATACTGAAGTCTGTGGAAGCTTTAGTACAATCTGCATGACAGTAACACATTAAAATTAAAAATTATTAAAGTCTAGAACTAGGTTCTGTAACAGAACTATGAAACCATAGTCTGATAAAGCATAAAAGTGAATTAAGCTTGTTCTATCCTTTATCTGTCCTTATCCTTTATCTATCTTTACTTACAAGAAAGAACATACAAAGAAAATGTCAGATGAGGTTGCAGACCAAGAAAATTGACATGATGTTTAAAAGGACCATCTGGTCCCTAAAGTTCATGACGTTAATGTTCCTTCTGCTGGTCTTCTGAAGTCCTATGATTACATCAGCTTTCATATAAGGAAAAAGACAAAAGTGTTTCTGCTTTATAGTTAGAAGAGAAAAAAAAATTAGCTTAAAGCAATATCAAACAACATATCAAAGGAACGCAAAATATTTAAAAAGTTTGGAATGACTAAGACTGAGAATACTGTGAATATGATGGGAAAATTTAAACTAAATTCTTAGTCAGATCTTACAGAAAACTAATTTCTCAAAGACTTATACCTTAGGCTGAACAGTGAGGAGAAATTCTGACATATATAAAATCACTCATTGTCCATTTAATTTTATCATTACTTATTTAATCTTAATCCTACTACTATGCATTCCAAGAAATTCATACCCTAGGGACTTCGAGCCTTTTGCCCAGCTATGACAACTATATCTGCCTCATCAGGAAACAAATATTATGCTACTTACTATAATTAACATATCTCCATTTTAAAGATTCAAAACTGCTTTCAGCTTTTTACCATTAAGTCCATGCAGTAATAAAATGCTTATAAATGTCAAGTATAGTCAATGATACAGTTTTCACCACAACTTCTTTGAGGGCTTTCTGGAAAACAAAACAAAACCCAACAAACCAACCTCTCGGAGAAAAAGCTACAACAATCAATCAGATCAAAAGTCTTTGTGGAGGGAGTCCAATGAACCCAAATAATAGCATTGATGGTTTGCAATAGCTTTCACAATAATCACTTTTAAAACTAATGGCCATACTTACAGAAATAACAACCTAAGGAAGAACATTACAGCTGTGTGCTCACACAACAAATGAAGAACTCTAGACAGATAGTGATGAATTTGAGCTAGGCAGTTTTAGAATGAAAATATATTTGTCTCTACTAAGATGGCCCCTGGTTTTTGTGATTACAAATACATTTAAAAGATTCTATATTACATGTGTAGTGCCGTCACTCTACATGAGTTGCCTATATTCATTATGTGATTAGGAATGGTATCTAAAACCAGTAAGTAATATGTAACTTTCAGTGCACTTCCAAACCCCACCAAATCAAGTATTTCTAAACAGTCTAAAAGAGCTAGTATCTAGATCTTTTCTCAGGGCTAATGCTTCCAACAACCTCTATGTAAATCTTTCTCACTGAAGCATGGTCTTTAGCCTGCATCTTTTACTTACAAGCATAGTGCCTTGACGCAAAATAGCTTAGGAGATCTTACCTACTGGGACTCATTTTGCCCTTAAGGTGCAACACATGCCTTTCACCTTTTCTACTACACTTTCTGCTACTAAAAGGAAGGCTGGAACCTCCAAGGGTCTTGATAATTTCTGTTCCTCCCAGGAAAAGTCCTTATGGGCCCCTAAGAGTACTGATGACTAGGTAACACTCACATCATCAATTCCTTCCAGAGTTAGATAGTCAGTTTGACTGCTTTGTACACTGACTGGTTAATGTGTAGCTACATTCAAGCAAGGATGTTCTGTAAGTAATGATGTCAGAGGTTCTTCCAAATTAATTAAACTGCATGACCCACTTGGGTAAACATCCCTTTTACATTCAGTGGAGATAAACTCTTTCTTTGCTGTCAGTAAATAAAGAGCAACAATAACATGAACTCAGCACTTGGAACAAGTAGCCATAGCATTTGAAATAATTTAACAAGGCTGTAATTTTCAATTAAACATTAATATTTACAGCTGAACACAAACCAAATCTTCTTAAATTTTTTGATTAGCCTACAGTTACTTCTGTTGGGCAGAATTAGCTCAAACCTCTTAGAAGCATTGTAGATCTACAGCAGACTTAGAAGGTAGGTGACCACTAGTCACCATTTTAGCAAAGGTAAACGAAAGCACAGGAAGTTTTGATTTGACTTTTCAAAAAATACTAACTACCTAAAGTTTAAATTAACTAACTAAAGTTTAAATTAATGAAAAAAGTATTTTTTTTCTATTAAGTAAAGCAAGGCAATATTTAAAACTGTATAAAAGCTTAACAGAAGTGCCATGATTTTTAACTCTTATTTGGCTTCCTACTACTCTTCTTCCCTTCTCTGTGTCCACTAATGCTCTACTATCCCCTCTGCCTCCCAGTCATTTCTGTCTCCTTTTAGCTAACTATCTAGTCCTCATTATATAACATGTCTCTTTGGATCTGGTTTGTCTCTTGTGCTGGTTTCTCTAACCTAATGACCCCTGTTTCTTTCATTGGTTTCTCTCTAATTACCTCTGTCGTGCCCCAGTTCATTATTCCCTCACTCTCTTTGCAAGGACTGTTACAATTTCCGGTCATATTGTCACTTTATTGGATCTTTCCCTTATTGTCTTACACAGATGTATATCACCTACTCATCATGCACAAACTCACCCCTTTACCTATCCTCTAATAATGCCTTATACCTCATGCTCTTCCCAGTCCTCTCCTTTTTGTCCTTTTCTATCTCTCTCCACATTATGAGTCCAATGTCCAGAATGGATTCTCTCTTTTCATTCCCTAAATACCTGACTTGCCTACATGTTCAGAGGACATGTTTCTCACCGTAACTCCACTTAAAACCTTTTCTTACCTATGTCTGCCAAACTGCAGCTCATAATCAGAAAATGAGATGTGGTATGCTGTAAAGAAATGGATAAGTATATCTTACTTTAGTATGTTTGCCTACGCTATGCTGTGTAGTACCAATTATTAAAATAAACTCTACACTCCTTTAGCCCATCTGTTTCTTAGCTCAGCTTTTTTTTTTCCCCTGCCAACAGCCAAATCATAATCTAATGGTCATGCTAAGAAAAACCCACAGGCACTGCTGGTTGCCTCTGATCTGTGTTTGTTTATAATTAGAGCTACATGAAATAAACTGAACCTTGCACTTGCAAAAGCTAAGCGAATGCACTTTTTCATATGCAGATGTTTATTACTTATTTTCTGTCTTTGACAGTCAACTTTTAAAAAAGAAGTTATTCTTTATAGTTCATGTTTTTATTTTTTATAGTTCACAAGAAGTCACAGACAGTACCCTTTTATGTAAATAAGGTCTTTGGAACACTTGAAGAGGAATTTGGTGCCAAACTCATAAATCACTTTGAAGTGAAAACTTTTTTCAAATTTAAATATATTACTTTTTCTTATCTTTTAAACATACAGATCGAACAAAGTCATTTATGAGAACTACTGGGTGATTCTCCAGATAGAAGAGATTTACACGAGCTTAGCACAAAGAATTTCTTGTGTTTACCAGAATTAATAGAATTTTTTAGCTTTTCAGAATTAGGACAGAAGTGCCGGAAGGCCAGGAAGCCTTGTCAGATTCTTGGTACTTCCTGTTTCCAGCCAGGCTGTAAATAACACAAGAACAGCATTTTAATTGTTGGATTTTGTCAAATTCTGTTCTACTTATGGAAAAAAAACCAGAAAATATAAAGCTTTTCTAGTTCTAAGGAAAAAGGAGAAAGGTAATACAGGTTTCTCTAAGATACGCACATTAGGTTATTAACCTCAATATTCTCCTTCCAGAAGGAGACAAAAAGTCCTATAGACTTATGGTTAAGGAAAAACACTCTTATCTGTGACCTTCTTCATAGAAGGAAGTTCTGCTTCCATATTCAAATACAAACATTGAAGATGAAGGGGATTAGATGAAGAAGTACTTCATTAGTGTTTGAAACAGGTGGTAGGAAATAATCTGACCAGAGGGAACAGGAAGCACATTGGACTTTCTGTTTTAGGTTTATGACTGTTCATTTAACTCCTGCTCAGATTTTGGCTAACACAGCTCATGCTAAGACCTGATGCATGCTGGGATCAGCACCACTAGGTCAAAGCCAGAGCACCACATAGACAAGACAGGTGACCAGACAGAGCTAAAGAGCCATTATGCAGCCATTGTCTCCTGCAGCCATCATCTTTGCATATTGGTTGTCTGGCAGTTTCATCAGAATCCACGAACTTGTGGAAATGGTATAGATCAAACCCCCAAACTGGAAGGTATAAAACTTCAGCTTACCCACAGCTTTTGAAGTGGATCCAACAGCAGCTGGACTGCTGAAGCTTTTGTGCTTCCTAGTGTGATACAGGGGATGCCCGCACTGTTATGAAGAAGGAAGGATAAGCACTCTCACCTTCAGCTAGGTAACTATTTTGCTCATAGGTGCATGAGTTATAAGTTGCAAGTTGTAAGTTAGCAGTTGCGAGTTATAAATTAGAGAACTTGCGAGCGAGAAACCTCATGACTTAAGTAATGAATTAGTGAATTCACATGACAGGCTAGTCATGAAAAGGGGATTGAGCCCTTGTTTGTCATGTTTGTTTCCTTTCTTAATGAACTCATAAAGTAAAGTTTAATTTGCAGAGTATGTTGTCCTGTAAATTTGAGAGATCCAAATGGACTGTGGCAAGCTTATAACTAGTTTGCACCTGTGTAATTGAGAAAAGCAAACAAGTCTGAAATGTATAATTTGTAAAAAAAAAAAAAAAATTATCAGCAAGTGATCTGGGTTGTATTAGTGTTTTTCAAAGAAATATAGAGATTCCAATCTGGAGTCAATTCAGATGATAAAAATATTTTAGTCAGATTAGTTAAAGTGAAGGAAGGCCTTGCTTATGTTTGTTCGCACGATGAAGCAGCTTGTTTTCTAAGAGTTTCAAAGTGTTGAAGCGGTTGTCTAGACTACCACTTTTTACCATGAATTATATAATGAATTCTCTACATCATCTCTATTTTTTCCTTAATCCACCTTTTATAATATTGTATTGCTAATGTTTCCACTTTTCAGCAATACCCATGGATCCTAGATCAGCACAAGCAACATGACATGGCATCAGCATGAAACTTCTGAGGCAAGCAAGTTTCTCTGAGAGTTCATGGTACAGAGAGAAGTAAGTATTTTCTGAATTCTATTTTGTGTGCCACAATACATAACCTTAATGTTTTACCATAGATTTTTCATATATTTTTCTTGCTTGATTTTTTTTTTTTTTTTAAGAGGGAGGAGGAGGAGGGAGAGCAAGAGAAACACAAACTTCTAAAAGATAAAAGATAACAGCACAGAATGATGTTACATACCTGAAAAAATAGCCAATCAAAGTAGGTGCAACATTTGTGGAAAAGTATGTCTACATTTACAACTGGTGGAAATAGGGTGGTGTTTCCGTTATAATCATATCACAATGGCATGGGCTAATTAGGACCCAATAAGGAGCTTAGGCCAGAAGACAGCATAGCGTTTAAGCCTGCATTTAAGTCATACTGATTGCAGTAAGAACTCGCTGGTTTTGAAGCGACTGAAGAGAGATGGGTTGCTGGTGCTTAGTAAAGTTGGGACGGATTTTAGAATGTGCCTAAGCTTTACGTGAAAGACCACGCAGTACCTTTTGAATTCAAACTGTCTAAGACTTGAAGATAACAATATTTATATTTGGATTAATAGCTGGAATAGCCAGCAATTTTTGTTATATAGTAATACAATTAACTATCAATGAAAGGGACTAAGCTCTAGAAAGTTTTCCTTTATATTTTTCTCATTTTCCTCATTCCTTTATGTATATGAGGTTTTCTTTTTTTGTTATAAATCCAAAACAAGTGCAGAAGCTAGTCTTCTGTAAATTCATTTTCCTCACAACTCTCTTTGTTCCTTTCTGTAGCTACCAGTATACTAAATGTGATTCCTCATATTTAAGAGAAAAAGGCTGATGTAATCAGCCTCCTTGCCTAAGTTTTTCTTTTGCTATAATTTCCACTATAAGTTGAAGAAAATCCAAGGGGAGGAGAGGAAAGGAAGAAAACAATATTTCTTTTTATATTGCTGAAGGTATAAATTTAAGTCAACTGAAGTAATTCATCACCCTCAGCTGAAAGTAACAAACTGTTTTCGTTTTAAGAAAAACATTTTCTTTCAGCATCTTAATATGATATTAATTTTACATTCCAAAATTGTGTTTCTTTCAGCTTGTACCTACATTTATTTTTTAATACCTAAATAAAAAAATCACCAAATACAAACAACTTCAAAGAAGCTGTTTCTTTAATAGGACACCCAGCAGCAGAAGTACTATGTCAAAGACAAAACTTGCACTGGTTCACTTCAGCTGATCACCATCAAGTTAAAATACAGAAAGTAAAACAAACTCTCAGGTGGCAGATCCACATACTATCGCTTGGCAGCGATGCTGAGCACTCATTCCCACCTCCTATATTTGCAAGATTACACTGTGAACTGAATATGGGAATTAATTTAATTTAAAATATTTGCTAGGATTTTCAAGGGACTCTTTCTAAAGTTTTCTAAAGCCATTTTGATTCCCAGTTTGATTGTCTGCATCACCCTTCAAAAAACTGGATATGCACAACTGTGGGACAACTTTAGGAATGTGAATTGGAGTAAGAAAGAACAGGAGATTATAAGGTAGAAGTAAAACTCTTATGTTGGTATTGCTGCTTAAGATAGCATATCACCAATATATAGCCTTAACTGTGTTCTATTCTCATAAGGAAGACCTACTGATCTTAGAGAATGATTTACCGTGCATCCAACATAAGACTGGAAGCCCAGCTGTGCTGTGCATGGAATGTTATGAATTATTCTTTGGCTTGAAAAAAACACAAATAAAAATAAATCCTGAAGTCACTGCAGCTATTCAAGATATTTTGGTGTCAGCAGACTGCTTTTGAGTTGGGACCAGAAGCCTAGGAAACCAGAAGCCTATAACATGGGATGTATAGCTAGATAATGAGTATCCTAGGCTCTATTTTGTTTCAGTTTTAAGGATGAAATCATCTGACTTCTATATTTAAAAACATTGGAGAAGATAGCTTAAATAGAGAGGATATCTCTCTAATTTTTTTCTTACATTTTTACATTTACTTTGGAAAAGACCTTTAAGATCATCGAGTCCAACTGCAAACCCAACACTGCCTAGTCCACCACTAAACCATGTCCCTGAAGTGCCACATCTACACATCTTTTAAATACCTCCAGGGATGGTGACTCAACCACTTCCCTGGGCAGCCTGTTCCAATGCTTGATAACCCTTTCGGTGAAGACATTTTTCCTAATATCCAATCTAAACCTCCCCTGGCACAACTTGAGGCCATTTTCTCTTGTCCTATCACTTGTTACTTGGGAAAAGAGACTGACACCCACCTTGCTACAACCTCCTTTCAGGTAGTTGTAGAGGGCGATAAGGTCTCCCCTGAGCCTCCTTTTCTCCAGGCAAAACAACCCCAGTTCCCTCAGCCGCTCCTCATAAGACTTGTGCTCTAGACCCTTCACCAGCTTTGTTGCTCTTCTTTGGACACACTCCAGCACCTCAATGTCTTTCTTCGGGGCCCCAAACTGAACACAGTATTCAAGGTGCAGCCTCACCAGTGTTGAGTACAGGGGGACGATCACCTCCCTAGTCCTGCTGGCCACACTATCTCTGATACAAGCCAGGATGCTGTTGGCCTTCTTGGGCTAGAGAGTTAAAAAATGTAAGCACAGTGTAAATAGAAAAGAAGAAAAAAAAAGAGAGAGAGAGAAAACACAAATACTTTAATTAAAATAGCTATCCTTTTTGTGTTTGAAACTTATTTTTGACACAATGTTGTCTGGGAAGGCAAGCATATGGGTTTTATTGGGCTCGTCCTCTGTGTTCTTCCATTAAAGCAGCAAATAAATTGACATTATGTCTGGAAGAGTTTGGATTGTCCTCATAGCATTAATAAAAACATTCCATTCCCTCACACAAATTTAACAATTACCCTTTTAAAATATAGATATAGAAATGCTCAAACAGTTATGAAATTTAGGTATGAGTTTGACTATTTCACACACACCATCAAAATAACTACAATACAGGTGAATGTTCATAATTTATGCTTCATATAGTGAGATAACATTGTTTAGTTTGTATTTGAGAATTTACCCATGAGGCCTTTCAACATTTTCTGTTCTTTCTGGAGCAACAGCACTCCAAAATTCAAGATGTGCATTACTGAAGAAAATATATGATTTTTTTTTTTTTTTTTAAATTCAAGTGATTGCTTGAATTAACATCAAAGAAAATGTTATCACTGACTTCTATTATAGTCGTTTCAGAATCAGGTGTTTTCTTCAATTTTCAACTATGGCAAGAATAGTGCAGAGTAAGATGCAAGTATCTTCATAAATGAAACATTCTGATCTGCTACAATAATGTTTGTGAAAAAAATATTTAAACAGAACTTGGTTGAGAAATACTGAACATTTTTAATATTTCAGATACAAAAAGTATTTTGAAAATTAGCAAAATTCCTGGGAAAAGACAATTTCGAAAGTAATTTTCAGACATCTTTGACTTTTCTTCCTAAAGTTCTTTGTTATCTATCAAAATTATCTTTGAAAACCAATTGATGACTAATTACTAAAATTAGCGTATCAGATAACATATAAGGTAGAAAAGAAGCTGACACTTCTTCATAGAAAAACATTTCGCTTTGAAATTCTTTATTCAGAATGAAAATGCAAAATTTCTTTTGAAATATATACATTCAAATTTCATTTGGAAATATTAAAACAACATTGTCAAAACATAGTGTTTCAGCTTTAGTTGAGTAATTTAAAATAATATATTCATATTCCATTTTATATCTCAATATCCCCACATAGCTCTTGGTTACTTGGGGGTGTTGTCTAGCACACTGTCAATGTGTCTACAGAGCTTCTGAAAATGAGAAGGAGAATCTCCTACATTTCCTTATCATATGAGGAGGGTCACATATATTTTAAAGGAGCACATATAGAAATAAAAATAATAAGACAGTTGTCAAAATATCTAGTGAAAAAGACATGTTCTTGATAACTGACTAGGATCCCCTGCCTCATCTCTACATACGTGGTGGATCACTTCATCTTCTTTTAATCTTGCACTTACTCCAGTAGCAATTCTCTACCTCTTTGCAGAGGTAATATAGAAACTCTTGAGAGTGCAAAGTTTGGTTATGTTGTTGCTGTCTCCTTCCCCTGCTCTTGGAGAATCTATCCATGGAACCAGCGACATAATCTTGCTTCCTACATTTCCTAATCTCCTACTTATTTTTAATTAAATGAGGATTGTGAGTGCTACAGGCATCCCTTATGGGCCAAATCTTCAATCTGTAGAATTGTAAATGAAGCAGCAGATATGGTAGCCTGTTTATAGAATAATAGCAAGACACAGCTCACACAGTCAGTTAAAAACCTCCACCAATCGACTCATAAGCATCAGTGTAAGGACAATATATTACCTCACCTCTTGTAAAACAAACATTGTAAGTATGGATAAATCATTTTCTGTAGCCAATGGATTTGTAATGTACAACAAATACAATTTTTGAAAAATGACTCTCCAGCTTCTTGGGAATTTACATTTTAGAAAACAGATGCATTTGAGAAAACCTAGGGTAACATTAGCAGTTATGAAAATCAAACATGGTGGCTACCTGCCTGGAAGAAGGATTGTTGATAATTTAGAGTTACTAATGTTACTTACGTATGTGAAAAGTCTGAATATGACTTTCCTATCTATCTTTTCATAGTGTGGTGTATGCTTCATATAAACACATACTCAAATGAGTAAATATATACCCAGGTTTGTAGTAACAGAAAATATTCAGGCCAAGGTAAAATATTTTTGTGGATGGATTTTGGGGATTATAGTTTAACTAAGTACTTTACTGAGAATGATACTGTATTCTGCAAGTTATTTACACAGAATAATTAAAGGAAGGTGGATTAATAGAGACCTGAAGAAAAAGGCCTAAAAATTTGAATATTCATTAACATAAAAGTGTTCACATTGACCTAATGAATTATGCATTCAATGTTAATTGTATGGACAATTGTACTGTCATTCAGTTTTCAAAAAATAGAATTAAAAATTCACAATAATTAAAAGCAAGTCTGTATTTTCCCATTATTTGTCTTTCTCAAGGGCATGCAGAACATCTTAATTTCTGAAATAATTTTGGAAATAATTTCAGTCTATATGCAATCTGAAACAGTAGACAATTGTCTATTATGACAACACTGAGTTTTTCCAACATCATGTTCAGATTTTTTCTGAAAGGTAAACAGTTGGTTTTTTTATGAGCTGGTAAGTAAAACAGTAATACTTTTCCTTTAAGGCCGCATATATAGTTTACAGAGTACAGCTTTAAGAGTTTGCCTGACTGCGACCAATAAAAACGTCTAGATCTAGTTTCTAGATAACATGCATGAATGAGGTTGAGAAAAGCAAGAATAATTCAATAAGTCTGGAGGAGTAATCTACTATGATAATTAATATGTTTCCTTTCCAAGAAAGAAAGCAAGAAACCAATCTGTTGCTACCTGAAGCCAAAGACAACTACGCAGCTTTGTGCAGTAACGGTTTTACATTTTGTTGTTTCACCATTCACATATCTGTTATAGGATTTGTTGTGCCAAGCAATTCAACATACAAATTGTACTTGTGACCTTCAAGCAGATGTATTGTGTCTCTAATGGTCAGTTCTGGAGAGCTGTTTCCTTCCAAAAGCATGCCAGCATCCATTTGAAGATCATTCTGACCCTTCCAGTTCAACTGAGTAAGGATAACAGTTCAAGACCTTTGACCTTATCCTTTCCAGCAGAATTGATCAACTTTCTGGAAAATGTCAACCTTTAATTGCTTATCTGTGGTTTACTGAAATCTAGCAGATCCTGGAACTAGCACCAGCACAAGTTCAATGTAGACAACACTCATGACAACCTTCTCTCTTCTACCAGTTGCTGCCTTATCAGCACTGCGGGTAGAATGATGCCTTATAAAAGTATTTACCTGTCATGTTACTGCTAGAATTAGAAAAGGAAAATATTTTACCACCAAAATTATCTCTTACAGTGTTCTTAGAATTATTAAAGTATTTATTCACTGTATCCCCACTCCTGCTATGACTTTTATTAGCATGGCATCTGGATGACCTGCAGAAATACTGATGTCTCTTCTGTCAACAGCTATGACAGCTAAAAAGAGTACTTTGGTACCTCATTTAATATATCATCTTTTGCTTTTGGAAACTCTGAGTTAATAATTAGAGATTATGATATTTCTTCTTGATTTTCATATCACATAATAAATATGTCCTTTCTGCCTTCCTATGAAAAAAGCATTGGAATTTACTTTCATTTCATTTGACCCAGAAAACAGGAGCATGCAAGGAATACCAACAGAAAGATTGCCATAGAAAATACACAGCAATTTCCTGGTACTGTTTGTTCTTCTTCTGTTAAACTAAAAGTCATCRGATACCTAGAAGTGGTGAGGTCAGAATTGAGCCCTGAGGAACACCACTGGTGACTGGTCACCACCCAGATGTAGCCCCATTCACTACAATCCTTTGAGCCCTGCTGTTGAGTCAGTTCTTCACCCAGCACACCATCTACCTGCTCATCTCACAGTTGGACAACTTGTCCAGAAGGATGCCGTGAGGATTCTTTTTGAATCCAAGCTAGAAATAATTTAATTCTGGATTATTTATACATGTATTCACATCATTAAAGGAGTAGGTTCTATGTATCCTTGAAATAAAAGCTGCCTAAGTCAGCACTGAAGACAATTTACAATTTCATGAGGACATCTTAATGATTTCTCTCATGTCTATCTCCTAGAGTAAACATAGATCTTTGTAGAATTTAAAAAATATTAGCATAATATCTCAGAATCCTGTATTAGAAAATTTAAAGAAAAAATAACTCTTGACATTTTATTTTGGAGCTCTTACAGAAACATATATTTAAATTATTGTGTGAGTATTGTTGTAAAAGAAATCTTGTCAAATACTTAAGTAATCATGTCTGACATGAATTGTTTCATGCAAATTTTTTCAGAAGTTTAAGTTAAGTTTCAGCTCACAGAATATAAATAAGTTCAAGTAGCAGACCTGCACATATTTGATATATGTGGCTGTATCCTTGCCAGTATTTAGCACCTCCTCCAAACAAAAGACACATGCTTTGAAATAGCTTATTCTGGCAACCTTTTAAATAACCAGCTGTGTTTGAAACAAGCAAATGAAATATACCATGTTTAGGGATTCAAGAGGCATTCATGCAGTGGTCATTCATGTGTGTAATGGTAGTGACTGCCAGCTTGCAGGAGTTAAGCAAATAAGAACTGGTAACATAAAAGATTAGCCAGACTCCATCTATTTTTACATGAAGGAAAATAAGATGTAGGAAAAGGTCCTCACTAGCAGCTCAAATACTATGCAGACAAAGAATGCAAACTGTTACTGCAAGGATTTTCCCCAGACACTGTTAAACTGGTAGGGATGATAACAAGAATAAGAAGAGAAAGGCAGAGCAGAAATAGCCCCAGGATGTTCAGACAGTCTTACCAGGCAATTCCATTTATCCAGCTTCTTCGAATTTTACCCATGAACTTCAAAATACCTACCTTCAAGTATCACATCTCCCCCAGATTTACTCCTCCTTCTCCAATTCCTGAAAATTCTTTTGACATTACACTACTTTCTTTATTCTTTTTTTTTTTTTTTTAAATTTTCYTTTTTTTGGCCTGAGGGCTATCTTTAGCACAGGTGTTCCCTATAAAACCAACTGCTTCCTGCCGTTCTTGAGAAATCTTTAGTCAATTCCCCAGCTTCATAAGTTTTGTTTAAAAGAAGGTGCTATCTTTTCACTTTTATAGCAGGGAAAATTGGCTTTAAGATGAAGCTGAAAATCACAACTGAGAAGCTACTGCTTCATGAAAGGGAGATGTGAATATAAGGTGGCTTTGGCTTCTCAACTCCTTAGCATGATCGCTAAGTTACTGGGAAACTAGCTTAAGTAGTTATTTGTCTAATTCTGGCTTATGATCCATGGATTTGCCTGGAACTTGGCAGCAATGGGCACTTCCTGAGTCCACTTAACTGCTTCACAAAAGCAGATTAATCCAACAAACACTTGTTTCTAAAATCACTGTTTGATTCCAGTACCCTACATTCTCCTCACTCTTGACAAAAATAAGATTTATAATAAATGATTCGATGATCATGTGTGAGCCTTGTAAAACTGTCAGACAAAATTTGCAAATCCTTTAATTAGATCCAAAAAAAGGAACACCAAGGTGGATTTGGTTTCTCGATAAGTGTCTTCTGTTTAATAGGATTATAATGTTAACATTCTTCTTAGAAGGCAGAAAGATCTCTCACTTTCTTCTATTTGATCACTCAGTTCCAGGACTTGTGTTCATAGTCCTGAAAAGTACCTTAAAAGATCATTCAATCCAGTGGTTTAAAACTGCAGACTCCTAAGAATTTTCCAGTATCGGTATGGACCTTGATATAGTGAACTTAAACCTGCTGGCATTAAGGTTACTGCTGGCATGCTCAGTTCTTCCTGTGGAAGAAGGCCCACAAATGAAAACTATAATCTAGTGCAGCTCCTGCCCCTTTCTAAGTCAAAAGGTACAATTATGATGTTTGGTGCAAACAATGTTAACATTAATTTTATATATCACATGGAAACTTCATACCTCCCACTACCTCAAACATGATATGCCATAGTAACTTCTTTTTTAAAATAGTGTAACACACCATCAGAAATTCTGTGACAAATCTGAGGATTCCTGCTTTATACAGAGATTCTCTTCAAACAAAATCTGCTTTTCACCTGTAATTGGAAGTCAGTAATTAAGATATCATGCAAGGAACACATAGCCTTGGAAACAAAATTACCACTGCCTTATCAGCAGCTGCTGTTTTTCCAGTGAACTAGAACTGTCTTTGTTAACCACATTCACACGTTTAATATGAAACAATGCACAAAGTTTCTGCTGTAAAATTTATGATTGAAGCATGCAGCACTATAAAATGTGCAAATGTTATGTACAAACTACGATGCACTCTGCTAACATGATTTTTCTTTTAAACACAAAGAGTAAAGTTCAAAGTGGGAACAGCTTTCAAAAAGTGACATGCCATGAACTCAGTTAAACCAATTACTTGTCCACTTTACAATGTGTGCAATGTGTTAGACTGCAACTGGAAAGGATTACCCAGAAAAACACAGTCAAATAATAAAATGCATTAGCCTAATTCTTGTGGGAGAGACATAGTGTTTAAATATTAACTTGAGTCAACAGGAAAGCTGAGACTTGCAAAATTCTGGAAAGAGCCAGACAACAGATATAAACAACTCCCACAGTCCACCTGCTTCTCCACTCTAGGCTTTAAAAAATAGGTTGCATAAATCTGAAAGGATAATTAAAAATCCAGTTGCATCAGGCTTGGGCACAGCAAGACAACTAATTATCATGACTTCCCCATCTGCTGATGTAGCCCACAACTCTTCTCAACTTGGCATTGCCTCCAGTCAATAAGAAAGAAAAACAGACTATCACGTTTAAGTTCCTTTTTTGCTAAGTCGGGAGGTAGGGATAAAGCCCATTATGCATTCACCAAAATCTTATATATGCCACTGTCCCACAGAAGGCAGAAAATATTTCTTCTGACTTAGTAGCCCCAATAGAAACTATGTCAATCAAGTCAACACAGGAGCTTTTTTCTATCTTAGTGTGCCTGCAGTTACCCAAAAGCAGTAATTCTTCCAGCCAGCTTTCAATAATGCTGTTTCAGTTCAGCTTCTGCAGGAAAAACATTACCATCATTTACATACAGTTCCTTATCACCATTCTGGCAACTGATATATGGTATTTCATGATCGAGCCACTATTTATGATCTGCAAGGTGTATTTAAAAATGACGAAGTTTTGGTTACACTTATTACAGTTATTCCACGTGTTTTGTGGGAAGCAGTAGCAGGGTAGCAAGGTGTCATTTAACTAATAAGCTCAGCTTTCTAAGCATTAGGAGTTTCACTTTTATTGACCAGTGTTGTGGTTTAACCCGGCAGGCAGTCAAACACCACACAGCCGCTCGCTCACTCCCCCC
>JAYKAV010003027.1:533219-567366 GCA_035582835.1 Phoebastria nigripes | reverse complement strand
TCTGCACCCCACAATTTTGGGGGTTGGTGAGGGTGACTGATGCTGCCTTTTGCCCCTGGCACAGCCTGGAGCAGGGAAGTCCATCCTACTGTGCCCAGGATGTGGGGCCAGTGTTTGGAGGTGGCCACAGCACATAACTGCCCTGGCACCAGTGGTCATGGGGGCAGCTGGACCACGGGGGTCAGCGGGGACCCCCCGGGCATGGTCCTGCCCATGCACAGGGGGATGTAGCTCAGCGGGAGAGCGCTTGCTTTGCATGTAAGAGGCCCTGGGTTCAACCCCCAGCATCTCCAYRTCCTTTTGCCTCCCCAGAGCCCACTCCCTTCCCACTGCGGGGCTGGCAGAGCCCCCCAGGCCCCACAGAAAAGCCCTGGGGCTGCCTGCGGGCACGGCTGGCCCAGGACTGGGGGGATAGCAGTGGTGCACGGTGGGCACAGTGGGTGCCCGCACCCCGTGTCAGGACCCCTGAGAGAGGGAGCTGCCCCACTCGCCCTGCCCAGCCCAAAGCTGCGGTGACTGTTGGGGGAACAAGGGGATGAAAGCCGACAGCTGACCCCAAATGAGCTCTGTACTCCCCAGACAAAAGCAGGGCAGGCTTTGCCCAAAGGGAGGACTCATCTGGGAGTTGGACCCAAGTTGTCTTGCACCTAAAGGTGGAACCGTATTCCAAGCCCGCGTTGGGCTCCCCAGCCCTCCCCCTTGGCCCCACGGCCCTGGACTCGATGTGGGTCCCAGCTGGCCCACAGCCCACTGGTAAAAGCATCTGCAGATAAAACCCACAACTGATACCCCATGGCTGTGGGTCCCCAGCCTCTCTGGGTGGTCCCTCCTCAGAGGGGAGGATTTCACCTGGCCCCAGGGCAAGTGGTCCATGGCTCCCTGCCCTATGTTGCCTCACACTCCCAGGGCTGCCAGGGAGCAGGTTCCCTGGTGCGGGAGCTGCTTCCCAGGGAGGAGGTGAGGTGCAGGGCTGGGGCTGCCATGGACCCCAGCCCCCTCCCACCCCTGCTCTCCCCAGCCCCAGGCCGGCTCCCACAGCGGCAGTAAAASCTCTCGCTGTGAGCAGGATTCGAACCTGCGCAGGGAAACCCTATTGGATTTCGAGTCCAACGCCTTCACCCCTCGGCCATCACAGCCCCAGACCTCAGCACCCCAGGGGGGACACCTGCCCCCCGCCACGGGCACCCCCCCGGTCCCCCCTGGGCACCCCCTTGTCCTGGGAAGCGGGGAAGTCTCCGGGGTGGCCGGTGCATCCCCGCACACACGCCCAGCCCCGCTCTGCTCCCCAGGGCCTGGCGGCAGGGCCTGTCCCCAAAAAGCTGCGCCTGGGGCCCCGGGGTCCCTGGGCAGCGCTGCCCCCCCAGCACCCCAGTGCCTGGCACAGGGTGGGGGTGCCCGGGCAGCTGCGCACCCCGGCTCGTTGGTCTAGGGGTATGATTCTCGCTTAGGGTGCGAGAGGTCCCGGGTTCAACTCCCGGACGAGCCCTCCTTTTGGGCACCCAACGCCTCACTCCCACCCAACCRGCGCAGAGCTCATTTGGGACCCTGCCATCGACTTTTGTCCCCCAGGGACACCCCGCAGTCACCAGGGCTTTGAGCTTAGCGTGACACACAGGACTGTCCCCCATCCCCGGGGTCCCAACCCTGTGCCCAGGCCCATTGGTCCTGCAGGGTGACCCTGGTGTCAGGGTGGCAGCGGGATGGGGACAGGGGCTGGACAGGGGTCRTGGCTGTGGCACACCCCRYGGCTGTGSGGCACCCCACRGCYGTGGGGCRCCCCACGGCTGTGGGGCAGGTGGGCACCATGGCTCAGCTGGTTAAAGCGCCTGTCTAGTAAACAGGAGATCCTGGGTTCGACTCCCAGTGGTGCCTGGGCCCAGGGGCTGTTTTTCCTCCCTGCCCCAAGCTGGGGGCACTGCTGGGGGTCTCTGCCTTGATTAGGGGTCCCCGGTGGCCCCACTCCCTTCTGGTCCATCGGGATTTCTGCCAGTGCCTGCAGCCTCCCATCCTTTTGCCCTTTGAGGAGGGTCCGGCTGCCACTTCCCAGTTACCCCCTTCGGTGGGGGATGCATCCCTGTGTCCTGGCAGGGCTGGCTGCGGCTCCCCGCTTCTCTGCCCCGGTTTGCCCCCTCCCAACAACGAAGCTGCCTGAGCACAGTCTGGGTGCATGCTTTTACTGAAAGCTCATTTCAGGGTAGGACAGGGGCAGTCCTGGAGATGCTGGGGAATATCTGGAAGTTTGGGTGGGGGCAGAAAGGACTTCGGAGCATCTCTGGGAAGCGGGGTAGGTGTTGGGGGACTGGCAGCAGCACTTGTGCAATGATGGAGCCCATGGGGATGAGGGGAAAGTGTCCCCTGAGGGTACCAGGGCTAAGGCATCTCCCGGTGGATGTGGGGTCCTGGGAGAGGGGACCCCGGGCACAGGCTCTGATGTGGAGCTGGGTCATGGGATCAGGTGCCCTGCAGTGGGTTTCCAGCGCTTGTTACGGGCAGCAGAAGAGACGCACATCATTCAGGGCCGTGTCGTCCCTCCTCAGCCCCTGTGCAGGATCCTGCCGTGTCTGGATGCCGCACACCCCCCTGGAGCACTGGGGGCTCCAGCCACCCCACTGGCCCCAGTCAGACCCCGGCCCCTCCAGGACGTGCCCGTCGGAGCAGGCAAAGCGGGCGCTGGTGGCAGCCACTTCATCGCTCAGGAGCCTGTGCTGGGGCACCTGGACCCGCAGTGCGAAGCCCACCAGGTGCCCTCGGTGGGGGCACCAGTGGGCCTCCGACCAGCGGCCCCACCTAGATGGGGAGAGAGAAGATGGTCGGAGCCGAGGCCGGGGGGTGCGGGAAGAGGAGAGAGTGCAAGCCCTTCGGAGCTGGGGGCAACCGTGGAGGAGGCTCTCCAGCCACGGGGAGGGGACCGGGGGGGCTGGGGGCTCACCTGCCGCTCTGGGACTCGGCTGTGTAGCCGCCACTGGGGTCCCCTCCATGGGAGCAGTGCAGCCGAATCCCGTTGAGCGCCGTGTCGTCCTCCATCACCCCCCGGGGCTCCTCTACCTGCAAGGGAACGGAGGTGGGGGGTTAACTCCCCACGGGAGCGGGGTCCCCGGTCCGGCCGTGGGCGCCGGCACAGAGGCTGCACCTTGAAGCTGACGCCGCTGGCGTAGGAGCCCTTGGGGCACATCTCCGGCCAGGCCCAGTCTCCCCAGGGTCCCCCGTTGGACACGGTGATGACCAAGGCATCCCTCCCACCCAGGTCCCACTCCTGCCCCTGCCCTGCAGCGCCTGCAAGTCCCGTGAGCAGCAGCAGGACCTGTCCCCCCAGCATGGCTGCCCTGCCTGCAGCCGGCCCGCTGGGCTCTTATACCTAGCGGGGTTGGCAGGAGGGACCTGGCAGCATCTCAGTTACCTTCCCAGGGTGCCAGGGCCTGTCAGACGGCCAGGATTAGCTGCAGGAGAGGGCTAATCCCCCCGCTGGGTGGGGTGCAGGGAACTGATCCACCAGCTCTTTGGGTCCCTCTCCGGGCAGCTCACCCAGAGCCACCGGGCAGCCTGGTGCCAACCAGGGCTCGGGGCGGCGTGGGGCCGGGGCACTCCCCTCTCCCCCTCCGGGCTCCCACCGTATGCAAGATGGGATTTGCACTCTGCCTTTTGCTCTTTCTTTCTTTTTTGCAGTTAAAATGAACAGGCACATTCACCGACACCTGTGATGGAAATCCCATCCCATCTTCTCTGCCCTCCCTCCCCACGGTATCCATTTCATCATGGCTTCACGCTTCATTTGTCCCAGCTTTCCGGTTGCAGCCTCCTCTTTCGGAGGCTGATCGTCTTACTGCTTAACAGCCACTTTTGGCAGTAACAGCTCTTTTAAGGATTTCTGAGTGGGTTTTTTTTCCACGGGTCTTGGATAAGAGACTTCCAGCCACCTCCATGCCAGGACCTGGCTGCCCTTTTAGATGATGCTGCAATTTCTTCTGCCCGGGCTCCTCGCTTTCCTCCTGCCATCYCCTTTCCAAAGTCAAGCGCTATTGCGGGGGGACTGGTGACCTCTTCCCCTTGGGAGGATGAAGTTGCCATGGTGGACCAGGGTCCCCGTGTGCCAGCAGGAGACTGAGCCAACCCCGGCCGCAGCTGTTCCCATTCCCCCCGCGCTGCAGCAAAAGTCCCGACGAGGGTGGGATTCGAACCCACGCGTGCAGAGCACAATGGATTAGCAGTCCATCGCCTTCACCACTCGGCCACCTCGTCCTGCCCCGCGTCGCGCACGGCCCCGCCCCTCGCTAACCGGCGCGGGGCCCCGCTGCCCGCCGCCGGCCTGACTGCGGGCCGCCGCTGCCCCGCCGGGGCCCGGCCCGGCCCGGCCGCACCGCCGCGGGGCTGCCCGCCGCGCTGAGGGCCGGCCCCGCCGCCCGCTCGCTGGAGGCCCGGTCCGGGCCTGGCCTGCCGTCGCCCTCTTAGCGCAGCCGGCAGCGCGTCAGTCTCATAATCTGAAGGTCCTGAGTTCGAGCCTCAGAGAGGGCAGAGCTTTTGCCGCCCCGCCTGGTTGGGGGGGGGGGCGGGCGCCATTTTGCTGCCCCGCCACAGCCCCACGGCCGCGTGACGGGGCCCAGCTCCGTCCACCCCCGGGCCCCTCCCCTCCACGCTCCGCGCCCCAGGATCCGCCCCTCCCCGCCGCGGCGGCCCTGCAAAAAGGGCCGGCCCGGCACCGCCCCCGTCCCGCTGTGGCCGGCTCCTCCCGCCAGGCGGGGCGGCAAAAGCTCTGCCCTCTCTGAGGCTCGAACTCAGGACCTTCAGATTATGAGACTGACGCGCTGCCGGCTGCGCTAAGAGGGCGGCCGCAGGGCGGGCCGGGCCGGGCCCTCAGCGACCCCACGGCGGCTACCGGCGGCGCGGGCAGGGGCGAGGCCGGTTGGCGGCGCGGAGGGGCGGGGCCGCGCGGGGCAGGACGAGGTGGCCGAGTGGTGAAGGCGATGGACTGCTAATCCATTGTGCTCTGCACGCGTGGGTTCGAATCCCACCCTCGTCGGGACTTTTGCCGCCGCCCTTGCGTTCTCCCACCGCGCCCCGGAGCCGCAGTTAAGGCGTGAGTGAGGTCCCGGGGGGCTGCCATGGAGGGAAACCAGCCTCTACTGCACCCCGGAGCCACAGCACTGCCCCCGCCCCGCCGGCTGGCAAACTCGGCTATTTTACACTAGAGAACCCAGGGATTAAAAAAAAAAAAACAAAAAAACAAAAACAAAACAGCAACACGTTGATAGGATCCTGTACCAGGAGCTTTTGCATAGCAAGGAGGCGACAGCACATTTCAAGCCACTAAAAATTTATTAGGTACAAAACACATTTACATCAGATGGTGCGAACCACGACCCGAAACACTTTTGGGTTTTTACAGCTGAATTCCAGGTAAACCGAGAACATCAAGGGCAGCACTGGGGTAAAGCGTGGGGGAGAGCAGCACACAGGCTTGGCTTTGCATGCAACCAGTGAAAGTTAACACAACTCAGCCCACARAAGTATATGTATAAGCATATTTTCTTCAGTTTAAATGTCTTATTTTAACTTAATATTAACCTACTATTGCTATTCTAGGTTTAAGAGAAATAATATAAAAAAACCCCCAACTATAAAATTACTTTTTGGAAGGTAGCTGGCGGTTTTGGACTACTGAGAATTTCAAATGAAATTAGAAGCAAGTCAGACAACTGGTCTCTGGCAGGCAAGATAATCAGCATTTACCCCCAAAGCTGCAGTAATTTGTATTTCACCAGGCAGAAGTTTCTGTCTGAGAAAAATCTGCTGATATTGTAATAAAATTAAAAAAAAAAAAAAAGAATTACTTATACAGGAGTACTGCAGACATGAAGTACGTCTTCCTACTATTTACTGGGAATCAATATTAAACTAAAAACAAAGGTCTTCCAAAAACTTCCAAAGCCACAGCTTTTTAAATACTGGAGAACACAGGTAATCTGCTCTTCCAAAAAAGGAAAATCATTTCTCCATAGCTGTTTACTGAAAAAAGTGTCCTGCTTTCCAGCATGACAATTAACCTGTAGAATAAGCAACTCATCTGGTTTTAATGCTGTAAATATTCAATACAATAGAACTTGGGCCCAGCAGCACAAAAATCCTTCTGGATTTGCATTGAGCATCGTTAAGTACAAAATACAGCCAAGTGTTGCACCAACTCGAGAATGACAGCATTGACATTGCTGGGCAGCAAAACAGCAACTTCAAACCACGGTGCTGCTGCAAGGTAGCTTCTGCATTAAGCAAGCAAGCACAGAGCTGGGACAACATCTTGGGGACTGTGACTATGGAGAGCAATTGCTCTGATGTTCCCAGGGGCCCCTGCTACCTTATAGTTTTCTCCTGGTGAAGCTATGTTTACCCACAATAAGAGTTGGTAGAAAGAAAAATCACCAAAGTGTCAGTTTAAGGCTTTCCAAGAAAAGGATTTGACTAGTCTCTGTGCCTGTGAAGCAGAAAAGGAGGGAGGCCTGGACCAGCCAAAGCTCAGCAGCGAGCCAAAGGGACACAGTGAGCCATGACACACCATCTCTGTGCAAGGCAGCCACATGAGAAGGGCCCATGCCCCACATCTGCTCTGTGTTCTTCTCCTGGGAGGACACCTGCTTTTTCTGGAACATGCCCCAGGAGCTAATCTGTTCAATCACCTGGCCCTGGATTTCTTTACCAAGTCTCTTGGTCTGCACACGTATCTCAGCTCTGCTCAAATATCCACCATGTCCACTAGAGCAGACAGGTGGAGCTCAGAGGCAACTTCACCCTCCTTGTTTGCTCTGAGGAGCCGTTGCAAGTGTTTCAGTCTGTCCGACAGCGTGGGGCTCAGCTCCTCCACCAAAAGCTTGCATCCCTCTTGACTCCCAGCCTGGGCAGAAGGAAAAGAGATGAGACTGAGAAAGAAGCATTACCCAGTACCAACAAGGAACTTCTCAGCTCACTGGCTGTTCCCCCACTTTTGCGAACAACCATGGAGGTCAGCACCCCCCACCCGAGGAGGTAAGGCAAAAATAAGCATGTTCTGCTATTTCTGTCCCCAGCCTTCCTTTAACTGGGGGAAGCTGACCCACAACAGTGACTCCCTAAGTTAAAGGGCAGCACCACAAGGGATACTGTTACAACTGCCAGCAGCAGAAAGCATTAACACCTGTGAAGAACTCTTATTCCAGATCTGCAGAAAGCATTCCCCTCCCTGGAAAGAAGTTATTTCCAAGGCGTAGTTTTTCAATTCTTTATTTCCCAACTCTGCACACCAAGGTAATTCCCACTAAAGGTTTTGTAACTACAGCAGGTTTGGCACCTGCACTCCTCAGAGCTACAGTTAATTCTCAGTACCACCCTTTCTTACCTCTTGAGCAGATGATGCAGGACTCTTCATCAATGGACAGGTGACAGTTGGGGTGGAGACCAGAGACTGGGGGAGGTAGAGAGGAAGACCTATGAAATCACCAAGGGGCTCAATGTCCTCAGCTAGACATTGGTGCAGCTGTTCTTCAAACCTGGACAGAAAGATCAAGAGCACCAGTCAGACTGCAGTCTAGCTTTGTTTTGTAACCAGCGAGTTAACCAAGAGTTTTGGGTTCAGAAGCATCTGCAAGAAGGATCTGATGTTCACAGTCATTTCCAACACAATCTGACATACCCCACTGCTATGACGAGAATCCGTCATAGAAGGTTGTGGTACAGAAAGGAGCCACACAGATTGAAGACACCCAACTGATGGGGAAGGCAGCAAAGACAAAAAACCCTTGGGCCCACTTCAAAAGCTTTAGTTTTTCAGCTTTGTGATCTGCATTGCTACAGGCACCAAACTGACATCCCAAAGTGGACTTTATAGACATTTGTGATACTGCAGGACACAGACTACTGTACACACTGTACTGCTTTAGTTTTGGTGGCTTGATTGACCACAGACAGTTTCCAACTGTTCCTCAAAGCTCCAAGTATTTCTACCATCCTGGACTGTTCCTGTGATGCAAGTAGGAGCTAGCAGGGAACTGCACTGCACTGATGTGCTTGATGAAATCAGATGAAACTGGAGATAGTCTAGGCTGTTTCCTAGCACTGCTGGACTTCAGCTTCCCATTACATACAAGTTAGAAATTGTTTACAGCCCTGGGCCGGAGCTGCAAGGAAAGGATGCTGTTCTGGGAACTTACCTCTTGCTTTCTATTTTCTCCAGTTGCAACTGTGCCAACAGACGCTCTGGGAGAAGCTCCTGGGCCGAGGCTGTGTCTGTGAATTCATCTGCACTGGGAATGCTCTTTTCTTGACCTGAGAGCATGCTCACGCCAGAACCATATTGACCTGGCATCATGGAGACGCTATAGGGTTTCTTAAAAGAGTTGGGAGATTTTATCCTTGACCTGAGGGGGGGGGGAGGAAAAGAAAAAAAACAAAAACAAAAACCAGAACAACAACAAACAAAAGCACAGACGTTGGTATAAGCRTGTTGATTTTTCCCTATTGGCTTGAAGTTTGGAAATAGCAGGGAGTAAGAATTGATCATTTGGAGACATAATACCCTTGGTACCAGGGTCCAACATAYCACCACCTGTGCGTGGGATTTGAGAGGAACTAATCTGACAGGGGGCTGGGATTCACCCCAAAGAAAGGTATCTACCCAACATCTCCTGCTACACAGCAGAGCAGCAGCTAAGCTTCCATGAGGGAAGAGAGACTGACTTCACTCTGAGCAAGGCTAGGGAAGTGAGCTAGACTCTTGAGATCTCAAATACTTTAATGCCACACAGCTCTAAGGCACCCTCCCCCCTCAACCTCTAGCATTTTCTCTTAGCAGTAGGACCTTCCTGATGTTGTCCCAAAAGTTGGGGACAAAGCCTCCTTTTGAACTCAAAATGCTGCAAAATTAACATGTAATTACCAAAGAGTAAATCTGCAAATCATCTAACATGTAATTCATCTGTCAGGTCGAGGCTGCAGCTGAAGGTGAATGTAAGGGAGGGGGCACTATTAAATAAAGGCATGCTCGTGATTTATCCCTATGCTCTTCCCCAACCTCACACTGTTTTTCCTCCATGCTTTGTGTACCTAGAGTACAAGTCTAATTCCAATGCCTCAGCAGTGGTTTTTCTGGCAGAAGTTAATTTCTCCATTTATAACGCTTTAAGCACCCCCCCAAGCAATCCATTTCTTTGAGAGCTGAGTAACCCTGCAGAAATAAAATCTACTAACTACCCAGTTTCAGCACACTCTCGTACATCATTCAAGGAGATGTACAGAAGCACGTTCTGGGAGGATGCCACATGCTGGTTTTCAGCATCACGAYGGCACTATATGTTCTTCATAGAGGCCCTGAGCAACCTCCTTGGAGTTCACTGAGCAACTCCGATGGCACAATGGACAGCTGAATGCTACTCCCACAGGCAGTGGCAGCAGCTGCCTCACCTCTGGTGGCCTTGCCGGATCTCCTCTTGCGTGCGCAGTCTGGCTTGCTCCCACGAAAAAGGGAGAGTGAAGTTCTTTAAATGCTCCTTGAAGAAGTACACACGAATCTGACCATCTTCACTTACTGCTTCTGTGAATAAACCCAAACCCAACTTTTAATATCAGAACAGATTTTCCCCTTCAGAAGAAAAGCTCAGTATTGAAAAGACAATTTGAAGAAAAATTGCGTGTTCACTTTCAAGTAGCTTTAAGCTGTAATCTGCATGTAAAAAGGAGCCTTCTTGAACTGATTTACTGTTCAACAGATACCGATCACTGGGAAAGACTGTAAAATGCTGCTTTGCCTTCATTTTAAAAATTCTAGTGCATCCAAGTTTGGTGTTCAGTGGGTTAAATAATCATTTCATTAAAAGAAGCTCCCTATAGTTAAGCCAAACAGGGCACCAAAAAAAAACCCCACACACTTGAAATTGCAAGCAAACAGAATCTGAGACAAATTTCATTAATCCATGGAAGTGCTCATTAACAGTGGCAGCCTGCCACCTCAGCTGATCTGAGCTTACATGACTTCTGAGGAACAATTCTTGGCCTTTGGTTGAATGTAAACCCTCTCCTACTGGTARAGAAGGGCTGAAAGACTCTGACCATATTCCTCCACAAAGAGACAAAATTTTTAATCACAAGCTCAAGTCAAGTCATAATCAACACTAAAGACACACTCCAAAGAGCAGAAAGATGTGCAGTAAGCACTGTGTCATTCTACAGGAGTTCAAGACCATAGCTCCCTCCCTGGTACGTATCACTTGCTGCCACGCATAAAAGCACGACTGTCAAGTTAAACACAGTTATGCAAGAAGTATCGTCCATGTTGTAGAAGTACACGCAATACCTGGAGCAATAGGAAGTTTGGGTGGTTTCCAGTCTCTCAGTTTATGATCAATGCAGACTGCCAAGATATCATCCCAAGGGATCTCATCAACAGAAGGTCCATCTTCATCAGAGTTCCCAGATGTTCTGTTTTTCCACTTCTGGTAAGTTTTGCTCAGCAGATTCTCCACTTGAGACTGGATCAGTGGTTGAGTATGGGAAGAACTAGCAATCTGAGACACATACTGAAAAATCATGCGGCAAACAGGACGCCAAGGAGCTATAGAAAAAATCAAAGTAAATTGCAAGAATTTATGACAGAGCCAAACTACCCACCTTACAGGCTGATAGGTCAACACAGTGCAGGCACATCAGAGAGAATGACATGCTGCCAAGAGGATACTGCAGCATGAAGTACATACCACCTAAAGGAGGCAGATCTAGGTATGGGATCTGGAAGGACAGCACAGCCTTCTTCAGCCAGGCCAGGTGATCAGGCATGTTCCACTGCAGGTGGGGCAACAGTTTGTTACCTCCAGGCTCTGAAAACTCAGTAACAGGCCAAGATAAGTCACAAAGGTGCTCCGAGGATGCCACATCCGAAAGAAACTGCAGCACGCTGTTGTACAGCTCTATGATGACCCCAGGCTCCTGAGATGGCAGGCCAGCTAAACGCCTCTCCTTCCAGTCATGGTAGAAGCGCTTGCCAAATTCACCATCAATCCCATCCTCAACATATTCCCGGAGGGTCTGACTGCAGAGCTCAAGGGAGTCAGGGCACTGGGAAACCAGCCAGCCCACAGCCGCAGAGATCTACAACACACAAAACATGGGTGGTTGGAAACTGCTCCACAGTGATCAGGACACAAAGGATTCAATCCTGCAACCCTAAGTCTGACTTAACAGTATCAAGATACTAAGCAGCAAAATACCAACAAATCAACTATCATCATTCTGGTATTTGCCAACAGTGATTCTCCAACTAGGTGATCACAAACTAAATTCACATGCAGCAGGATCAGGAACAGACAGAAAGAGGSTGTTCACACCAGGTGCAGCTGTGATGTGGAATTCCCTGCTGCAGGATGCTGGGGATGCTGAAAACTTATCTGGGAGAAATTGGACAGATTCACAGAAATTAGGCCAGGGTGACTATATCCAGAGAAGCCATGTCTGATCCTGGCAGTCCTTGAACTGCAAAGAGATGCAAGCTGTGAGGGTTTGTGGGGGAGCATCACTCTGGGCTTGTCTTGTTCTCAACCTTCTTTCTCAGGCATCTTCTTCAGACACCATGAGAAGGGAACACGGGGCTGGAGCTCATTTTAGTCTGAGGCAGCTTGGCCATCACCCTCTTCCACCCTGCTATGACTTACACACAAAAAACTATTTTAGACTTATAAGTATCATTTTCCATCATGGGTTTTTGATTAGTCTCCAGGCCACTATAGGCAAGCACACAGCAAACTGAAGGACAAGGGGAGAAGCTGGTGTCTGGAGGCTGTCAGGGAGAGATCCGTACAATCCTTCTTCGCATATGTGAGAGGACAGAGGCATCCCTCAGTCCCATCCTCCAAGATGGAATAATACTGGGTGATCTCACAGTAGCCAGAAGAGCTACAAAGGGTCCTTTGCATTTTAGGACTGGGAGTTTAAGGGTACAAAGGCTTACCCACCACTAGCACTCATCTGTTAGGCAGCAACAGTACCTCTGCTAGTCAACGCAGGCGGGACAGACAAGAATGGATTTACATAATCCACATATTTTGGTCTCAGTGCAGTTTTTAGTATTACACAGAAGAAACTATCTTTTATGTAGCAAATGCTACTGAACTCTAGTCAGTTAAAATAGAACAGTCACAAATAATGGAAAAGTAGCAGAAATACTTCATTTCAGAATATTTCTGGCTGATGTTGGAATCACTATTAACAAGCAAGTACCCGACTCCAGCAAATTCAGGTGTGTGAAAAAAATGGTAAGAGAGCTTTCTGAACAAAAATTATGTTACAGAAACATCAACAGAAAAAAATGTCCCACTACACAAGACTCAGCTGCAATTTAAGCTACTGAGAACATAAGAATTCCTTATAAAACATTAGTAATTGAGAGGTTAATAATAAACCAGTCAAGTAGCTCCTCATGTGAGTTGTTTTTCTTACCCTTCTGGTGCCTTGTAAGTCATTGATGGAACCTGGGAGCTCAATAATGGTGTAGTCTGAAATAAGCTGGGCTGAAATCAAGTCCTGCAGCATCAAACCTTAAAAATAAGAAAACCTGCCATATACTCATTTCTTTCTCTGTATCTCCTACTCTGACCTAGTCTCACACTCTGCATACATTCACAGCATCACTTCTCTCCTCCATCCTTCCCTGCAGACTCTGAGGATCAAATACTGCCTGCAAAGGAAAACTGGAAGCCAAAAGGAAGTTCATTTCTTTCCATATTGATCAGTTCTTAAGGCCTCTGGATTTCTAGCAAAGCTTTGAAAAGTATTGTACTTCACAATCTCTCCCTTTACTAGATGCTGTATTTGAGAGACTGCATTAGCCGTAACCGTTCTACTTGGGGAAGCCCTAAACAGTCACATTGTTTTTTCAAGGCACAGAAATAATTACATACCTTCTTCTACTTCTTTCTCTGTGGCTTCCTCTTCCTGACCAGGGACTAGAACCACCAGGGGAACTATCGGGTGGAAGGGTTTTGCCTGAAGCAACTGTTTCAACTGCAGCAGAGCTGAAAGCCAATAAACATCATCTTCTGCAACATCTTCACTCCTAACTCGAGGGGGCAGGAGAAGAATAAGACCACTGGTTCCAAGCAAGTCTTTTTGCATCTCAGCTGTATCAAGCTCAGAGTTGGACAGCGCACCATGTGCCACCTATAAAAGTCACAAAGATGACAACAGTAATGTAGCTAAAGCTAAATGAAGCTATTTTCATACTGAAATCTGCAGTTTACTATCATTAGCATTCAGCTTCGACATTTGTTACCAGGAGCTCTACAAATCATAAGACAATGAGTTATAAGACAGACAAACATGGATGCGTCCAATAGATGCAGGTAAGCACAAAAGTGCACTTCAGCACCTGATTTGGCATCAGGAATTGAGATGATTGCACTGTAACATCTAACAACTGCACTGTATTTAGGCAGGTATTTACTTGGTTGACTGGAAACAAGGACAGAACCCATCTTTTTTCAGGCCTTTTCAACAACCCCATCCCTCCCAGTATCGTCTCCCTCCATCTGACAGGACACAGTGTGAAAAGCCTCCACACAACATCCACTGGAAAAGAGCACACCCTGCTTTTATGGCCTGTTAGGTATCACAAAATTGTTCTCACCTACCTTTATACACACGCTGACTTTAATGCTTCTGCTCCCTTGCATGCCAGGAGAACTAAATAATGTCAGTGTTTGAATTCTGCCTTCTGTATGTGAAGCATTTTTCTTCCAGCTTTTGTCTCCCATAAATTTGGCTTTCAACCAATCCACCAGTACCCTAGCAAACAATAAAGAGTAGGCTTTTGGGGTTTTTGTTTTACAAAATGGCATTTTAGGGTTTTAGCACCAACACTTCTAAGACACCACAATCTATCATAACCCCAACCTTCATATTGCTTGGATTTTGCTAAATAGCTATTAAATGTCTTGAAATTCTACATACTGCTACATATCTCAAGGTTTTCTGTTTTCAGTATGAGCAAAAGGAATTCAATGAACAATGTCAGGAGAAGATACAGACCACTGCAATAATTCTTTAGAGTGCTCTGAAGGAGAAAAAAAAAAAAACAACCAAAAAAAAACCCAAACTGGAGATTTGACATGGTACGGGAAAAACATGTATCAAAGGACTGTATACTACTACTACTCTACTCTTCTATTTGACTGCCCTGCGTGAGAAAGGGACCCAGCAATCAACACTTTTACTTACCTGTTGGGATCATCCTCTGCATATTCATCATCATTTGGCAAGACCAATAGCACCTTCCAAAAAACCTGTTCTTGTTGAACTGGAATATGTTCAGTGATTAATGAGACAAGATCCAGAGGAGTCCAAGCTAGATCACTTAAAGAGAGACAGAAGCAGGTGAAAAGACTCCCTAGTGATCATTGCCACCTGGGGAATGTTTTTCTTGCTTTGAACAAGTTACAATACTGTAAGTAGCTACTGTCCAGTTCAAACAGTCCAAAATTAGAGCTAATTCTTTAGATCTGTTGCCCACCTATTTCACCACAGACCAGATGCCTTCAAGAATTGCAGCTGCTAAATCTGTTACATGAGCCTCACTTTGGGGATTGTGGGACCATACGTGTATTGCTTCACTTCCACACTGCTGCAATACCCTGCTCCAATAAACACACAGTCCACTAGAGTGCATGACAAGCCATGAGAAGGCAGACCTCCTGCTGCACTTTAAACATCTAGATCAACCCCTTTGTGCCACAAGCCAGGATTGTGACAGCTCATTTACTCTCCTATACCCTATCCCAGGCCCCATCCCACCCAGGTACAAAAAAACCCAAAAACCCCCATAATATCCATCAGATCCTTAAAGTTACACACATGGCAATAGGATCAGATGGCCTAACACTTTCATGAAGTCATCTTCCAGTTTCCCTTATCTTGAAAATACTCCCAGAACCAAGGCTGCAAGTGGACACTCGAGTATGATTTGCCATTTTTGAGATCTCTGGCATTTCTGTTACAGTTTGCTTAGAAAGAAAACAAGGGTCTAACACCAACATACCTTAACAATTGCTGATAGAAGTGCTGAACTTTAATTTCATGCACTGTCTTGTTTCTCAGCCAATTCAATCTGGAAACAAAAGATTCTTGGTTGTAATTTTTGGTATAAAACAGGTGCTTTAACAAAATTTAAGAAACACTAAGACCTGAGAAGTACTGCAGACACTTTAGAAAGTTTCCATTAATAGAAGAAGGGTTTCTTTAGGTTTGCAGTCTTTGTCATGGCATTTGTGCAGAAAGGGTCTTTTTGGGGGTATTTGAGAACAAACAGTTTTACAAAACCATTAACGTTCACAGTGAAGGTTCAAAGAGGGCTACTTTGTAACCTACCTTCCAAAAAATCAAACAGACTGCCAACTGCTGTCACTGTAAGTATTCTTACCTCGTGCAAGAGATTCCCAGCTTTCCTCCGTTCCCCAGGTTTACAATTCTCCTGCACAAGTTCTCCATGGCTATAGGCCACTCAGCACTGGGGGACAGTGCTTTCAGTTTATTTTTTGGATCTGCGCAAGAGGGAGCAGCTGGAAACGCCCTCATTTGACGTTTCAACTTTGTTCGAGCTGCCACTGCCTCCCTCCACCTTTGGAAGAGAACAGATAAATAGGTCACATTAATAAACTGTTCTGCAGACCAAACAGGTTTTCTCATCTTTGCTCTTAGAATCATAGAATCATTAAGGTTGGAAAAGACCTCCAAGATCATCGAGTCCAACAGTCAACCCAACACCACCATGCCCACTAAACCATGTCCCTAAGCACCTCATCTACACATCTTTTAAATACTTCCAGGGATGGTGACTCAACCACTTCCCTGGGCAGCCTCTTCCAATGTTTAACCACTCTTTCAGTAAAGAAATTTTTCCTAATGTCCAATCTAAACTTCCCCTGGTGCAGCTTGAGGCCATTTCTTCAGACTGGACGGGGCTCTCAAACACCCCACAAGTCACAGTCTGCCCAGGGGCGAGTGTGAGGCGGTGCGTGTGGGTGGTGCAGCAGGCTCAGGCTGTATTTCTGCACACAGCTGCAAAGTCAGAGCTTAAACAGAGCGTGCACAGGATGAGACCTGCCAGCTGTACGCATGCAGTGTCCAAAAGGGGCAGCCTTCTGCCCCATTCAAAAAACCAATGCAGACAAAAGGGAGCAGCCTTCTGCTTAGCAAGCTGCACTTGCTCTCAGTGGCCAGAGAGATCACAGGAAGGAAGCAGAATTGCCGCTCTTCCACCTCATCCCTTCCTCAGCTGCCCTAGCCGTGCTCCCCAGGCAAAAGATCAAGCATAGTTTTCCTTCCCTGTTTTCAGCATGTTTATTCCTAGCACATAGAACGTTTTACCTTGATCCATTATAAAGTTTCTCTGATATCTCAAGCACTTGCTGAAAATACTTTTGCAACATCTATTGCAGTAAGAAAGGTATGCCTCTTTTTTCTTGTTCAGTTTTTAAGAAACATTTTAAAAGGCAAATTCACCATCAAGGCGAGAACATATAATAAAGCCTTTATCATTAGATGCTAGTCTATTTTTCTATGACCAAATGATTCAAAACATGCATCATTCAACAGTTTTATAATACAAAAATTTATGAGCTGAAATTTTTTATTGTGTTTCCTCAGGTATTTTCAGGGCTTATAAAAAACATTCCTGCATCATCCAGTTTTCTTGACTGCTGCATGTACATTTGTTTCACTTATCTTTAGGTTCCTCCTTAACCTTCCCTATCGCACTGAAGGCGATTTACGCACGCCCTGAAGAGACACATGAACTCAGTTTTAGGACAGAAAGAACTCTGCAAGGGAAGGTGCTCCACAGTAAAGAGACTAGCCTGCTGCTTCCTCTTTAGCAGTGAGAAATGTCACCTGAAACACATGTCAACCTGACTGCACTGGGGCAGCACAGCACAGGGAGAAATGAATCTCTGCCTTGGAACAGCCACTGAACACTTAGCACACATCCAGAAAAACAAGCATCCAATAGAAAGAATACAAGGAGAAATTATTACAAGTTTCTAGGTAGAATCAAGCTGAAATCTCCTACCAAGCTCATCACCTGACTAATGAGGTGTGCTCCCCTCATCACATACAGCTCCCCACATACAGCTGAGTAACTTATTAGAGGCTGGTAATAAGACTGTAAGTCTACCCTTATAGTGGAGACAAGATGACAGCAAAAAGAACGCAACCAGACAGCTGTACTTCAAACTCTATTAACCACTCCCATGCCAACGCTCCCAAGAAAAGCAGTTGTGTCACAAGATGGCAACTCACCGTTGCAAGTACTTGCAGAAACACTGGAGCTCCTGAAGGGTTTCCTTGGCAATCTGGAAAATCTCATCCTCCAGAAAGAGGTCCATGACGTGACCACAGACTTCTTCTGAACACCGGGCAATACGGGCTTGCCTGTCTCTTTCTAAGGCACATCTAGTTCAAAATGAAACAAACCAAGACCTGTAGTGAGGTGGAGACTGCAGCAAATGCCAATACTGAGGTGCAAACAGGGAAGACCATCACATTTAGCAAAGAGGAGGGATTTTGCACACTTCTACTCTATGGCCCTTCTAAATAAGACCTGTAATCAATCAGAAGTCATTCAAGTTTTACACTGATCATGGGCTTCCAAAGAAGGGTCTACAAGAAAGCCCACAGCTGAGCCATAAGAGAGTCAGAAGAAAAATAAGCACACAGCACAGCCTCGTCCTAGACAAAGCCCCTATTCCCTCCACACTGGAGGGCCGCTACTGCCTGACACACTGCAACTGCAAACTGGCAGCCCGCTGTACGATCAAGTACGCTTACCCTCTCTTTAAAGTAGCTTATTGAAGGTGAACTCAGAGAAGGCCAAGCAAGAAGCCCACCACTCCCTAACAAATTCTTACCCTTAGGAAAGCATCCTACAGCAAAGTATAGCATAGAGTATGTTGTACGTACTTTAACTCATTGGCTGAAGCTTCTTGAACACTCTCCTTTATTACTTCTTCCATTAACTCCATACCCACCAACTGGCTCAACTGCTTTATTAACTGTTCTCTTTCCTGCTTTTGCCTGGAAGGACAGAGAAAAGATTTACACAAGTGGCAAGACAAGAGTGGCAAGATTTACACAACTGAAAAGATTTACACTGGCAAACCTGCCACTTAGCTACACAAGCACTACATGCAGTGTCAGACAGTTAATTCACTTAAAATTGAGTTCCCACTAGCTGGTTTCTCTCTCTGAAGATAAACAGCTTTGCATGGAGCCAGGTTTCCCTCAAAAATACAGATAACAATGGGGTTATTTTATTCTTACCCCAGTAAGCTACAGACAAGTAGCCCACTCAGAAGGAAAAGTTTCTGCATACAGCAGGGCCAGGATGCATCTCCCTCTCTGGAAGCTCTGGGTGAATAAAGGTTCCCAAAATTCCCACCCACCATTTTCATAGTGGCTCTGTGAGGTCACCAAAATACTAACAAGCAGATCACCTGAGAACACGGAAGGGACAGCCTGTCTGCACGATCGCAGGGTAGTTCAAGGTGAGACAAACTGAGTGCTGTCAGTGTGGCAGAAAGACACAGGGCCTGAGCACATGTGCAAGGACCCAGGTTGGCACCAGCTGTCATTACGTTGCCTAAGGGCGTATACAGCCCATCCTGCCCCACAGCAAAAGCAGCGACTCACCTTTCTTCCTCCACTCTGCGCCTTTCCTCTTTGACACGCTCCCTTTCTGCGCTCAGCATGCTTCCAGCCACTTGTCTGAGGATCTCCCCCATAACTTCAGTCACAAGTTCCTCCACRGTGGCCTCAGAGGTGCTGTGCAGAAACAGCAATTTTCTTTTCAAAGCCAGAAAGTTTTCATTCAAAGCCCTATGTCTGTGCTTTTCTCAAGCATACCCTTGCTCCGTTGTGGTGGTCTGACTCCAGCCACCAGCCAAGCACCCACACTGCTACTGGCTCACTCCCCTCCCCACATTGGGACAGGGGAGAAAATAGGAAGAACAAAAGCAAGAAAATTCATGGATGGAGATAAAGACACTGTAATACGTGATGGGAAAATAACCCACGCCCCCACCAAGCAAAGCAAAGGCAGTCAGCCACCACCTCCCACAGGCAGACCAATGCCCAGACAGTCTCCAATCAATGGCCACCCTGGAAGCCAGAAACCCCCACCTTTTTCTTCCTCTAACCCAGTTTTATTGCTGACCATGACATCACATGGTATGGACTTTGGTCAGTCTGGGTCAGCTGTCCCAGCTGTGTCCCCTCCCGGCCTCTGGCACACCCCCAGCCTGCTCACGGGGGCACAGAGTGGGAAACAAGGAAGGCCGTGAACCTGTGCTGTTCAACAATAGCCAAAACATTGGTGCATTAATAACACTGTTGTGGTCACAAACCCACATCTACGACTCTACCAACTGCCTTAGAGAGGAAGAGTTATTTGAAGCAGAGAAGCAGCCAGATCTGGACTTACTCCTCTTGTCCCCCTTCAGGCACGTTCCCTTCCACAGCACACGTTTCTTGTGGCAGTGGTGCAAGTGTCATGCAGGGCAAGGCTTACCGAGGTTTGCAGTTAGCCTTCCATTAAGCTAGCCGGTGTGTAAGAGAGGTGGCAGACATCTGAAGAAAGGTCTGCTTTTCCCTCAACAGTATCAGTAAGACTATCTCCACTACAGACCTTGCCTTGCTTAGTTTTATGATCTTCACACATGTTACTGCTATGGCAAATTGCAGCTTTGATGACAGACTCCAGGAGTACCAGCAATAAAGGCTCTTTACCAGATGGCGGCAGTCACATAAGCCACTGCTGCTCTGCTGACTTCTCTGCACTCTCCTTTGAGGACATCATGCACAAGCCCATCCACCACTTCAGCGATGTCCTACAACACAGCAGAGGAAGCAGCTGAAGCAAGATGCAGTCCTGCTCAGGGTGGCCTGGGCGCACACGTGAATTGCAAGCGAGGCTCTTCAGCCTTGTTTAACTGACTGTAATTGGCAACATCACCTGTATTTCTGCTTACAAACTAAGCTAACTTAATCAAAACACAACAGCCTGGAAATTTTAGACTATCTAAAAGGTTAATAACAGCCCAGAAACAAAAGCAGCTTTCTGTGTTAAATATGGGCAAGTCAAGTTAGGAAATAATAGCTAAGAAAAGTGAATTTTCATAGGGATTCCTATTTTCTTACTTGAGAGTTTCTCTCATTCTAGCTGATTTAATTCCAAAGGACCAGGTCTAATCTTCACTGAAATGTAGCCACATTTAGGTAGAATATGGCAGCTGTACTTTACAAAGCAATGAGACACTCCGAGATGGGTTCAGCATTAGTACATATCTAAACATGTGGGAGGGAGAGAAAGGGGAACAGCACAGATACACAGGGTACACATTCAAGACCCAACATTAATAGCTGTATATCCACAAGAAGAAACTTTGTCATGTCTCATTTGAAATACGTGCCATCAAGAAACAACTCAATATTATTTACTAAAGCGAAGTTTACCTACTAAGTCAAAGATAATCACTTTCTACTATCACTTTCYGACTCTCTCCTTAGAGGTTTCTCAAATAAATGCTAAACAGACAGGACTGTTTATCCTATGAAGGAGTCGGAGCAAGCACTGACATTTCAGGCTTGCACCTGAAATCACTCAAGACTTTCTCTTTTCAGAGTAGTCCAAGGAAACAACTTCTCAAAGTATCCAAAGCACTGAAGCAGGGAATGTCTCCTTTTGACTCTACATAACACATGCAGATTCTGGAAAACTAGAACAACCTAAGAACTGAGTTAGCTTTTACTATATTTCACAGATCTTTCCCAAATACTTCATGATGGGTTTAAATTTCCTTACTGTGTCTGTGTAGACAGGCTGAGGCTTTGAAGAGAGAGGTTCAGGTTGTCCAGCAGGTTGGGAGATTGCCTGCGCAGGAGTCAGCACTGGCGCAAGCTGACGAGGTAACAGTGAGGGCAGAAGATGAGCCGAGGGCTGGACTCTTACTGCTGCGGCATCTAAATCCACACCTTTGCTTTCCACTCTTCCTTCTTGGGCGGGGGGGTGGGAGAAAAGTTAAGGAAACCAGGTCAGTCACAAATAGAAGCAAAACTATTCTTATCTTCAAAGCTGGCTTGTCTGATAAATCTCATCAGGTCACAAAAAAAATCTATAACAGAAGCTTGCTGCCTTAAAGTTAAAAATATAATTATATCATAGAAACTAATTTATATTTATGAATATTTTATACAAAACATTCAAAAATTTCATTGCACATTACCTCCAATACCAAGTACATACATTTCCAATAAAACAACTGTTTTAAGTCAAGTACACCTAGCACCTACACACACCTCTTGAATAAATGCAAAATATCTGTACTTTCAACAATGACAAAAGCAGCATACGTTCAGCTAACTTGAAAAAACAACATGATGACACACACAGTGGGAACAAACAGTTGCAATACGAAATCTGAAAACTGAATAGGGAAGTTGGCGGTCTGAAGTAGCCAAATATCTAGTTATTTCACCTACGTTGGCAAAATTGTGCTCATTTCTGTTAGTGCGTTTCCTGTATTGGGAAATATGTTTTATTAACCAGGTTGCTTCTTAGCTTCTACAGATACCTAAGTACATTTAAATCAAAACGTGCTTTCATTATATCCAAATTTCCATGCAACTTCAACCCATATGAGCCAAGAACAGTTTCTGCTTTGTAAAATAAAACTACTCACACAGCTGACCCAGCAGTATGTTCCTGAGCAGTAGCTAAAATGCATGTTTGCTCTTACCTGTTGCTTCCACGCTGGATTTTTGGCTACTACTAGCTTGATCCACAGAGGTGCTTCCGCCCGTGTACTTGTTCTGTCCGTTGAAGCTGGACACAGGCACGTGGTGAGGCACTGAGGGCAACGGCCCACCATTTACCACTTCCCCAACCAGAACAGTTAGCTTCTGGCTGACAAACATCGATTTACGTGGTTTGGGTAATCCATCTGGCTCCAAGAAAGCTGAGCGATTCAGCTCCACGTAAGCACTGGGGAAAAATAAAAAACAAGAGTACATCCTCAAAGCTCCAGTAACCTATAGGTTTTCAGTTGGACAGCTTAGTGGGACAAAGCGACACAGGTAGCGGGCACTCAGGATTGCTCCCTGTAGCCTGGATCTCGGTCTTTGGCTGGAACCAGAGCAGGGAAGGCAGGGAGCACTGTCCTCGCAGCCATCCTCCCAGGACAGAGTACAAGTTGCACTAACATTTCTGGGCACCCTCACGGACTATTTTGTCTCTTTCTTCTTTTAACCTTTAGCCACCATGTATATTCTCCACGTACATTTTACCTGGACTACATCCCACATGATAGATGCCAAGACTATCTACAAAGGTCAYTTTAAAAGCTGCAATCTTCTTCCAATCTTGACACCTGTAGTCTGGCTAATTTATTACCTCAAAACAGAAAGTTAACAGGAAACAGAGCACTAACTGGCATGCTCAAGTTTTTTGCCTTCACCAGCCTCTTGAGATTGCAAGTCTGGATGAGCACACCTTACAAGGTACGTATTTCCATGGCAGACACTCTTATCTGCAAACCGTTGGCCTCCAACATCCTCTAAAAACTGGTTTGCRCTGTTCAGCTTCATCCCACCCTACATGCATCACCATAATGCCAGCTTCCCGAGAAGCAGACCTGTATCCTCATTTCCCACAGAGCTGCAATTTACTACAATTCAACTGCAAGATAAGAACCTAAACCAATTTTTTTTTCTACTGGGTTATCCACAATGTCTCTTTCTAGGGAGGAAGTCCCTGGAGTCCAATGGAGACAGAGCTCAATATGCAGTCTCTCCTTTGGGGGAAATGTTTCTCTCATTTTTCACCACCTTCCAGAAGGCTGAAGGAATTTTGTATCCTTGAAATCCCTTGTCACCTTACCAAATCAAGTAAAAAAAGACGTACAAGTGCAAAAAAAGCTATTGTGGAAAGTCACAGTAGTCACAGGGATACAAACCCCATTTCTTGAGGGAAAGATGTAAAATTAAAGAACTTTTCATAATTACAGCAATAAAAATAGGGCAGATTATTAAAATTTGCACCCATCACTATCCTAGTGCTTCGCTTACAGAGCCCAGCCCCCATATGTTTTCTTTTTCTGGTTGCAAACTGCAGGAGCAGCCCATCCACATTAATACCTCACCTAACATCGGCCTAACCCCACTAGGCATCTTAAGGCACTGACACCCTTTTCCTTACACTTACCCGTCAGATACACTCAGGCCATAATAACTTATAAAATCGGTTGCTTCCTCACAATCTTTGAACAGTAGCATGCGGACCAGGTGATCCAAGGGAAACACTGTACATCTTTGGGTGCTCACAGTATAGGCAATGTTGAGAGATTTGAGAGCATCTTTACGAATCTGGGGGAAGATAAAAGGAAGAGCCACATAACTACTAAGTTAAAGACCCCAAAATGTACTATAAGTGTACTATAAACATGAAAATCATGTTTAAAAGAAATCAGTACTTTGTCATCAAATATCCACACAAACAGCTATTCAGATTTAACTTTCTTTTTAAATTCTATGCACTTGCTTTGTAGTTTCTGCTCCTCTTCGATGCTGCTCATTTTGAGCATATCCCTTTGCAATTCCTGTGCAGAAGAAAAGGCTTGCAAGGGCTTCTGAAAGCGCAGGTTGGTATTTCCTTTGCAAAAGTCTCAGGCCTGCTTCTCTGCTTCCCAATTATTTTCAGGGGAAATAATATGTATTTGTACACAGTTATGGGGAAAAAAAATGCTGAGAAGAGCGTTTTAGTATTTGCCTTTTATATCATGGCAGAAAACTCTTGATAAATTTTTAAATGCTTCTGAAGCTGCAAGAATAAGATTATTTTTAAGGCTAAATATCTACCAAGTTTTCTGCCAAGAAGACTTCCTCCCAGAAGTCCCAGACTGTTTTACTGATTAACACTTAAAAAAAAAAATCCATCTGCCTTTTTCTCACCTGGTTGAAATAATAATGTAAGAGACAGGCATTCAGATAGGAAGCTGCTTGCACTAACTTGAAAAACCTCACAAAGTTGTTGCTGTTTAATGCAGCAAAAGCCTGAACTGCAAATCTAACTTCAGGAGAGTTTCTAACCTCTGGATGAAACTGCTGTACTTCTCTGTGGAGACAAAAGACAGAGACAAACCTTTTGATTCAATATTAACGATCACAATTCAATAGCAACCTGTAACAAAACGGAATTAAAATTAGGAGCTTTAAGCAAGACATGCAACTCCTGTCCAAAACAAACAGCTATGAATTAAATTCGCAGCATTATTTGCTGATCATTAATCTTCTAAYGATGCTTGCATAATCAGCATGTTATTATTTAGGTACATCACTCCAACATCTAGARAGGAAGGCAGTTAAGAGATTGGCCAGAAAAGCAAACTATGACTCTGCCCACAAAATGGTTTTCACTTGGTTCTACTGCAGATAAAGCAGTGAAGCTTGGATACCACTCTGGGAAGAGAAAAAAATTTTCCTTGATTGAGAATAGCGAAGATTTAACTTTTTTTTTTGGTTGGTTGGTTTTTTTACTGCTTTTTTTTTTTTTCCTGCTTTTGCTGCAGAAGCTCTAGTGAGTTATTCAAAGGGATAAAACAAAGCTTTTCTTTCTTTTCTTAAAAAATACACTTTTTAAAATGACCTATTGAAAAATTCAAATAAAACATTACTACAGTACACTTCTTTGGCAAAAAAATTTTGCAACTAAAGTCTTCACTTCCCTTACAATTTGTCTGGACTTAATCCTAATCTCAATTCTTCCCAGAGGCAAAGAGAAAAAACAAGTGATATCTGTTGTTCCCACCTGAGAATATCACCCTTGTTGAGATTCAGCAAGACATTATAACCTCTGAACTCTGCTTCACTCTTGCAGTAAATCCCCTTGTTAGCCAGGTCCTGATACATCTCCTTCAAGCTCTGCAGGCATTTAGTCATGTTCTCATTGTTGATTTTGGCATCAAAGGAGGACATGGGCTCTTCACACAAGTGGTGAGCACAATGGATGTGAAAGCGAGTGCACTTCTCAATCAGAGACACCATCAGCGGGTTGCAGAGATGTTGCTGGGTTATATCCTAACCAGAATGATAAAGAAAGCATTGCATGTATTTTTAAACTACAGTTGAAGAGCATAGTCATCTAGCACTACCTTTGGAAAACTCCTTTCAACTGTGCTTTGAGTCACTTTGCAATTCAAAATGTTTGAATTACTGTTGCTTTTTGCTTCACTTTTTAAAGCATCATGTGATCTTTTGCTTTTTATCATCAAACATCTCCATCCGCCAGTGCTCACCTTTCTTATTCCACGAGTTCTGTTCCAGACAAAGTCATACCATTCTCGGTAGTTTCCTTCTCCTTGATCCATAATGTTTGTCACTAAATAGTCCATGGTCATGCTCAACACCTCAGAGGGTCTCAATTCATGGGGCAAAGGTTCCTCCTGATCTGCTGAAGACCTGCTATATTCCTTGATTGCTGCCGCATGATCTACCTGCAAGATGTGGAGAAAAGAATCAAAGTCCAAGGAGTATGTTCACTTTTTCAGGAGTATAGAGGATTTCAGCCCATCCATGCCTTTACTTTAATAAGGAGCAGACTATTAAAGGAGTTTCTCCATTGTTCACACTAACAGCCCACGTCCATTCTGCTATGATAGCAAATATATTTTATTTTCTTTTATGACAGGATCCTAAGTATTGACTTAGTCTCAAACTCATAACCTTCAAGACAATGTATACTGCTGCCCTACAGTTTTAGAACTATAGTTCTAAAAGCCTGTCTGTAGCTAAACACAAGACATGACTTAGAGTGAAAAAGCAATTCTCTAGCCTTCTTGTTTTACAACAGGGAATTGAAAGACATTAATGAAATGGCCTCCAGAATTTTTCCACCAGAATTAACCCTGTAATCAACTAAACAATACTGACAGCTTTATATAAGCAGCAAGCAAACAGATGTCCTGGGAAAAACAAACCCCTCCATACAGAGGGCTCATACCTTGTCAGATCCTAGAAACAATTCAAAGATACTGAGCTGGTTTCTCGTCTCCCTCATGTAGCGCTCCTTTTCAGGACACATGTCTGGGCAAGTGCCAACAACAGTTTTTGCTTTGCCAAGATCGGTCCTTTTTATTCGAGCTAAAAAAAATAAATAAAATTGAACAAACACTAAGCATCTCTCAGTTTTGTTTTCATGACAAGCTATTACCCTGATGTGCCAACACAGCCCTAAGCATGCCAAATGCCTCAGCTGGAGTCTGTACATTGGTCAATGGATGGACGTCAAGAAKTACATTGCTAGGGCAACAGTTCACAAAAAAAGCTGGTGGGAAAAGGTCTCTAGAGATTCCCATCCTACCTCTACTCAGAGCAAGGCTGTACCCACACCTTGGCGTGGTCAGAAACACACAAGGATGGGGTTCCCCCACTCTGGGGCCTGTCCCCAGGTTGCACCACTCCTTTGGGGAAGTTTCTCCTACCGTCCCACCTGGATATCAAGAGTTTTGCTGAAAAGATTGAAGCCTCTAAAAGATACCCAATGTTTTGTATCCTAACTAAGCACCGGCAATTTCACAAGTCCGTGTCAAGTGGATGAGAAATCTGTTTGTCAATATTAAAAATAAGATCTTAAATTAAAAGTAGGGTCAGCTGTCCTGGTTCCAGCTGGGACAGAGTTAACTTTCTTCCCAGTAGCTGGGGGGGTGCTGTGTTTTGGGTTTGGTATGAGAGGAACGTTGATGGCCCATTGATATTTCAGTTGTTGCCAAGTGGTGCTTGCACCGGGGACTTTACAGCTTCCCGTGCCCTGCCAGGTGCATGGGAAGCTGGAGCCGGGGGGGCTGACCGAGCTGGCCAATGGGGTATTCCATACCAYGCGACATCATGCTCAGTATATAATCAGGAGGTGTGGTCCGGGAAAGGGGGGGGCCTCTCACGTCATGGGACGGGCTACACATCGGTCGGTGGGTGGTGAGCAGTTGCACTGTGTATCGCCTGCTTTGTATATTCTATTATTGTTGTTGTTATCCTTGTTATTATTACTGTTCTACTTTGTTTTATTTCAATTATTAAACTGTTTTTGTCTCAACCCGCGAGTTTTCCTACTTTTGCCCTCCCGATTCTCTCCCCCATCCTACTGGAGTAAGGGGGGTAAGCGAGCAGCTGCGTGGTGTTTAGTTGCTGGCCAGGGTTAAACCACAACAATAGTTTTGAAGTGGCAAGAACAGGATGGAAGGATTTACAACCCAGCACTGTGAAACAAAGGGCCATTTCTTGAAATAATAACCAGCTGTGTAGTAGCTTGAATTTAGAGAAACAGGGTTAGGGTAGCTTTCTTCAAAGAGCCTGCAGGGATGCAAATCTCCCTACATGGCCTCCTTCACAGAAGATGAACAGTCTGCTATTCCCTTTCCACAAGAAATATGCATGTGCAATAAGTAAAACAGATTTTTGCATGTTCTACAAGAAAATAATGTATATATGTACAATAGAAGAGTATTTTACAGACTGCTCCATGTTAAACTCTCTCTTTAAAGCCATTCCATAGTATCACAACAGCTTTGCAACAGACACCAAACACTTCTTTCCAGCAGAGAAGCAGATGTTACACTCATTAACTTGTGTAATTACCTTGTCGCATGATTTTGTCCCTTTGGTCCAAAAGACGGTATCTTTCTTCAGATGTCTCAGCCACTAATCCTACCAGGTTACCAAGAGATGACAATGAAGCTCCCAAGGCCTCTGAGCTCTGCCCTTCAGAACTAGCATCAAACAGATCTGCTTCAAACTGCAGCGCCTTTCGAAGACCAGGCTTCTTTGCCGGAGAACTAAAAATAGAAGATTTTTTTTATCAGTAATACACTAATGCATGCCCCAGCCTTAATCAGTTCACTGTTCTTTAGGACATCAACATCTCTTTTAGAAGAATATTTTGGTCACAAGGCAATGTATCAAATAAATGAAGCATGTATCAATGTACTAAGGTTGTTATGAGCTAACACTAGCACTGGGAGTTAGTCTGTTTAAATCCTCAGCACTGCCTTGACAACACTGCCAAGCATTCTTGATTGTGGTGAAAGCCTCAAGCTTTGTACAACAGAAATGGTATTACTGAATCTGTCTTAGAGTGGACAGAACCAGATGGCTGTTGCAGTATTTTTGCATCACTATGGCACAGCAGTTTGCATTTTAAGCCAGGAACTAGCCTGCTGTTTGGTGTGAAAAAAACTGAATGCTTTCTATARCAACAGAGATGATTAAAAGATTTTACAAGGTCCAGATACAAACATACTTTTTAAAATCAAGGAACATTCATTCCTTCACAACATATTACTAATTTTATAGTTATATGACTATGCATACCAAATGACTTTTGTCAAACTAGACACACCATTAAGGTACCACAGAAAGATGACAACCTTGCTATTTCAGCGACCGACACGAAACAGGAGGATTCCTGTAYGAAGACCATTCACTTGAAGTGAGACAAGACGACGATCCAAACTCACCAGCTACTCTGAAAAGGGGATTCTCATTCCACAGAACTGTAATTGCCTACAAATGAAACTACTCACTTCAGAAGCTCATTTAATCATGACCACAGAACAGTGTCATTACTGCTTGGTCCTAGTTTGGCTCTGCACCGTTTCATTCAATTCCCTTATGCCTCACTATTGCAGGTGTTGTTACTCATGTTGTTATGAAAAAAATATTCAAAAGAAATACGCAGACCAAAAGTAAAAGACCTTAATAAGCAGTTAGAAGTATCTTTCTGACCAAGCGTGAGATCTGTGAGCTTGTAATTCAGACATACCAGAAGAGACAAGGGAAGCACACTCCCCAATAAGAACATGACTATTTGGAACACACTGATCATCATTTTTCCCCATGCWCCCTGCTTCCTGCCAGATGGATTCCCAGCGGAGCAGACGTACCTTTTACCAGGCATGACGCTGCTGGCAGAGGATCTTATTAAAGGTTTTCGAAGAGGGGAATGCTGATAGTTTTGCTCTTCACTGCTTTGTCTTCCTTCATCTTCACCTGCTTTCTTCTCCTTGGATGAAAATTCTCTTTTGGCTGGACCTGAAGTGACATATAAACATAAAACCAGGTACCTGCCAAACAGTTTAACCAACAACTCTTCCCCATGGGGGTGGTGGTGAGCAGTTTGTTTAAAAAAAATACTATTAGAAAATAAAGCTAAGAGTCACAGTTTTGCACATGTATGCAAAACTTCCAGGACAACTTGCACTAGAAGCTGTACCGAGTAAGTCTACCAATTGCTAGTCAGCTTCACTGTTCTATAAAGACTATTTTTCAATAAAATATCACTTAGCAATAACTATAATTGGTCAGTAGATTGTCAGTAAATGAAGTCTGATCATCATCCGAATTTAAGTTCTCTCAGGTTTGGGATATAATCCACAAGTCATAACTCTCTACAGGATATGAAATCCATTTCACTTATGTAAACCACAATTCCCAGTGCTCCTGCTGAAGCATTTTATTTCACATACCCAAGCTTAGACTGAGGTTGGCATGCCTTCTCAAGAGTTACATCTACACCTTGCAGGAAGGGAGAATTTCTTCTCCGAGGAACAAATTTTCAACCAGTTGGATTTCTTAAATTCTCTCAGATTAGTTATTTTAGAATACTGCCATTCACGTTTCTACAGACTTAACACCACAATAAAATGACAAAGGCAAACAGGCACCCCTATAGCTGCTGCTTCAAGATGTTAATTTACAGCAGACAACTCTGCAGCTGTTTATTTTCTGGAAGGCAAGTTTGTGGTTGGTCAAAGCTGTGGTGAACCATTCATTTGCTGACAGCTGAAGTGTATCCCCAGGCTAGGATCTCAGAGGTACACACGCACCATTCATAAAGCCAAAGAAAGGGAAGCACTTGACAATTCAAGTATTCGCCTAGGGGGTGAACAGCCAACGTTCACATCTCTTGCCCTAATCCCAAGCAGGGTCTGGAATCCAGGTTTCCCACTTCTAAGCTCAGTTCTCTGGAGGCCAACCATACACTGTTCTCTTTTTGGTTCAAGCAGTATGTTGATACGCAGAACAGCAACCTCAGCAACACAGACGCTCACTCCAGGGTACTCCTTAACTCAGTTCTCAGGATGCTTTCCTGAAAGCTGGAAGCCCACATCCGAGCCCACGCTTTGAAGCGGGCAGCRAGGCATTTGAAACTGGGTTTTCTTACATCCCCAAAGAACATCCTACTTCTAGATAGGAGCACAAAGTTAACATCACCATACTCCTCTTGTGTGGCTGCATGAATGGTTTCTAAATTCTCTTGTACAACTACACTGTCATTTCAAGTGTTTTCAGCTCTTTCGTATGGCTGAAACGGCATTTTGGCTCAGATCAAGCAAAATGTTTTAGACAACAGGAATTTAAGAAAGAAACAGTGCAATTTCCAACTGTGATTTGCAGTCGCTCACTTAAAACTTCCTCAATACCAGAGGACAGTACTGTGGATGCTGGAAGTTTACACAGCTTACAAAAGCAACTGGGTAACTTCACAAGAGAAAAATTCTCCAAGGGCTAAGACACCCCTTCTGGCTCCCAGGGTTCCCGAGCCATAGGCTGTTAAAGGCTGAGAAATTATTCTGGAAACAATTACATGCTTTATCCTGTTCTTTTTCCCCTCCTCTGCATATTCACCATTAGCCTTTGCCACAGACAGAGCTAATCGGGATGTCACATAAAATGCAGAACAACTATTTTTATGCTTCTGTAAAGAATAACCAATGCTCCCAGAAGCTCTGCACACCAAACAGTCTGACTAGCAAAAGCCGAAGAGAACCATCATACTTCTGGAACTGTAACATTCCTACTGTGGAGATCATCTTTGTATCGATCTCAGCACATCAGGAAACAAGAACAGAGCAGATGCCACCCCATTTATGTATCACCCAGCAATCATATCTGGAAACACACACTTACTTGTTTTCTTCTTTTGCCAAAATGTTACTATGTCTTTGTGCAACTCTTTCGCTTTTTTTCTGGCAAGAGCTGCAGAGGCCTGAAAGAAAACAAAAGCAGAGTACGAAAACCTATTAGCATCACAACACCAAAACATGCAGTGCAGTTTTTGCCAGAGAAACATTTACCAATTTCCATAAAATCCTGATTACTGCATTTTAATCTCTCACCTAAGACCTACATGCAACCAGCAGGACTGGTGTCCACAAAAATTGCTGCTTTTCTAAGAGCTACAGCAACCTTAGAGTACTTGAAACCAAAGGTGTGTTTTTAAGCACAAAACAGGAACAGATCACGCAGTCTCTGAACTGCCTCCTCAACACACCTCAGCGCTGACATAACAGCAGTATTTCCAGCAAGCAGGTCGCTCCGCATGATCGCGCGAGCTCACCTCGCCCTTGTTGCTGCCAAGCCTGGGCAAGAATGCAGCAGCGTGTGCAATTCAGGTTTGGGCGACATGAGACAGGGAAGATCTGTTTGGTGCTCGAGCTGGATGCTAACAGGACAACTAAAGCCAGGCAGAGCTCTGGCAGCTACCACATTTTAGGTGCAGCTCAGTACACTTTTATCCCTGTCTCTAATACAGTGCTCACAATACAAAGCTTTCCCCCAGGTGAAAAACATACCAAACAGGGCTGCAGCTCTCACCAGAGCTGGACCCATCCCAAGCACTCAGATTTAAGCCTGCTCCTGTGCCCAGGATACTCACATGATCAAAAAAGTGGAGAACGGCCATTTTTTTACTGCGCCTGGTCATGATCCGTCGAACTTTTACGAACTGGCCGAAGTGTTTCTCCAGCACCGTCCTGTCATTGAGGTAATCGGGGACGTTCTTGCACTGGATGGCCGTCAGCTCGCCGGGCGACAGGCCCCCCAGCCCCTCCGTGCTCTCGCTGCCCCGAGCCCGGCGGGCGGGGGTCGCGGGGGCGGCATCTGCGAAAAGAGGGAGGCAGCCACCTCAGAAAGCGGGGTGACACCCGGCCGGCGGGGTGTCCGGGGCTCCTCCCCCGCCCCAGCCCACCTTCCCGGGGGGACTCCCGGGCCTCGGCCGGCGGCGGCTCCTCGGCAGGTCCCCGCTCGGCCTCGGCGGCATCTCCGCGGTCGCGGTGCCCGCGGCCCTGGCTGCGCAGCATCTCCTCCAGCATGCGGCCGAAGAGCGCGCCGCCGCGGGGGCGGCTCAGCAGCACCGCCCGCTTCTCCGGCGGTGCCACCGCCGTCCGCCCGCCCGCCGCCGCCCGCCGCGGCGAGCGCTCCCGCTCCTCCTTCCGCTTCAGGCCCTTGGGCGCCGGCTCCCCCGGCTCCTCGAAGAGCGGCCGCGGGCCCTTCTCCTCCGGGCGGCCCAGGGCGACGGCGGGACGCGAGAAGGAGAAGGGCCCCCCCGCTGTCGCCGCCGCAGCCGCCGCCTCCGGGCCCGCCTCGGGCGCGAAGCCGAAAGGCGGCGAGAAGGTGAAGGCGGCGGGGGCGGACGGGCCCTTCTCCGCCTCGCTCCCCGCCAGCGGCTTGAAGGCGGCGGCGCTCTCGGGCGCCTTGAAGCGGAACTCGGGCGCCGCAAAGACCGAGCCGCCGCCGCCGCCCGGCACCTCGCCGGGCCCCGGGAAGCTGCCCAGGTTGGTGGGCGGCTTGAAGCTGAACCCCGCGTTGCCCGCCGGGGACCCGCTGCTGGTGCCCGCCGCCGCGAAGGCCGGCGCCTGGCCTAGCCCATAGGGCGGCCCGAAGGCGGCGGCAGGCCCGGGGACGAAGGGGAGGCCGGCGGCGGCGCCGCCCTGCCCGAAGACGGCGGCCTGCCCGAAGCGCAGCGGTGGCGGGAAGGCGGGCGGCCCGCGGAAGGGACCCCCGGCCTCCGCCGCCGCCGCCGCCGCCGCCATCATGAGCGTGGCGCTGCGGAACGCCCAGCGGGCCGTGCCGGTGCGCCGCGCCCCGCTCCGCCGCGCCGTGTGCGCCCTGCGGGCCGCCCTGGGCGCCTCCCGCTTCGACGTGGGGCTGGTCTGCGCCGGCAACGGGCTGATGCGGCGTCTCAACGGCGCGTACCGGCAGCTCCCGGAGCCCACYGACGTCCTCTCCTTCCCCTTCCACCGGGTGGCGGCGGGGGAGCTGCCACGGCCGCGCTGCCGCGACGAGTACAACTTGGGGGACATCTTCCTGGGGGTGGAGTACATCCACCAGCAGTGCCGCGCCACCGGGGAGGACTTCGACAGTGTCCTGGCGGTGAGCTCCGCCGCGGGCAGCGGGCCTGCCCGGCCCTCCGCGGGCAGCGGTCCCCCTGCTCCTCCGCTGCAGGGAAGGACAGCGCCGGGGTTGTCCCYCAGGGAGAGGGTAGCGGCTGCCGCTTTCCTAGCCCGGCCGGGCTAAACAAGGAGGCGGTAATCTTACAGCTTACGCTAAAAGATTAACTCTGCGTTTTAAAACTTAATTAACTGGTGAGTTCGGACGCCACCCGATCGTTGTCGTTTTGCGTGCAGAGAACCAGCTCTTCCCTGCAAGTTCTGGTAAAACGGCAAATGGTCCGGTACGGAGTTAGCCCTGGTCACCCCTCGTACCCCGGTTCGTGCGGGGGGGGCGGGTGCCGGGGCTGTCTGTGCGGGCGTTGGGGTTAAGCTTGTAATACGTGTCGTTTGTTCTTGCCTCTTTGCACAGGTGACGGCAGCCCACGGACTGTGCCATTTGCTTGGCTACCAGCACAACACAAAAACCGAGTGGGAGCAGGTACGGCGGTGCCCTGGTGCGGTGTCCAGCCCGTGTCAGGTCGTCCCCGGGTGGAAAGCATCGCCCTGTCTCGCACCCCCGTGGCAGGGAACCTGCGGGTCCGGCCCGCTGGGCGGGCGGCTCTGCAGAGCTGTGGCTCGCCTTGATGCCGGCGTTGGCACTGACCGTGACTTCTTCTCTCCTGCGCCCTCCTCCCGCAGATGTACCAGAAGGAGGTGGAGATCCTGGAGGAGCTGAACCGGCTCACCGGCGCCAGCCTCCGGCCCCTGACCGCGGGCCTCTTCTGAGGGAGCCGTGTCGGGGACCCCGCGGCCGCCGCTTCCCGCCCGCGCACCGAGGGGCTGGGCCGCCGCCGGGGCCGCCCCGGACGTGGCGCGGCCCGGGGATGGCGGCGGAAGGC
>JAYKAV010003027.1:411706-532979 GCA_035582835.1 Phoebastria nigripes | reverse complement strand
CCGACACCTTGGGCCCGGCAGGGCCATGCCTGGCCGGCACCACCCCCCCACTGGCCCCAGGGCGGGCCCGCTCACCGCAGACCAGTCCTGCCTGCGAGGGTCAGCCCCTGCCGCCCCCGGGACAATCCTGTCATCGCAGCCTCCTGCGTGGTGTCCCTAGGGAACACGGCAGGTCCCCCGCACAGATGACATGCCATGTCTCTGAGCCATCAGCTGGTGAGCACGTAAAAGTCCTCCTTCACCTGCTGGTGCTGTCTGGGTCGTTTCTGAAAGATGCTGCCGTCGCAGCTGTCTGGGGGCTTTCCCGCTCTAAGCGTGGCCTGGGGACCCCCGCCTGTCTGCCCTGTGGCGGGTGATGTGCGCCCCTTTCCCCTGTCCCTCCTGAACGTGTCCTCCTGCCTTCACATTCAGCTCACAGGAATTAGCCCGAGTAACGTGCCAGTTGTTTCATCGTTCTCACCACATACCATGTTACCCTCAGGATGTGCGAGATATCCAAGGGGTTCACTCCTTGGCCCCCAACATCTTGCCTCACTGCAGGAAAGGCTTGTGGCATGTGCCACCTTGATGATGTCCTGTGAGGAGACCCCTGTGGCCCCCCCAGCCCCTGCGGCACGCTCTGCTCTACCTTCCCCTACTTCACCCCCATCCATCTTCTGAGTACCACAAACTCATGAAAGAGGAACAGTTTCCATCCCAATAGAGTTCCGTCACATGATTGTGGGGTAAAAAAAAAACAATGTGTGAAAGGTTTAAACTCCCTGAAGTAATTATATTGCTTTGTTCTCCCCAGATACCTTTTGTATGATGTAAATCCTCCTGAAGGGTTCAACCTTCGCAGAGATGTCTATATTCGCATTGCTTCCCTTCTAAAGACCTTGCTGAAAAGTGAAAACTGGGTGTTAGTTCTGCCTCCCTGGGGACGTCTTTATCACTGGCAGAGCCCCGACATCCTTCAGGTCCGGATCCCTTGGTCCGAATTCTTCGATCTCCCAAGCCTCAACAGGAACATCCCTGTCATTGAATATGAGCAGTTCCTCGCAGGTAGAGTATGGAATCATACAATCTACAATTGACTAAATATTTGAGGTGGTTTCTTTGCAGGTTTATCCTTATATGTGCTTTTATCCTTATATGTGAAATAAAGGTGGTGAGAGGAGGGATGGGAAAGAATTGTGCTGAGTAACAAACCACTGGAATGAAATAACCCAATTATTTGGCAGCTCATTTGATGTAGCACTGTCGGCCCCTCGACTTCCTAGGGACCCCAGAGAAAGACAGCTAAAGGTTAAAGTCACAGATACTTCTGCGTAATTTTGGCCATAGTAACAACCCTCTAAGGAGAGAGAGGCAGCCTGCAGCTCTCTGTTGAAATACAGACAAGCCACCTTTTTCTGGAGGTGGTTGGACAGTAAAAGCTGTACAGCGGGTTCTTCGGTGAACTTCCTTTTTCACCGTCGATGCTGCACATACTCAAAATACTTATCCCCTGCTTTTTGTGTTCAAAATGGTATATAAGAGAAAGGCTTTTCCAAAGAATATGGAAACCGTGACGTTAGTTCCTTTAGGATTTAATGCCATGTTGAGCTAATTACGAAATGCCAAAACCTGCAGCAGTGTCACAGACTTTTTCAGCAAAGGAAATAAAGGCCACCAAATGTCACACCTCTGCAAAGAGCTCTGAAGGGATTGTTGTCCCCTACCTTTCAGGAAAAAGTATTTAGAAACCCTGAAATTTAGGGGAAGAAGGGCTTGTACTTGTCGTTTTCTTGGAGGCACTCTTCCCTACAGCATTGAGAACCTCTGTGCTTCGTGGTGTGTTTTACCCAGCTTTTAAATTTACGTTTCCATGGTGATTCAGTTCTATTTGGCACATTAAATCACGCATAGCTGGGTGGGAGTAGCAGGTTGTCACATCCCCTGACCCTTTCAGCTTTTCTGGCTCACACAGAACTTCCTTTCCTTTTTTATAGGGAAAACAGGGAAGAGAGAGAGTAGTGTAATATTAGCATTTCTAGCAGATTTTTAAGTAATGCTAGYTCATACCTTTATGGTGTGTTTTTTCATGCTCACAAATGCTTTGCTTTGCCTTCTGCTCAGAGTCAGGTGGGCCCTTTATTGAACAGATTTATGTCCTACAAGGCTACGCAGAAGGATGGAAAGAAGGAACATGGGAAGAAAAAATAGATGAAAGGCCATGCATTGATCAACTTATGTACTCCAAAGACAAACATGAGTACTACAGGTAACATCTAGCAGTCCTTTCAGTCTTCTTTTTAGTTGTATTCAATGAGACATTTGCCTACTCTAACAGAAGAGACTTGTGCGGTTATTGTAGTGTTGTCTGTGAATCTCTGGATGCTTGGGGTTCACTTTGTTTTTAAAACCTCATCAATAATAAAATGTTATATTGGTACTAGAAGATCTAATTTTAGAAAGTTGTTGTTTCACACAAAAACAGTCTAAAGGAGCTGGCTGGTTTATTTACATTAATATATCATCTTTCTAGGGTGTACTGTTTATTTGTTTCATTATATATGGCATTAATTTAAAATACAAGCCTGTGAACCAATACTTTGTGTTCTCTTTCAGGGGATGGTTCTGGGGTTACGAGGAAACACGGGGCCTAAATGTCTCTTGTTTGTCTGTCCAAGGATCTGCCTCTATTGTGGCTCCCATCCTTTTGAAGAACACTTCAGCACAGTGAGTTGCCTTGTATTACTATTTATTGTTGTATTGTGTGCCCACAAACCCATTGCCGGGTGGGAAGAGCAGGAGGAACTTCCAGGCTATGTCCCACTGTTGTGGTACTTCATCGCTGAGTTATTGTAATCCGTTAAAATCATTACAAAAGGAATTTGCACTGTAAGAAACACCTAACTGTAACTTAGGTTAAATGCTGCAGTGCTAAAACCTAAGAGGAAATATCCTTGAGCTCCTTCATATTCTCTCTCGGGTAGCTAAATATCCTTGCCACCCTGTGTTTACCTTTCCTTCCTTTACCCTTCGATGCTGGGTCAAGAGGGAGCAAACAGAGTGGAATCAGTGTTTCCCAAGCCCACGTCTTGGATCACGAGGTGCAGTGCCTGATCTCCTGTGATGTCCATCCTCAATAGTGTGAGCTGGGTTTAGAGAAAGCAAGCAGCATGTTTTGTTTTTCTGCTCTGAGATGCCACTAGGAAGATCAGAGGAAAGGAAAGCTCTTACATGAGAGATGGAGCACGCTTACATTATCCTAGTAGCAAAGTATTTCCAGTCAGCTGTGACCCTGTAAYGACTGAAGACATCGTAGCAAAGCARAAGCTACTGGGGTACAGGGGAGAACAGGAAGAGGAAATAATCACTGTCTATGAATACATCAGGGGAATAAATCCATAGGAGAAACATAAACCGTGTAAGCTGAAGTGCAGTTTTGCCATGAGAGCAAAAACATCCAAGAATTTGACCGATATGATTTAATTGGAATTGAGTTGAAGGTTCCCCTTAGCAGAGCAGTGGGGATCTGTAGTACCTCCCTCTGGGAGCAGAGGAAGCAACGTCCTGTTTTTTAACAGGARTGTTGTTCTATTTGTAGGAGTTAACCATAATCTTTGCCAGTGACAGCAGAAAACTGGATTAAGTAAGCCATAGAGGTCTCCATGTTTAGCCCTACAGTTAACTCTTTCATGGYAACTGTCAAAGCTCTGGCGATGAGGAAGGTCAAGAGAAAAATTAGGAGTGGTGCCCAAGTATTCCTAATACGCAGACAAGGTGCCTTATCCACAAGATCACATTTCTCAGTCAGACACGAGTAGGACGAAGTACCAACATAACAGCAATGTAAGGGCAGCTACACTGGTTCATGTTAAAACTAGTGGTTCATGTCAAAGTTGGTCTAGTTTAATGTGTGAAATCCAAGAGTGGCTAAAATCAGATGTCTGGGGAAAAGTGTAAGAACTGGGCAAGTGTGTGTAATGCCTCCCCTGAGTCCTGTCACACCCTTCAGATTTGTGGTTGTAGGGACCTTCTGAGCCAAAAGTGATCTTCCTGTCTTTCATATCCTTCAGTGAGTCCATGGATCTGTGCAAGCTTTCCTTTGAACCCCCATGCACACTGTTAGCATCCACAAAATCTTGGGACAAGACCTAAAGGTTTTGCACCCTAACTGTGCATCCTATGAAAATCCACCTCCTTTTGTAACTCCTACCTGCAAGTTTCATCTAATGTCCCCTAGTTCATGTAGTGGAAGAGACAGTGAACAAACAGCTTTTCCATATTCACCTAAATGCCATGCATGATTTTACATCTCTCTATCATATTCCCCCTCAGTTGTCTCCTCTGCAGTGTGAAGAGTCCTGGCTTCATTGGTTGTTCTTCATGTGAAAGCCATTCCATGCRTTTGGTCATCCTCACTGCCATTCTCTGAACCTTTACAGTTCACCTGGATCCTGCACACTGAGTGCGGGTAAACCCATTATATAGTGGTATAATGACATGCTCTGTTTTTCTGTTTTTCTGGTAATTCCTAATATATAAGTTCCTTTTTTTGACCTCTGATGAGTGTTGCCTTGACGTTTTCATCAAACTGTCCCGATTACTGAGCATCGAGCCCTTTAGTTATCAGATGAAGCCAGTATTTTTTTTTTTTTTTACTAGATGCACTCCTACATTAGATTTCATCTGCCACTTTATTGGCCAGTCATCAGACTTCTCTAATTCTTCACAAYTGGCCTTTGTCTTTGCTGCTCTGAGCAATTTAAAATGATCGGCAAGCTGTGTCACCCCAAAGTTCACGCCCATTTGTAGGTTGTTTAGGAATATGGTGAAAAGCGGATCCCTTCCACTTGTGACCTCCCTCTACRATGAGAACTGGACATTTATCCCTGTCTAAACTTTTTTTAATCCATGCRAGGACCTTCCCTCCTGTGCCGTTGCTATTAAGTTTTCTTAAAAGCCTCTAACRAAGGCTGTCAGGAAATCCTGGTAGGCAATGTCAATGAGATTTCCCTTATCCGCATGTGTGTTTATGTCTTCAGACTACTCTGATTGTTCAGAGTTCAGAGCTCCATGTTGATACTTCTCCAATTTACTTCAGGTATCCATTAATTTTGTTTTTTTATAATAGTTGCTATTAAGTTGTCCAGTAATGACATCAGGTTTACCACTGTTGTTGCATCCCAGACCTCCCCAAGTGCATTTTTAGAAAATTGACATCACATTTGCTGTGTGRCAGTTTTAAGCGAGAAGTTGTATACCAGAATTAGTGGCGCAGCTGCTTCATCCTTGAGTTCCTTGACAACTGTTGGGTGAATACTGCCTGGTGTTGGCCATTTGTTGTTTCATTTTGTCTCGCTGTTCCATCGCTGCACACTTCCTATGGACACTTTGGTTTGAGACGCATTCTCTGATGAGTTCCCCTGTAAAAAGTAGTTCTGGCATGTGAATCTTCCCAGCTCCTCCACCTAGCGCACAGCTATGAAAAATTACATTAGCTGTTTCTGTCATGACGTTACCATCTCTAAGTGCTTGTTAAGCCTTTAATTTCCTTTTTCTTTGTATTGGAATGAAGATTTCTCATTAGATTGAAGGCCTTTATTTATTGTTGCTGAAATTCTTTTTTGACATTCTTTATTGACTTTTTCTGTTTAACTTCATGGAGTTCATGAGCCTTTCTGTTTTCTTCACTTGGACACTACTGCATTTTTGCATAGTCCCCTWTTTGAAACTGAATGCAACTGCGATAACTTTCCTTTGGCCATTGTTGATCCAGTAGGATATTGAAGATGAGTCAACTCACAGAGTAGCTCTTCCACTGTGAGATTTTGGTCTGTGTCTTGCTGCTGCTCAAGATGATGTCAGGAGCTACTCCCTGCCCAGTTGGTTCATGGAACTGTCTTTGACAGTGTCTCAAACTGCAGTTKCTTAGTCACATCCTGCTATGACGCTTGCCCAGCCTACCTGGGAATAGTCGAAATCTCCAGTGGCAATGGTGACTTGTGCACCACAGCCTCTCTGATCTCCCATATTGCCCTTCTGGCCAGACAATCAGTTGTATGGTCCTAGTACTGTATTATTACTCTTCAGGTATGGTCGCTTACAGGAATATTCCTGATACATTTAGATTATTAATCTGATTCACCTCTAAGCTTCCTGTTAAATGCAGTGCYGCTTCTCCAGCAGCACAGTCTAGTCTATTTTCCAGATTATTTGTAGCCTTATGTGCAAGTGTCCAGCTGATTATCAGCAGTGAAAATCTAAAGTTGATTGGTTATTTGCRTCCTCTCATTCTAGTAGAAGAAGGTCCAGATAATGACTTTGACCCCCTTCAGCAGAAGCATTTCTCTGTGTGTTCACTCCTATTCAGTGTGCTCAGAGCACAAACTAAGCCTGCWTCCCCTATGCTCTTGGATACTCAAAACTCTCAAAAATCTCTTCTGCTTCTTAGAACTTGATTAGTGCAGTTATGTTTCCAGTACACAATCCTGAACTGTGTGTATTTATGAAAAGCACAGGCTGTTTTCATRTTAGTGAAAAATTTTCATCTTAAAATTTGTGCTTAGTTGCCGACACACGTTTTTGTAGTGTCTATGTGTTCTTTGATCTGTTGTTTTACTGTAGGACATCTTATTCCACACGTGGAAAACACCTTCTCTGGTTTTGCTTTTGTGAGCATGACTCCTGCGTCCTCCAAGAGGCTCTCATGTGCTCCGAGGCTGAGCATCATCTCATAGGTCGCTTCTCCCCTTTGGATCACTCTCCCTGTTGGCAATCTTACTTCTCCAGGAGCAACTACTGTGAGGACTATGTGAGGGATTGTTAATGCTTGTTTGTGTTTAACTGTCAGAATTAAGAGAACCATTTCTTAAGGAAGAGAGCAGGAACACGCGGTGGCATAGTTCCCTTCTCTCCCCAGCAGGCTATGGGTCACAATTTGCTTTATACAGAACAGACTGGCAGCCTATCCCTCATTCCCCGTGCTCCCTTTGCAAACAGATCATAGTCTGTGCTTTATCCTAGCAACTGTATAAAGAAACATCGTAATGTAAATTCTATTCCTAAGGGAACTGCACTCAGTTTTACAATTTTTAATAGGTCAGTGATGTTAGACAGAGCTGAAAACCTTCTTCATGACCACTACGGAGGGAAAGATTATTGGAATGTGAGTATTTTCCAGCTAGCTTCTCTAGACTTTCTACTTGGTTCTGATAAAAATTCAATAATGGATACGTGCTTCAGTTTTGCCTCGGGTTTCTTTTCTTGAAAGTAACTTGTGTCTTATGTTTCAGCTGTGTATGCTAAAGATGGTCTTCAGGCTGCTGTGGATTAATGTAATGCAGGAATTTGTCCTGGTGTCTTGTCCCCAAAGACTCAGTGCTGCAGGGCGTGGCGTTTAGAAGGACCTCCCCTATGCAACACATCTGCAATCAGAAGAGAACTGCCTTTGTGCGGTTTCTTGTCTAGTCAGCCTCAAGAATAGACTTTTCAAAAGAATTCCTGAAAGTGCTCAATATTGTCCTAACTGTCTCCCCATTGTCTTCAATGGCAAAATTCCCACGGGTTTCAAGGTAACACTGAGCACTTTGGGAGACCCCACCCAAGGGTCTATGGTAAAATAATTCCTATCGGAAAAGTTTTAAGACAAAGTTAAATGTTCAGCAACACGAAAATGGAACACGATATGGAGTGCTTGATATAATTAAAATTTCTGAGAGAAAGTGACTCTCCTGGTATTATGAAACAAGTTACATAGACCTCAATCTTGTAAGATATAAACATCTGGCTATTCACTTAGTATATGGCATATTTTTCAGAAATGGAGCAAAGACTAGTTTGCTAACTATGAATTTTTCATTGAGAGTGACTTTCCAAGCGGAGAAATGCAACCCACATATCATTTCTGAGTCTGACTTGTAGTCCTGTAAAAACAGACATGAAATCCATATGGATCCATAACATACATTTCTTAACAGTGGCACTTAAAACATTGTCTCAACAATTTAAACTTGTCTCAAAGTTATTTAAAACTTTCTGGAAAATACTCTTTTTTCTTTTATTTCAATTTTAAGTGCCTGCATGATTTTTGGTTGTTGKTTTTTTTTCTTAATAACTCTCTGGATAACATCTGGAGTTCTTTATAAATCTTGCTAACAAATGCCCTCTTGTCTCAAAGAGGGTTTTAAATTGTAACAAGCCAGCTTCCCTTTGCAACCAACCTAGGTCTTTGGTGTCCAAAAATATTTGAATTTAATATTGAGCCGCATTGCTCTCACTGTTGTCACCATTTTTGTCTAGGCTTCTCTACCGTTGCAAGCTGAAAGGTATTGTTTTGGGTTTCTTAATGGTTGAATGACCAAGGAGCAGGAAAGACCTCCCAAAATGGTTTAGGAGCAAATGTTGAATCCCTTGAAGAGCATCAGTGTAGCATGTAGACCACATGAGTGCTTCACCATCTATATGGAAGCAGAAAGCTCTCTAAGGACAACTCTAAAAAAGCCAGCAGTTTTGCATTTGGTTTCACCATTTTGGGGGGACAATTTCAAAGAATTAGAGGATCTGTACCATTAATTCATTCATGTACACGAAAGGGAGCATAACCAACACTGATTTTGTTTGTTTGCTTGCTTGTTTGTTTGTTTTCCCAAACTTAGAATCACAGAAAATTTTAGGTGGGGAGRTGTCTCGGCAGCCCTGTCTTGAGGTTTGCACTCCACAACTTGATCTGGTGGTTTGGGGCTGTGTCCAACTGAAGGTGGAAGGTCCCTGCAGATGGAGATCCGCCACCTATTTGAGACCTGTCCCACGGCTGTGCCACTCTTGTGGGCAAGAGGTTTTGCCTGATATCCAAGCAGAAGTTGCCTTGCATGCTCTTTTTCCATGCACCTCTGAGAAGCGTCTCCCCCTTCTCTGTTTCTTTGCAGACAAAAAGGGAGAAGAAGCAAAACTTGGAGGTAGTTGGAAAGGGTGACAATATTGCACATGCAGATTTGAAACATATACTTTAAATAAGAGGATAACCAGATACAGAAAGCATGACAGTGGAGTTTCACACATTCATCTGTTTTCTCTTTCACATRTACTGTTGCAAAATAAGTGTTCATCCAGAACAGCTGCTGTCAGAGGAGTGCTTTGTGCCCAGGGAAAACTTGGCACAGCATACTGCGTGGGTGCCAAACATGACATGGCAGTCGCACAATCTGTCAGGATGAAGTTCAGAGGTGTTTGGCACAAGCATAGCATTCAAAGATGTTTATTGTCCTCCCCAGTACACTGCACTGCCATGGGTTGCATACACGTTTACTGCCTCTTGAGCATACCGTGTTCATCGCATCTTGGGTAAGGTACCCAATGACTTGACTCAATAGGATCATATTGTGTTGACGTATTACAAAAAGGAGGGAAAATGTGTCTCTCTCAACTGCAGCGTGAGCATTCTGCAGCAGGCAGTGTGTACATCCTCCCTTAATATAAACGTTTTGCTGGAGGATTTGGGATGGGATTAGAAAGCCAGTGCTGATCTCTTTAAAGATGCTAGAAGAGCAGGCTTTGTACTTCTATTAAATATTTAGAGGGGTGTGGATCTCCAGGTACCAGTGTGATGGATCTTACAGAAGACTAAATTGTTCTGTGTCTTATTGAATGGTAAGGAGGAGGAACCAGTTCAACCACAGTRAGTTTGGCATATGGAGAAATAGCTGCTCTGGGAAAAGGTGACAAAAGGCTGACAGATTCTAGTTCCTGCCTCTTTGCTAGAGCAAGGCGAAGGCACGATCGGTGTGGCTATGTCTTGGAGTACCAGTAGTGCTCTGCCTGGCTTCTCCGCTGAGTAGCGAACTCTGTCCACTGTTGGCTTCACCATGCTGAGAAAAAAGAGGCCATTGGAAATTGAAGAGAAGTGTTTTTGTTGCACCTTCTTTGGTGCCCATCACACGACAGACTACAGACTTGTATAAAATTAAGAATTAGACCAAATAGCCAAGTGTCCTTTGTAAGCGGTGTTAAGTCACACGGGATTTCCTTAGTTCTGTTGTGTGTGCCTGTTAATAAGAAGGCTATGTGTGACTGCGTGCAGCGGTAACTGCATCACAAAATCTTTGAAAGAGGTTATTATCCACAGGTGAAGGAAATAATTCCTTTTCYGTCATTTTTCCACTGAATTTGATAGGAGTGTGGCTAGACGCGTGATTTTTTTTTTTAAGCAGGTTTTATTCTTACGGGTGTTTTGCAAGCTAAAGTCTTTGCCCAGCTTTTGTTTCCAAAGGTGAGGTATATTGCTAGAGTGTTTAATTTGATATATTATGTGTTCTGTTGTGTAAATAACTACAGTCTACTCCATACACCTGTGTATTGCAGGGTCAGACAACTATGCTGGTTATAAATGTGGTTATGATTAGGATTAAACTATTAAAGCTCAGGTGAAAGGTTAGGAATTGTCGCTTGTAGTGCTGCATCGGAAGTAACCGCATCCTGGAAGCTCTGTGTATGTGAAACTCTCTCCATTTAGTCATTTTTAGCTCTCCCTTTTTCTGACTCAGCATCTGCTCTTATTCCAACAGACCCGTCGGAGCATGGTGTTTGCTAAACACCTTCGTGTAGTGGGAGACGAGTTTAGAAACAAGTATCTTCAATCCACGGATGAGGCAGACAGGACTCATTACAAGGAGGACTGGACACAGATGAAAGTAAAATCATAACAGTCTGTTTCCCATAACAAATGTAATTTTTTTTTTTTTTTTTTTTTTTTTTTTAATTTATTTGTGTACTCCTGGCTGTACACTGCAGGGAATATTGGAAGATACATGTGAATCTAGCTCTCCCTGCTCAGATCGAGGTGGATGTGCATGTTCCTACTGTACCCTCTTCTCYCTGTGTGACATGAGTTAACAGAGTCTGTTGAGATGTGGCTGACTGGTTCTGGGTGCCAGATTTCTGTTACCCGTATTTCACTAAAGGAAACTTGTATTTCTTCTAGTATTCAGCATCATCTGTGGGTGTAAAGTTCAGCTGCAAACTGCCGGTTGTGGATTTGGTCAAGGAGAGCAATTTTTGCTTACAAAGATTTCGCACTCAAGTTTCTCTTGTATGATGCAGGCCACCTAAGATCACAACGTTGCAATAAGTGTCCCAAAATACTGCCAATCCATACCTTAAAATTACTTTCTGCAGCTAGAGTAATTCAGTGCCTTATCCAGAGATGATGCATTCAGGCCTTTTCAGTGTGAATGAATAGTGGTGCTCTCAAGTTCTAAGGTTTATTGATCTTTCTCCCTTAGGTTAAGATGGGCACAGCTCTAGGTGGCCCATACCTTGGGGTTCATCTCAGAAGGAAAGACTTCATTTGGGGTCACAGAGAAGACGTGCCTTCCCTGCAAGGAGCAGTAAAGAAAATCCGCAGCCTCTTGGAGATGCATAAACTTGAAAAAGTTTTTGTAGCCACTGATGCTGTCGAGGAGGGTATGCAGATTATAGTCAGTTTAGGATTGATAACTTTTCACAATGAGTGCAGCAGTTACCACTTTGTTTTTATAAATGACTGGAAGTTCATATGCCTCCATCATTGAACGGGGAATTGAACAGGATTGGGCATCTGTTTCCTTCCAGGTTGAATATTTGGTATCAAACCACTCATTTAGTATTTCCCRTAGGAGGCTTGATGGTCTCTACAATTGGAAATTGGGAATTGAATTTGCCTGTTCCTCCTCTTTCTTCCATCCCACCTTTTTTCTTAGCATTTCAGAGACTCTGGGACATGCTGGTGGGAAGGGCCCTCTGAAGTCTCCCACCCAACCTTCCCCTTGGCTGCCCCCAACACCAGACTGGGGTGGACCTGGCTGTGTGTGGCCAAGGCTTAGAAACCCCCAAGGGTGGGGTTTCCCCCCCCAGGCCTTATCCCAGGGCTGCGCCTCCCTCCCGGTAGTATCTAGGGGTCTGTTTCAATGCATGATGTTAGAATAACCCTGCAGGGCATGGCATCTGCGATGACTAACCGAAGTTTGCTGTCAAGAAAGGCCTCTGGGTACACCTACCCTGTAGGATTAGACAGCGAGGCTAGTGGTAGCATCTATTCTACCCCTTGCAGGCTTCCCACCCCCTGAGAATTGTCCCCCTCGGCATGGCACCTCTGCCCCGCTGTCTCCCCCCGCCCCCCGCCTACGATACTCTGACATTTGGCAAGCGTGTTGTAAAATTTGTAGGTAGATTTTGGTTTCACTTGCTTCATAACTGTTCACCCAGGGTTTCCTAAACACTTACATTTTATGACAGCAGCGAGTTGCTCTTTATAACGTAAAGATAAATTTGCATCTTTCCCTTTTTCAGAGATTGAATTGCTCAAGAAACTGCTGCCTGAGATGGTGAGGTTTGAACCCTCTTGGGAGGAGCTGGAACTCTACAAAGATGGGGGCTTGGCCGTGATTGACCAGTGGATCTGCGCGCATGCAAGGTAGCAAATTTGACTTTTCTTTAAGGAGCCAAATCTTACTGTCGCTAAACTGAATATTGTTTTTGACCCAGATATAGTTTTTTACAAATCATATATGACATGATATTATATAATTGATATATATAATAAATGTATAATAGTTATATTGTATGTATACAATATAGATGATAATTTCATTATCATATAATTTCAATGAACATTAAAGTTCATTCGACTAAMATCAATCACTTGCATTTTAAAAACTGGCCCCCTTCACAAACCCATTCTGATTTTTTTTTCACAGGTATTTTATAGGCACCTCAGTTTCAACATTTTCCTTCCGGATCCATGAGGAAAGGGAGATCTTGGGATTTGATCCAAAAACAACTTACAACCGATTTTGTGGTGAAAAAGAGAAAAACTGTGAGCAGCCAACTCACTGGAGAATTGTATACTAAAATACAGAGAAATCCAAGGACTTCAATACTGGTGAGCTCAAAAGAATAAGGAAAAACTATGGGGAAATACCTCCCTTTGACCRAACTACAACTCAGTCCTCTACCCTCTTCTCAGTGTTTACTTGACATTTGGGTTTTGAAGTACAAGCAATATTCATCTTCTTAGTCAGGCATTGATGGGAGTGAGAAAAACGAAGTCAGCCTAGGATCCAGTTCTCAGCATAGCTAGGATTAGAGGACGATACCAGACACTGCAATTGAGACTTGAAAGGCAAAACTTTGTCCTTAAACTGAGTAACGAACGAAGTAAGTTGCGGCTTTCTTTGGAGTTCTGAGGAAGAAGAGGAACAGTTTTAACTTTTATAAATGTAACACAGCTGTAGTCTGTACTGCATTTCTGTCTTTATTTTTTGTTCTGTTCAGTGTTTGCCTCTCTGATCGCAAAAAATACATCTTGGTTTTGTAACTGGCACTACATGAGCTGCAGATTGTGTGTAAACTCTGCCGTTCCTTGGGGAAATCTTCCCTTTTCAAATAGCAATTTGTGAACATTCAAATTGTCTGATTCAATCAGTGCTGAATAAAAGAAGAGGAGGTGGTATTTCTACCTGAACACCAGCTGCTTCTAATAGCAGTCTCAGTGGGTCTGTGCTGAGACACACAAAGATGGGGCTTGTAGGGTGGTAAAAGAAAGGCTATGTTTCTTCTTATGTTTTACCTTCACAAAGGAAACTTACTTTTCCTCGTTGTCCTCCCAAAGGCCTGTTCAGTTGGACTGATGCAAAAGTCAGCGCCCTTTTGGGATCACCCAGTCACTCAGTTCAGTGATGGTGATGCTTTGCTAGGGAGCATGCATCCTTTCAAGTTTCCACGTCAGTTAAATGGATCATTCCAGTAATTCAACAAATGAATTTTCTGCATTTCTGCCTTCAGTTTATGCAAGGGAGCAAACTGAGGACAATCRCAGACAGCAAAGGTCATTGGGCCTCGAGATAATGTGTGTAAGCCTAGCAGTCGGGAACCTTGCAGGTGAGGTTGTGCTCTGATGGAGAYGGCTGGCTGGTACAGGGGAAGAGCCCCGTGCTACACCACCAGCCAGAGGGAAAGCTCAGCTCCCGTTTGAGRAGGGTTTTGTATGAGTACCAATTCTAGCTCTTGCAGTCTCCTGCTATGTAGAACTGGCTGCTGGGAAGTATTCTGCTTCATTCTGTGCTTCAGGTGGGTCTTTTGCCCTGCAGGTCTACATGGCTCTGTTAAGCAGAAGAAACCTTTTTCCAGAGTGGACTAGGAGACAGATTTCAAAAGGTGAAGCAGACATTTTTCCTTAAAGTCAGTTTTACCAGATTACCTCGCCGTTAGCGGACCCTTCACTTGCTCTTTCCTCTTGGCTTGAGTAGGAGTATATCTAACCCTCCTACACTGTGCAGTGGACATTTCACAGATGCTCCCAGACAATGAGGTTGTTTCCTCCTGTGCAACTGCAGCAGAAGCTGTGAAGACTTCTCAGACAGTAGTAGCAGCAGCTCTCCTGTTCTTACCAGCTGTTTATTGTATTTCCGTGCAGCAGCTGAGCCTCTCTGGCAACAAAGTGGGGAGCCCAGCATTTCAAAGCAGTGCCTTTTCCCACCAAGTCAAATGTTCTTGTTTAGCCTGTGCGCCATGTAAAGCGATGGTGGCATTTTACATGTTATGTATACCTCATTAAGAAAAATAAAAAGCTTTGTAGCATTTTATGTGATGTGTCCATGCTTCTTACTTCTTTCTAACTGTGCATTTTGCTGTCTCCTGGCTCCCTAGCACTGGACTCCAGTGTAGGAGAAAGTTGGATAAAACCTGCATGCCCTGACAAGGTTTTTTTCATTGTCTGTCCCATGAAGTGCTGCATTAGCAAGTGTAGCTGGCATTACCCTTCTTGGCACTGGGAGACTGCATCTGGTAAATCTTGGTGCCCTCCACTGCAAGAGGGATGTAGACAAACAGGAGAGAGTCCAGAGGAAGGCTGCTAAAACCATCGGCAGCTGGAGTACACGGTGTGTGAGGGGAGGAGGAGAGAGCTGGGCTTTTTCAGCCTGGAGAAGGTGAAAGAGGGGTCTAACTGTTGTCTGTTACTACATCAAAGGGGTCACCAGGAAGGCAGAGCCAGGCCTTTGATCTCAGAGGTGCACAGCAAAAGCACAGGAAGCTACAGGCACAGCCTGCCCGAAGGGAACTTCTGGCAAGGTAAGGTACAGCCTCTCGCCCCCAGAAGCTGTGCAGCCCTGGGACAGGGCCCGGGGAGGAGCGGTGGGTCTTTTGGCTGTGCTGTTTCAGCCTCGCTGAAAGAGTCAAAGGCAGCAGAGGACAAGCTCACATGCAAGTAGATTTTAGAGAAATGACATCCACCTTTCTGGCTCAGTAGAAAACGGAGATTAGAGAGACGAGAGCAGGGTGACAGCTCCTGTGGTCAAGGGTTTCCAACAACATCCCCTCTCCCTTGAATCCCTGTCATCACGATAAAAAGCTGGAAAGGCGACAGCAGTGGATGAAAGGGTGGGATTTCCTTCTTGTTTCTTAAGCCCACAAGATCTTGAGGCATGACTGTCCTTTATCATTGCAGTGACAATACATGTAATTACAAACAGATGTATGTACACAAATACATACACAATGATGTGTGTATACATGATCACGGCACCTTTCATCTGGCAAAAACCAAAATATCTATTGCCCTGTAATTCTGTATTTTCTGGTGTTCTACCACTGTCTGCTGCTTTCTGGGTTGTAGAGCAAGGAATTGAACAGAGCAGACCTTGTTATCCCATTGCACAGGAAAGCTTAGAAGATTTGTATCCTCAGTAGTAATGCTGTTACGTTCCATTTATAGAGTAGATGGACTTGTGGGATCAGTTCTCTCTGTCTCAGTGTACRGTGGAAGAAGACACATTCATCAATGCGAAAATAAGAAGAGCGAAAGTTCTGTGAGATGCAAGAATATCCACGGAGAGYATTGCGATGGTTTTCTCTTCACCTTCAAGGACAAGCATCACGTGTTTTGTGTCTGCTCCCACTCCTTTCCACAGAGGAAGTTTTAAAGAGGGAGTGAAACCCAAACCAAGCTGCGATCGTGTCCTTTGCACAGCCATCATAGGAGCCTGCTGTGTTGGGTTTTTATTTGGCATGTCCTTTCTCGGCCATTGAGCTCCCTGGCTGCCAGCATAGCCGTTCTGTCACACGGTGGAGACAGTAGACCAGTCTGTGATCAGCCCCAGAGCCAGATCTCTAGATCTCTAGATACATGCTGGACCAGAGCAGCTGTCTCCTGCAACCAGCCCTGGAGTAGGGTTTGTGGGTATGTGTAAAACCAATCAAAGCAACCGTGGTTATCTTTAAATGATGATAGTGCGTGCGGATTACTGTAACCAGCTGTGGATGGTTGCTGAGAGAGCCGGGCAGTGAGGCAGGAATTCTCTTCCCTCTTTTAGTGAACAATTTCCTTTGAGGAAGGAAAGGAGTAAAGATTAACGGCTACCAGGCATGTCCATGGGTCTGCTGTGTGGCCTTGTAAGCCCTGGTGTTTCTTTTTAGATGTGATTAGAAGAAAGTTCCAGTGTGTGTCCTTTCTCTCCTCTATAAAATTGAACCCAGAATGTTGCACCTCTTGCCCCCAGCACCTCGGTGGCCGGCTCCTGGCACTCATCTCAGCTCCCACTGCCCTTCCAAAGTGGGTGCAACACGGGGTGGCTGTGCTGCTCCGTCACTCTCTGTCTCTGGACGTCACAGCATTTTTACGTGGTAGCCTCCCGGGGCAGGAGCAGATTCCTCGCTCCCAGGGCAGACGTCCCTCTCGGCTGCTGCACCAGGGTCCCCCACGTGTTTCTCTCCAGGCTTCCTTCCCTGAGCCGTCCCAGATGCACCAAATGGGTCGCTGTGGACCACGGGGGCCTCTTGGCTGTAGCGCTGGGGGTTGGGAGGCGGCAAAGCAATGGCCGGGATGTGGCTGTTTAAACCAGGCTCGGCTGATGGAGCATTTCTCTCCTGTCTGCTAGGGTCTGTGRGCATTTTTGGATTGAAGGGCTGGAGGGGGGTGTCCATGTCATGCTGACTGCTCACCCTGGCAGCGCCAGTCTCTGCCCCCCATGAGGAACTGAGCTGCCACGACAGAATCAGAGCAGGTGGGGGATGCTCCCGCTTCCAGAGACGAGCCTGCGGCACCCACCCCTTGGGCACCCACCCCTTGGGCACCCACCCCTTGGGCACCCACCCCTCGTGTGAAGGCACATTGCCCAGCAGAGAAAGAGGTTGGCACTTTGGGGAGCAGGGGCAAGATTCTTCTCTCCCAAGGCAGCTCCCTCCTCTTCCTCCCGCAGCACAGTGTGCTTCTATGATCACGTGAAGGCTGCCCTCGTTCCCCTCCGTCTCTTCACACAGCACTTGTGTCAAAAGACCCTTGCAGCTGCTCTTGCAGCTCCAGTGCCTGTGCGCCAGAGGCTGTGGAGACAGAAATGGCCTGGAGCTGCRGGCCATACCACATCCACCCCTTGCCACATGAGACGTGAAYGCTGCAGAGCGGGTGCCTGGGCGGCAAAAGCTTTTCCTCTCCTTTCCTCTTGCTCTCGCAGGCCAGCAGAGCAGCTGGTGCCTGCGGCCAGGCCACAGGCTGTGGGTATGTCTGGCACTGCTGCCGGCTGCTGGAAATCGGGCAGGGCTGGCCGTGCTTGCTGCATCCTGATGCACCTCCTGCATTTCTCAATTCTGCAAAGGGTTTTGCTGAAAGTCGGACAGGAAATTTCCCCCATCCCGGATGTTGCTCGGTTGTTCTTGCAAACAAACTGGGACATGTTGGTGCCTTTTTCTATTCTTAACAAGTAGCTTCAAAACCCTCTGAAACTCTTTGTCTGGAAGATTGCTAAGCAGGTTAGAAAATTCTGTCTCCAAGTTTTGGAAGCATACGGACAGGAGGGCTTTTATGGGTGACGTGGCAGCAAAACCACTTGACGGAAATGTTTCTAAAGGTCTGTTTTCAAAATGCCCTCTCCCCAGCATGGTTCCCTCCCAAATGCAGTTACTTTCTCACTCCTTGGTCACATGTCACCTTCACCTTGAAGGGACAGATTAAGGGCATTTATTTTTTTGAAAATATCTGTTGGGTAGCGTACTTCTGACAGCYCCTTGTCTTCGCAGAAACAGCCAGCAAATCTGGAAGATGTGTCTTTTTGTGCAAGAAAATGCACAACTCACCTTCACGTGCGACAGTTCTTTCAAATGCTTTGCTACGAGACGACCAGCAAGCAAACCTCTGTGGCACAAAAGATTTCCGTGGTCACTCCCCATCTCATGACCAAGTATTGTAAACAATCCACGGTTTAAAGGTCTTGTTTTTATAAAATTAACCATGTCAGTACAGCACTTTGTGTACTCCTGGCTCCAGCTTCCACGCTGCAATCACTTGCCTATGAACAACACAGCGAGTGGCTTTCATGTGCTATGTCTGCAACCTCACCCTGGGATCCATTTTTTTATTGCAGCCAAAGCAGCCACTCCACCACTGTCCTACCTGTCTCGTACCTGGCCCGTTGCCATCACACACGCTGAGATTTGCTTCTTGTGCCAGGGATTTCTGCATCACGCTGCCCAGCAATGCCAGGATCCTCCCCACAAAAGCCCATCTCAAAAGTCACTGTAGAGCTGGTGAGGCCCTGGGAGATCTCAGGCAGGTTGGAGGTTGGGTTGGAGGAAATACAGCACCCGCATGGCTGGAATAACATCAGCGATGGTGCTGACTCTGAGATAGCGCCACAGGGTAAGACATGGCAGTCTGCTTTGTGGAAAGGCTATTATTCATCCCTCTCCCCATTGATGCAATGTATGAACCACCTTATTAACCTCCATTAACCTTCAGCTGTCAACTGTCTACCAGTGAGCCTCGTCTATGACCCTGTCATTAGGAAAAGAAAGATCAAAACAGATGAAAAACTTTACACTTTTTCTACAACTGGGGATCTGGCACATATTTTGGGGGCCTCTCTGGGGGTTACTGCTAAGAAATTTCCCTTTGTGACAGACATCACTGGAGGGTTTAACTTACTCTACCTCTGCACGGACCTTGTAGAGCACCAGCCTGTCAGGGACTTTGTGGTTCCTTTATTGCACTGTGTCCTGACCAGCAGGAATAAATAGAAGATTGTGACGGTGATGTCTGGTAAGCCACACTACATGCCAGTAAACCATGAGCACATCAACATGATCACCGTCAAAATAGACTGACTAGAACAAACACATCTCATTTTGCTTTGTGAAGGTGATTGTGAAGCTGCATCTTTGGTCCCAGAAGCCTCTGATATTTTAGGAAACCACACCAAAATGGTAGTGGTAAAAAATTATGGGGACATGTCCTCTTACATGAACTATCACAGAGCCCAGGACAGCAATGGTCTCCCTGGGCTTCAAGGCATTCCTGTGAAGTATGCTGTGGGTGTTGGAGGTATATACAGYAGCCTATTTTGTTAAGCTACACGTTAAAATCACCACTCAAGATACTGCAAGAAAGATGTTTGGACATGTTTCCAAAGTTGTCATGGACAAGTTGGAAACACCAGCAAATCAGAAGAGCTCGGGCCTTGCTTATATTTAAAGAAACAGCCTTAAAAGAAAGTGAATCATGTCACACCCCCGAAAGGGAAGGCCCACCTCAGCCCTTTAAAAGAAAAAGGAGGAGGGTGCCTGACAACAGAATGGCAAAAGAAACAGAAATCCCGGAGAAAAAGGTCCTGTCCTACCACTATGTACTGGTTTTATCTGGGATAGAGTTAATTTTCTTCATAGTAGCTTGCATGGTGCTGTTTTGGATTTATGATGAAAACAGAGTTAATAACACAGGGATGTTTTAGCTTTTGCTGAGCAGTGCTTGCACAGTGCCAAGGCCTTTTCTGCTTCTCACACCACCCCACCAGCGAGTAGCTGGGGCTGCACAAGAAGTTGGGAGGGGACACAGCTGGGATGGCTGACCCCAACTGACCAAGGGGATATTCCATACCATATGATGTTGTGCTCAGCAATAGAAGCTGAGGGAAGAAGGAGGAAGTGTGGGATGTTTGGAGTTACGGTGTTTGTCTTCCCAAGTAACTGTCATGTGTGATGAAGCTCTCCTTTCCTCAAAATGGCTAAACATCTGCCTGCCGATGGGAAGTAGTGAATGAATTGAGGATTGGAAGAACCTTGCTAGGGCCTACAGAGATGCAGCCAGGAAAGCTGAGGCTCAGCTAGAACTGAAATTGGTCAAAGATGTCAAGTACAACAAGAAAGGATTCTTCAGATAGATGAGCAGTAAGCAGACGCACAGGGAAGACATAAACAGGGCAGGGAAACGAGTCACTAATAATGATGACAAGGCAGGGGTTCTCAATACCTTCTTTGCCTGTCTTTACCAGCGTAGCTGGACCCCAGATCAAGTAGCTATGACAACACGTGTCGACCCACCAGTGGAGGAAGGGCTGGTCTGTTGAGTCTTGCAAGGGCTCAACCCACATAAATCATAGAATCATAGAATAGTTTGGGTTGGAAGGGACGTTTAAAGGTCATCTAGTCCACCCCCCCCTGCATTGAGCAGGGACATCTTCAACTAGATCAGGTTGCTCAGACCCCTGTCCAACCTGACCTTGAATGTTTCCAGGGATGGGGCATCTACCACCTCTCTGGACAACCTGTGCCAGTGTTTCACCTATGGGCCCGGATGGCATCCACCGCAGGGTCTTAAGAAAAGTGGCTGATGTTGTAAGGCCACTGTCTATAATATTTGAAAACTCATGGAGATGAGGGGATGTCCCTGATGGCTGGAAGAGGGCAAATGCCATGCCCATCTACAAGAAGGACCCAAAAGAGGACCCAGGAAACTACAGGCCCAGTAGTTCCCAATCCCTGGGAAAGTAATGAAACGAGTCCTAGAAATTATCACTAACCAAATGAAGGTGATTGGGAAAAGCCAGCACAGATTTACTAAGGGCAAATCATGCCAGACTAACTTGATCACCTTCTACAACAAGATAACATCTTCGGTTGAGATGGGGAGAGCGGTGGATGTTGTTTACCTGGACTTCAGCAAAGAATTTAACACTGTCTCCCACAGTCTTCAGCTGGACAAGCTGGCAAGATACAGATGGGGTGGGTGGTCTGCGAGATGTGTGGGAAATTGGCTAACAGGTCACACTCAGAGGGTTTTTCAACATCATAAATAATCTGGATGGTGGGATTGAAAGCACCCTTACCAAGTTTGCTGATGACACCAAAATGGGTGGTGAGGTGAACACGTCAGAAGGGACAGCCATCTTACAGAGAGACCTGGACAGGCTGGAAGAGTGGAGCTAGCAAGAACAGTATGAACTTGAACAAAGACAAGTGCAAAATCCTGTACCCGGAATGACATAACCAAAGAGCCCGGTACAGGCTGGGATGTGTGGGGCTGGGGAGCAACCCTGCTGAAAGGGACCTGGGAGTCCTGGTGGACAACAAGCTGAATGTGAGTCAGCAGCGTGCTGCTGCAGCAATAAAGGCAAATCAGATCCTGGGTTGCACCCACAGGGGCATTACTAGCAGAGATAGAGATGTGATCGTCCCACTCTACTCAGTGCTTGTCAGGCTTCATCTGGAGCTGTGTGTCCAGTTCCAGTCCCCACAATTCAAGAAAGATGCAGACAGCCTGAAGAGGCCACGAAGATGATCAAAAGGCTGGAGAACCTGTGCTATGAAGAAAGACTGAAAGAGTTAGGTCTTTTCTCCCTGGAGAAGAGAAGGCTCAGGAGGAATCTCACCACAGTATTCCAGTACTCAAAGGGCAGCTACAAAGGCTCTCTTCACAAGGAGCCACAAGGAGAAGACAAGGGTACAAGTTGCACCAGAAGAGGTTTCATCTCATCATAAGAAAGAAATTTTTTACAGTGAGAACAACCACTCACTGGAACAACCTCCGCAGGGATGTGAGTGATGGAGTCCCCATTGCTGRGGGTTTTCAAGATGTGATTGGGCAAGGTGCTAGGATCCCTTTCCCATGAAAGGTTGGACCAGATGATCTTCTGAGGTCCCTTCCAACCTGTGCTGTTCTATGATTCTATGACTGAATTCCTTATTTTGCTTTGCTTGCACGCACAGCTTTTGCTTTACCTATTAAACTGTCTTTATCTCAGCCCAATGAGTTTTTTCACTTTTAACCTTCTGATTCTCACCCCATCCCTCTGGGGGGGGAGTGAGCGAGTGGCTGTGTGGGGCTGAGCTGCCTACCAGGGTTAACCCACCACACGGTAGAAGAGGAAATATATTTTAAAAGGGATGGCTTTTCCCTTAAAAGGGATGGCTGCTCAGAAGAATGTACCAAATCCGAGCTGGATTTTTTTGAAGTGTCCCCAGGACAGACCAGTACTGAGAAAAGCGTGTGTATTGAGGTGCCTCAACTTCCCACTATTGCAGAGTCTGCACATCTGGACTTTTTCACAGCTGGGAATGGGGAGGACTACATAGGTCTAAACAACACCCTGCTGTATCTTTGCTGCAAGATTGTAAAAGCTGATGCATTCTACCTCGGAGCCAGTGAGGGGGGKGCGTGATGGGTCTTCTGAATTATCCCCCATTGGCCTCTATTTTCAGCCAGCTGGCCACTACACTGGGGTACCAGCTGATAAGCCAGAGCAACCACTGCTACCCTTCCCATGCCTTCATTGAGTTGCTTCTCAGTCACAGTGGTGACATGCTGTCCATGCACTTCTACACAGGGCCGTCCTACAAAGACACGGCCTGGCAGCAGGAAGCGGTCTCACTGGATGGTGTTGGGTAATCAGGGGTTCAGGCAATGCTCGGCTCTGACAGCCCAGAATTGAACCCTTGTGACCCCTCCACAGCAATCTCTTCTGTCAAGACAATCTTTAGCTGAAGGGTATGGATGTAAAAATTAAGCTGATGGGCATCAAAGATGGTTTTGTTTGATGAGCTCCCCAACAGCAGGAGCTTGCAAGGTGGTTATTGCCTCTGCCCCATTGCTTGTGAAGAAGGTGCAGGTGTGTTGAGGGCACGCAGAGGCATTACTTATGGCCAGCTAAATACCCCGTGGACCGGGTGAGCATGAAAGTGTTCAGCATACCAACTGGCAATTGTGTCAGCAGCCAGGAAAATTTGTTTCTGGAACAGCTGCCCAAGCTTGTTGTTTGTTGATAACGACACTTTTACCAGCGATTATGCTGAGAATCCTTTTAACTTGCCTTCCCAGGTGCCCTTACACAACAGATAGGAGGCTCTGGAATTAGAAGGACAGGGACATGATGAGGTGGATGACGATCCCTCTATGGTCACCAAGATCAGGTCAGCCTAATCCCCACATCATGACCACCTCCATGAAGAAAAAAAAGGGCTTTTGAGGGGACCAAACCCAACTTTTAGGGAAGTTTGCTGCCTACCTGCGGGCTCAGGTTAAAGTCGTTACCAGGAAATGTCCTAGCCTGGTAGGGGCCTGAGATTATTATCCACTATTGCTTTTTCATGTGGGTACCAATGAGGTCACGATGAGAAGTCCAAGGGTGATCAAAGAGACTTCAGGGCCATGGGGAGATTGTTAAAGGTTTCAGGAGTGCAGGTAGTATTCTCCTCTATCCTCCCAGTTGTAGGGAATGACATCAAAAGAAACAGGTGGATCCAGTTTATCAATATCTGGCTCTGAGGCTGGTGTCACCGGCAGAATTTTGTGGTTTTCGATCATGGGATGGTCCACACGACACGAGGCCTGCTGGGGCCTGATGGGATTCATCTTTGTCAGTGGGGGAAAATAATTTTTCTCATAAGTTAGCAGGGTTGAATGAAAGAGCTTTGAACTAGGTTTGGAGGGCAAAAGTGATAAAATCAGGCTTACTAGTGATAAGCTATGGGATGACATGACAATGTTTGAGGGATAGTGTGCTAGTGAGGGCTTTCATGATGTACTGAGTACACTGGAGAGCATATGAAATATTTGTACACTAATGCATGCAGTATGAGGAATAAACAAGAGGAATTAGAAGCTTTGGCTCAGTCTCAGAGCTACAACATCATTGGCATAGGTGAGACTTGGTGGGAAGAGAGCTGTGACTGGAGTGCTGTGATGGCTCTTCAGGAGAGATAGGCAGGAGAGGTGGAGGGGTAGCACTGTATGTAAAGGAGGTATTGGACTGTACAGCACTTGCAGTTGGGGACAACATAGTTGAGAGCCTCTGGGTAACGATTAGGGGCAAAGCTAATAAAGCAGATGTTGTTATGGGAGTCTACTATAGATCACTCAGCCAGGATGATGACACCACTGTATTATTCTATAGGAATTAAGGGGAATCTCTAGATCAGTTGCCCTTGTCTTTATGGGCAACTTCAACTTCCCAGATGTTAACTGGGACTATCATACAACAGACTCGAAACAGGTCCAGGAAATTCAAAGAGTTGTAGTAAAGAGGGTAACATCTGGCTGGCAGCCAATCACTAGTGGTGTTTCCCAGGGCTCAATTTTAGGGCCAGTTCTCTTCAATGTTTTTGTCGATAACTAGGACRTAGGAGTTGAGTGCACACTAAATAAGTTTGCCAATGATACTAAATTAGGGGGAGCCATTGATTCCCTTGAGGGTAGAGAGGCCTTACAAAGAGATCTCGATAGATTGGCACACTGGGCAATCACCAACTGTATGAAATTTAACAAGGACAAATGCTGGACTCTGCACCTGAGACAGTGTAATCCTGGATGTACGTATAGACTGGGGGACAAGAGGCTGGAGTGCAGCCCTGCAGAAAKRGATCTGGGGGTTTTRATTGATGGTAAGCTCAATATRAGTCAACAATGYGCCCTGGCAGCCAAAAGGGCCAACCGTGTCCTGGGRTGCATTAAGCACAGTRYAGCTAACCRGTYKAAAGAAGTRATTGTCCCACTGTACTCAGCATTAGCGTGGTCTCACTTGGAATACTGTGTACAGTTTTGGGCTCCACAATATAGGAAGGATATAAAAATATTAGAATATGTCCAAAGGAGGGCGACAAAGATGGGCATGACTTATGAGAAGTGGCTGAGGATACTAGGTTTGTTCAGCTTAGAGAAGAGGAGACTGAGGGGCAACCTCATGGCTGTCTAAAACTTCCTCATGAGGGGGAGTGGAAAGGAAAGTGCTGTTCTTCCAGTGTCCAGTGATAGGACACGAGGGAATGGCTTAAAGCTGCATTGGGGGAAGTTCAGATTGGATATTAGGGAAAAATTCTTCACTAGGAGGGTGGTCAAGCACTGGAACACGCTCCCCAGGGAAGTGATCATGGCCTGCTGGTGTTCAAGAAGTGTTTGGACAACACTTTTAGATATATGGTTTAACTTTTAGGTTGCCCTCTGTGGAGTCAGGAGTTGGACTCGATGATCTTTGTGGGTCCCTTCCAACTCAGGATATCCTACAACTCTATGAACTTCAAACATTATTATATAAATTTGTGGCCTTGTAAGTGGGTGGTGAACAAACGCCAACAAAATCACTGCAGCCTGATTTTGAGAATGGCTGCCATGTGAGAGAATACACCCAGCTCCTTCAGATGATCAGCAGCGGTATGAAAGATCATAGCCTGTTGGCTGACAGGGAAGAGTTTGCCCATGGATGTACCCTGTTCGCCTTTAACCTGTCTCCAGACCAAGAATGTGCCAATCACTATTTGAGTTGTATGATGCCATAGTCATATGATTCCATTGCTATATGTCAAAAGTACTACAGCAGGAGTCACCTGAACCAATGGAGGCTGAACCTCGTAAGGAACCAGGCAAGTGCAGCAGTGATCCAAGCTGAGCTGGTTTCAACACGCAACAGTCCAACACAACACACTGTCCTGAATGACCATCGCAACAGATGAAGCTCAAGTCATGGACTAAATTAACTGAATAGACATTTGAATGGACATTTGAATGGGCGTGGCCCACAGACTAAGGAAATGATACCTGTGTATATGACAAAGGATGGGGGAGTGGGCAGTGGTGGTTGTTGAAAATGTATTGAATACAGTAGGACGTGAGTATGATGCAAATAGTATGGAATAAGAGGTGGAGATTGTACTGGGTTTGGCTGGGACAGGGTTAATTTTCTTCATAGCAGCTGGTATGGTGGTGTGTTGTAGATCTGTGACCAAAACAGTGTTGACAAGACATCAATGTTTTAGCTATTGCTGAGCAGTGCTTGCACAGCATCAAGGCCTTCTCTGTTTCTCACTCTGCCCTCTGTGAGTAGGCTGGGAGTGGGTGAGAGGCTGGGAGGTAGTGGTGGGGTTTTGTTTAGATGATGAAGGAATAGAGGCTAATAAGAACATGATGATATATCTTTTCATCAGGGGCTGCTTCATAATACAGTCAAATGACATTTGTCCTGCCACCAACCAGTGGTCCTGGCTGAGCACTCTACAAGCTCCCCATCTCACTGTGCTGCAGCGACCCGCTCCTGCTCCCATACAGGTCTGCTGTTGAAACCTGCTCTCTTTAGATGGTCCATCTTTTGTTGTGTTGTGTAATACAAATATTCAACAGTGGCCCCCGCCAGAGGGTTCCCATCATTTCCATTGTAGCATTTGATACAGCCACGGAAAAAGCACCCATTACCTTCAAAGGCTGTGGGCACCCCGTCACTGACTGCACTGGCATCCAAGAAGTAGGATCCTACCTGATATTCACCACCTGGTAACGCATGACAGATTTGAATACTATCAGCCACGTATATAAGCCATTGAAGAGAGGGGGGCTGAGTATCTCTTTTTCCTCTGAAAAAGAAGGGAGGGAGGAGTGCAACCCTGCTAGGTTATAGGAACGTTCACCGGTACATGGCCATGCGAGCAGAGGCCAGCGCAGTGCACCAAGAGGTGCCTGTTCAGCAACAGACCTTCACCTTTTCGCTGTCCTCTGTCTCACACACAGTGTGATGGGTCATCACCATAATCGCATTCCCGTATGCATAGCCTCCCTCAAAGCTTTTACCTCTTGTTGGCAAAAATAATCCAGGAGAACAAGTAACTTCCCCACTGCTCCCACCTCAGGACGAAGGCTCTCTCCTTCACATCTTCTCCCATGTTGCCCACACAATGAATGCATGACAGGGCTAGCCATTTCCCCGTTACCTGCATCAAGTTGTACCTGGCAGGAGCCCAAAACCACAGCTGCTGCGATGTKGGCACAGGGGAAGCAGATAAAAGTCCCCCCTGAGCCATGGCATGGGACACAGCAGCTCCATGCTGCAACATGGAGTGCAGCCCTGCAGAAATAGATCTGGGGGTTTTAATTGATGGTAAGCTCAATATAAGTCAACAATGCGCCCTGGCAGCCAAAAGGGCCAACCGTGTCCTGGGATGCATTAAGCACAGTACAGCTAACCAGTTGAAAGAAGTRATTGTCCCACTGTACTCAGCATTAGTGTGGTCTCACTTGGAATACTGTGTACAGTTTTGGGCTCCACAATATAGGAAGGATATATAAATATTAGAATATGTCCAAAGGAGGGCGACAAAGATGGCCATGGGTGGCCAGAGGCAGACCCAGCTCTGCTGGGTAGCAAATGCTGACCCAGCCTTTGCAGCACCAGCAAAACCACAGCTGCAAACCGAGCCCTGTCCCTCCACGGGGACAGGCTGGGGATGATGGCACATGCCAGCCAACAGCAGCCCTGGGGATGGTGCCCCACAAACAAGGGCTGACTAGGGACCCTCTCCCACACCCTGTTGCCCTTCAGGGAACTCAAATGGCTTCCCATCTTGCCGATTTGAGGTTCAAAAAAAATTGCTCCGAAGGCTGTCTGCCACCACGGCAGATGTCCCAGTGGTGCCCATGGCTGTGGCAGTGATGCTGCAAGCTGTCCACTTCAAATGCTGGTACACTCGCTAAGCTTGGGATGATGCTTCTCATGCCTGGGAATATTTTTGCTTGTTTTTAAAAGGCATGCAACCATTCCTGCATAGCACCTAAAATAGTTGCTTCTGTTTACTGTTGCTATGAAGCACTATCTTTATTTGAACAGCTGTAATGTGGGCATTAGCTAGACCATGACAGCTGGCAGATGGATATGTCCCAAACACCTTTGCTGTCCTCATAAATATTGAATTTTGGCTGACATGCAAATTCATTGGGAAGCCTGAGTGTTAAGTTGGAGACACAGTGACATTCAAACATGAGAAGCTTGACCTTGATGGTCAGTGGTTGCCTCCGAGGGTGGCAAAGATTTTCCCTTGCCACTGGGTCCCACCTCCCAGAGTAGTCACCAGCCCCCCAGGGCAGCGAGTGCAGCCCCTCCAGGACGTGCCCGTCTGGGGGGTCACAGGGGTGGCCGCCCTCGACCTCCGATCGCTGAACCCCAGGCGCGTTTGCAAGCACCCTCACACACGTGCTCAGGAGAGTGAGTTTCTACTTACCACTTACCTCGAACTCTGTAAGGGAGCACGTGGTGCTTCCTCACCGTGCCATAGCCAGCACTCCCGCGGGACACGCATCCCCCCGCAGGAGCTGGGGCAGGGGGCAAGGGCTGCCACGGACCTGGGGCTTTTACAGGCCCCACTTCAGTGCAGGCTGTGGGAGGGAGAGAAGTGACATTTTTAGCAGGTAAGGTCACCAGGTCTGGGCTGATCTCACATCGGGGAAGAGCTGGGTCAGCAGCAGCACCAATGGGCCGCACCTCTGTGTTCACACTGTGGCGGGGGGCACGGGTAAGTTGCAGTGATTCTGGCCATTTGCAAAGCCTGGAAATGAAATTCAGAGCCCAGCTTTTTGATGAGGCCGTGATAGAGAAGGAGACAGAAAAAAAAATCCATTAAAACATCCTACTGTATCTGCAGACCGGTGCTTCCTATAATACGCCAGGGCACAAAAAGCTACTGACTMACCTCTCCCATAACCTTCCCATACACCTCATGAAGGAATTTGCCACAAGGCATCAATTTCCAAGTCAAGGAAACTGAGTAAACAAGGCTTCACCTTCAGGGGGAACAGCTTCTCCATCCGCCCTTCCTGCCTCCAGCCACCACCCACCCTGCTTTCACTGGACAAGGAAATGCCTCCGCAGGAGGTCGCTGCCCTCCCCTAGGTACCTACCGCCGAGTCTGGTGCAATAGGTCCCCGAGCTAAGATGGTCCCAGCAGGTGACAATGTCACCTGGCTGGACAAAGCCCAGTGTCRCCAGGCTGTGGGGAAACATGTCGCAGCCAGGAGCTGCTCTTGGGTCTGGTGTCTCTTGACATGGTGCCACTGGCTGAGCAGGGAAGGTGGAGGGGACAGAAGCAGATGCTAGGAGGAGGAATGACTCTCCGCTCACTGGCCTCATCTGCTGGAGGGATAGGGCCCTGTTGTTACACGGCAGCTCAGATGTCAGATCCAGCCAGCTCACTCATGCCCACTGCCATGAGCACAGGTGCTCAAAACTCACGTCCTTCATCCACAAAGCCATTGCCTTTCTTGGTGAAACAGAAACAAGCCATGCCTTGGAGCAAACTGCCGGGAGCGGAGTGGGTGGGTTGTGCCATGCCTCTGCCAGCCCCATTGCTTCCCCCTCCGAGCAGTTCCCACTATCCAGCATCATCCAATCTGTGGTTGTGCTGGGGACCATGGCACGCGGTTGGTGACAGTAGCCATCAACACTGATGGAGTTTTCTTTTGCATGTGCCTGGTCTTTGCTTTCCCTGTTGTTCATAAAGAAGGTCACGGAGCTTACAAGGGGGCTTTCCAAAAAGGGTGCATCACCCATGCAGGCATCTCCCATCTCGCTCCTGCTCCCAACCAGGAATTGAGCTGATAAGCCAGGTGATGAGGAGAACAAATACCAGCCTGAAGGCCACCATCCGCATCAGTCCCACAACAAGCTGGTTGTGGAGCTGAACTGACATGGATCTGTCTCCTTTTTAGGATGAATTTCCTCCAGGCAGGGTCAGGTGAACAGTGCCCAGATGGCAGTCGGCTTTGCCATCAAAACTCATGCTGGTTCATGCATGGAAAGGTGCGCAGGGAGAGCACCATCTCAGTAGTCCGTCAGCTCTGCATCTGCTTCTGGAGGCCAGGCTGCATGCAGAGGGGTCAGGAGGTCCCTGCCCTGCCCCAGCCATCGCTGCAGCCCCTGATGTCCGCTGAGAGGACGTTTCTGTGGCTGGTCAACTGAGCGGACGCCGGGAACTTCCAGCTCCTCACTCCTCTACCGGGGCACTTCAACCAGGGGAATGTCCCAGGGCTCTGCCAGTGGTTTCTGGATGCTGCTGCAGAGATGTCCCTTGAGCAGGATGCAAGAGTAGCACATTTAGGACCAGGCTCTCCCGCTTTGCCGGGACAGTCGCTGATTAAGGGTGAGCACCAGGGGGTTGGGCTTTTGCTGCCCCCAGCACTGGGGAGCTGGGTTCCCACCCCAGGCGGTGGCAGTGCTGGCACCCCATGGGGCTCACCCAGCCCACCCGGCAGCAGGGCTCAAAGCTGCGACCACGTGCAGGATCCAAACCCAATGGAGGATGCACGCTCGGATGAAAACCCTGGTGACCACCTCCAAGTCCCTAGAAGTTAGGGACACATCCACTCGGCATTTGAGTAAACGACTGCAAGCCACCGTTTTCCGAAAGCAGCAGCAGTCACGCAGCCCTCCCCGCACCCAGCCGCAGGCCATGCGTCTACGCCGGAGCTGCAGACCTGTCGCCTATTTTCCCGCCCTCCCCTCTCCCGCGCTCTGGCCAGCAGCGACACCGCGCATCGCCCGCCGCACCCAGGCAGCGGGTCGGTGTCCCACGGGCAGGGAGGGCAGCTCCCACCTCCAGAGCTTCCCATTTCCAGCCGCAGGCACCCCGCACACCCCGGGCGCTCCCTCTTCCTCTGCGAGGCGGCGCCGTGTGTTCCCAAGCGTGCAATCCCTCCCTCCCTCCCTCTTTGCAAAAGCTGCGATTTCAGAGATCAAGTTGGCAGCTTCAGAAATACACCCTCAGCTTACTTCCTCGCTAGCTCTTCAGAGTGTAACCAAAACCACCATTTTAAGGACATGCACAGTATTTTGTGACGTTTCACTTATTTTTTTTGCTACCACTAGCGATATCAATATACAAAAACAATGATGAAACTTAGCAATGATATAGCTCTTTATATTTTCAAATCTCTGTACAAACATTAATTAAACAAAGCAAAGGTAGTATGCAAAACAGTCATTGCTTAGAATAATCGACCGATGGGTTGTGCTTCAGCGGTGACACTGGGATAGGAACAAGTGTGCTGTAAGGAAAGCGACAAACCAGAGGTAAAACGAGGTCTCGTCTTCAAAGTTGGGATTATGAACGGAGAAAGCAAGTGTTGAGGACAGTATCTGGGACTGTTCTTCAATATCCTTACACCAGGTAGGTAAAGCTAATGTATTCGCACTATCACACAGGAAGATTGGGGAAGAGTAACTGCTTAATGCAAATAATATACAGCAATATATATATATACATGTATAAATATATATTCACACACACATTTGATCTTAAAGTTGTTAAAGACGCCTCAGCCGAACTACAATAAAAATGATATTGGTATGATAACAATGAAGATATTAAAAACGTAAAAAACACTGCAGTGACCTCAACTGGAGATCTTTCCCTCCGGAGAACAGAAATTCTTTAAATCGTTACACCTGCCGAGGCCGGCTGCCCTCGGTACTGACAGCAAACACGGCTCTCAATTCCTCTTTTCTGGAATGACTGAAGAAAACAAAGCATAGCTACCCATCAAACTCATTCCTGCACATGCAAATGCCGTTGGCACAATTAACTGCCCATTTATTAACAGGCAACAGGACAGACCTTTGGCTGCAAAGGTTCTGAAAAACACCGTACGTTGACATGATCCAAGGAGAAACTCAGGTCCTATCTGCTCTCCACCAGCTCTGATAGGTTCAGGATTTCAGCCACAGCTCGTTTTTTTGCAGCCCCGGCAGGTTTGCATCGTTCCTACCACAGCCAGCTCAACAGAAACAACGAAAGAAGAAGTTTTATCAGAAGCACCGTAACAGCTTAGGCACGTGATGCTAGCAGATGTACTTAGGGRCCTTAGTTTTATCTGCCTGGGTGTGTTTTAGGGACAAACACCTGCCTAGTGATGAAACACCTGCGGCTGTAAATACCCAACCTGCCTGCCACAGAGACCCACACAACCTTCTTCCTCGGGGGTCAACCCAAAATTGTTTTAAATAGTCCGGACCAGTTGTTTCCATAAAGGAATGGCCGCAAGCCCAATGCACCCTAAAAGCCTCAGATTTGCACGCAGCTGGGGCCTGCCTGTGCTGGGACGTCTCCAGGAAAGGCGGTGGCTGGGAAAGGTGCTGCCGAGCAGACAATTCATTTGGCCCATGCTCCTCATCTCCTGCCCAAGGGTCTCTCCAGCAGAGAGGAGGAGGGAGCAGAAATCCCATCCTATGCCATCATTTCTGCTTTAGGAACTAGAGAAAGCAGGAATTTYTCTCTCCTCCTCCTCCTGCTTCAGTCAGATGCTGACTCAGCAACAGCTGTAGCACATCAGACTGAGCCAAGAGYGGTCTCCACTGAGCCACCAGCAGGACAGGGACCAAGCCCAGGCCACCGCACCGGGGTGTAGCGGGGACCTGCCCCTGCACCAGCCCCCTCCCAGCCCCGCGGCACCGAGTCCGGTGTTCCTTCCAAAATCCACCTCTTGTCCCTTTCAAAACCTGTGCCTCTGTTAGCTCGAGGTAACCCTGCGTTTAACGTCAACTCCTCTCCAAACAGGAGCACGCTCAGCGAAGACGCAATCTTTTAAACTCAACTGAAATCACTTGGTATTAGAAAAAAAAACAAAAATAAAAAACACGGCGATTCTGAGACAGGATAATTATATTTCATACATTTTATTTCTGTGGGTTCTTAGGTTTTAAATAACATTAGACATTTTTGTTCTGACTGTATACCTGAATTGCAGCTCTTCTTCCTTTTCAGTAAACTTTGGGATAATTTTCACAGTGGACAGTTTATGATGATAAAAATGCAAAGAATTCAAAGCGCAGCTTCTCTGCAAGCGTGAGCCTTCCAAGCATTAAAGCTTAATTTAATGAATGGCAAAAATAATCTTCGCTATTTAGAAAACTATTGATATTTAAAAAAAAAAATCTCAATTATGTGGTGACCACGACCGAGCAATTCTTAGAATTGATTCCCAATTCCTGGTTGGTTATTTTTTTTAAAAAGACAGCTTGGTTTCAAAAGGCAGCACTACTCTTCCTTGAGACACACGCTCTGCTTCGTGCTACCGAGCACTCTGAACCAACAGCTTTATTTCATGCACGTTTTCACTGAGAGAGCAGGATGAGATTTGGTTTTTTCCCTTGGGTCGACAGCACTCTTAGACATCACAGAACTGGACTGATGAAATGCAACACCAGCTCCGAGATCCTTAGACTTTCAGCTGCAAGTTATTTTAGATTTAGAGGACRTACAGAATAATAGCACACAAAAATCTTCTACTCCTGAGTTTCCTGTGCAGTAACCAGTCATGAAAAGATTTCTCTAATATGAGGAGAAAATCAAAATCGCCAACTGTACAGAAACCCCGTTGCTGTATATTCCTAAGTACGCAGAGTCACCATTACCATCACTAGCTACACGAGGGTGAGTGGGGGCCGCGAGAGACATCCACGCCGTTAGGGAAGAACAGTTGCTAACAAGCTCCTACACACGATACGCTTCACACACAAGTGGTAAGAAATAATCTGTAGTTATTACCAGGTCCTGAGTACAAGCCATAACTGATATTTCAAGTGTTAACCCTTACACCCAAATTTTCTTAAAACGATCCTGCAGAACATATACATTTCAAACATCTATATTCAAAATTATCTATTTTACTAACCTACAAACGTTATTATAGCTAGACTGTCATCTGGAGAAAAACACCTTAAAATAGATTTCAAGTATTCATCAACATTAAAGTTGTTACTCTTTATTTTAAGTAAGTCCTTTGAAGATCCTGAGACAAACACTCATAGTCAATCAAAAATAAGAAAAAAAAAAATAAAAGGACCAAAGCAGCTCCCAGAGCAGCATTGCAAGTCCCTGTGCAGGCCAGCTTCCCATCCACCCAGCCCAGGCTTTTCAGACAAGACCGCTCAGCCTCCCAACCCACTGGGGAGACCCGCAGCTCCCAACAGAAAGGTCAGCCACAAAATTCGGCAGCTGCTGGAAGCTGAGTTGTCTTATCTTTTGCAGTTGCTTGAAATTATATACCTCGCTATCCATTCTTGCTCGGTGACGGTGATTTGTGAGGAATACGGGAGCATCAGCAATCACAACTCTGCCTCCCAACTTCTTTCCACGTATTAACTGCACAAAAAGGAACAAGCAAGTGAAGGAAGCCAAGCAGTATTTTATTGACCCCCAGAAGACAGATATGGATTGCATACAACCCTGGAAAACTTCTTACTTTTTAAAATCCCGGAATTATAAACAAGAGAACTCATTCCTCATAAATAACCTGACACCATTCCTTCGTCAAAAGGTTTTGGCATGGAACATATTTCCTTTACAGTTTAATTTTAATCGTTCATTTGAACAGCTTAAAAAACTATGTCTATAATAATACTTAAATATATTGCTCATATTTGTGACTTCATAAAAAAAATAGTTTGAGCTAATACTTTCCTAGTGGTCAAAAAAATCCAGAGAGACACCAACTTTTGAATGAGCACTTCAGAAAGATGGGTAAAAATAATTTGCTGGAAATTATCAACAGACTTCATTTATCAATAGACTGAGCCCCTTAAAAATGTGCATTTCATCTAATAGCAGTAATGACCTCAAGAAAATGCACACGGTGCGACCAGCTTTCCCTCGATCCTGTAGAAATGTATGCACGTATTCAACTACAGCCACAACAGAATTTCTGCAACGTGAACAAGACAAGGTTGATCTCAAAGGCAGATGCCCGAGTGCTTGCAAAATCTGACCACATACAATTAAATTCCTTCTAGTTTTAGAATAGGTCAGTCTAAGCCTCAGTCAGATGATGACCTTGTCGGGCTGGCAGAGGCCATGGGACCACTCTTGGTTTTAATGAGAAGCGGACAGGATGGCTTAAAGTCGCCAACGAAGCTGAATTAACACAGCCTGTCTATTGCAGCTTGCAACATTTGTTCCTCCGGCGTCTGGAAAAGGCAGTAACCTCTGGAAGCATCACAGTCTTTTCCGAGGGGATCACTAGGCCACAGAATTGCTCGCCTTCCCATGGCAGTGCTTGCTATTATCCGTAATGCTGCCAAAAATGCATTGTTTGCACCTCAATGCATTACTTCCAAGACACTAACCCAGAGGCTTCAACTAATGCACAAGTGATTTTCAGGCTTGATCATTTTCTGAAGTTGAAAACAGGTTCCTACTTGAGCAATAACGAAGCAGCACATCTCCTTGGCATTCACGATTGGCCAGAAGTGTTTTTTCATCAAAGTCTCCAACACCCCAAGTATTCGCTAACCCCCCCCAAGATGCTGGGGCTGAGGTACAGTAAGTCCAGTTACAGCTTCATGATACACAGGCTTTGGCCGTGAAGCTGGCTGAAGGGACCCACGCTCCACTCCACTGCCTCCGCAGATTCGCCAGCACAACTCTAAACTGGATCTCTGACCCAATGTGGGTCTAAAAGTAACACTTGACTTGACTTCAAAGCATGGACCAGCCCGCTGATCTGATGTCCCGTGCGGCACAGGCAAGCGGCGGTGGAGCGGAGGCACAGGAACCAACAGCTGGAGCGGTGATGCACCGATCTGGTTTTGTCAGGCGAACTCCCATGTCACGAAGCATCACCTTCATCGTTTGCAAAGGGAACATGGAGGATCTCTGAGATGCTTTTCAGAAAGCACAGGTGATACCTGGATGGGCATGAGCCAAGGGATGTGTTTGGACACACACCATGTGAACAGAGAAGTGATACTGGACATTGTCTCATCGCTCCTAAACGKCATATACTAAAAAGAGTTTTTAAAAATGCCTTCTATACACCAGTTAATCAAACTGATCTCACAATATTTCCCTTCTATCTTACATTTTTACATGCAGAAGTGTCTACACCTTTAGGAAAAACGCCTTTCTAAGTCATCGTCAAAGCAAACGAAAACACGTTTGAGAGCAACTTACCTAATTAGCTTCATGAAGACCATCACACATGTAAAGCCAAAAGGCAATGAAATCTCAGAGACACAACAACTTGGGTGAAAGCAGATATAACTCACAGGAAATTGGTTTTAACAACTTTTTGTCCGTACAACAGCTTTTCACTTCTTCGAGAGGAGAGCAGTCAATACCCAGCAAGTGACTGTTTTTGGCAATTCAGGCTTAGTGCCCTTAAAATGAGCAATTTGTTTTTTTTTTTTTAAGTTGTCATATTACTGTTACAGTTATGATTGTATTCTGATGAGTTCCTGGGATATACAAACCACCTACTTCTAAACAGGTTTCTGCACGTTATAGACTAAACTTCTTAACTTACAAATAATTATTTTGCTGTTTCCAGTTTACAATGGTAAAAAAAATGAAGACTTCACAATGTGTGTAAATGGGAGGTAAATGTATTTTTAAAAACAGAATAAAAAGCTGCATGTTAAAAACTGGGTCACAGACTAATAAATACATACATCAAAGACATGAAATTTTCAGCAGCTGGTTTTAAAGAGCAAGGAAGTGGGGAAAAACTAGCTGTCCAGACTCCATTCTGGCTCTGTGGTCTATATGCTAGAAATATCTGCAGTTCAAAAACAAGTTAACAGAGGAGTAGCATCAGCTTTGTCACCTATTTTCTTTTAAAAAAATTAAGCTACTTCCTAAAAGTGTGGTGTAAAACCTAGAGAAACTTTCATTTCTTCATGCACTTGATGACATTGAATTAAAAAAAGAAATTATTTTAACCCAGAAAAAATGAGTCATTGTATACCGTAAGGACAGCCTTACTGCAAGTTTTCTACAGTAAAAGTATTTCTAGAAATACACCAGAAATTACTTTCCCGTAACAAAATATACAATTATGTGTCAGATCATCATTGAGTTTCAATACTGAGGCAAAACAGAAACAGTTACTATGAAGTTTCAAAAAAACAAAGGAAAAACCCCAACTCCAAAGAGTAAAAAGATGTTTTGACGGCTGTGGAGATGCCAGAAAGCAATGCTGGACACCAGGAATTTCCAGAACAACCCCCTTTCCAAAGTGATGTGCAGTCTGTGAATTAGACCGTGAGAGAAAACTGATCCTGTTCTATGGGCTTCTCCACCCAGGCTCCAAGTCCTGCCTTCAGGAATGCTTTAAACAAACACTCTTTGGCAGTTTGATATTCAGTGGCTCCTTGCTTGGTTTCGTGGTACAGGTTAGGCTTGAGGATCTTTGAGCGCAAGCTGGAGGAAAGCTGTGCGGATTAAAGATGAGAAAAGAAGAGAGACAAGAAACTATTAAGCCAAACAGTTTGAGAGTGACTGAGTTATTAGAACAACTATTATTAAAACAAGGTAATGAACTACTAAACCAAATGTTCAGGCAAAGGCAGACAAGTGTATCGTACTGCTCCTTCCAGCCATCACGGCTCTGTACCCAGCTTCACTGCACCCAACTGCCACGTTTGCCTCTTGCAAAGTGAGCCCTTCTGCAGCACCATGCCACGCCACGGCAGAGGCACTCTTCRGACTAGTCTCACCCCAGCTAGCCTGCCTTTTGCTTGCTCTGGATTATCAGCTTCCTTTGGTGGAAGAAATCTGGACACTGAAAAGCCACTGACAGATACTTTCTTGTAGCTTTTCTTTCTAAGAGAGGACTGAGCAAAACCTCAGTAGGTTCGATTGCAGTGAAACTGGGATTATCCTTCCAAATAAATTAAAATGAGAAGGCAAGCTCAAAGGAGATAGCGCCCTTTGTTTACTTAGCTATAAACCAAGGATTATTAGATCCTTGCATGCATTTTGGACCTTTCATCATCAAATTAAAGAATAAGCTAAACAAATGCATTGTTCTTTTCCGTTACTACATGAAGCAGTAGCTAATGTCAGGCTCAGCTTAAAACAGGCTCACAAAGTGGCTTCTGAATACAGAAAGCAGCATGCACAGATATTTCATTAAGAATTAAGAAGTGGAAAATCTAGCACTCTAGAAGATATACCTTTGCATGAATACGCATCCAGCGGCTGTAAAAAGCATGCTTACAAAGGCGAGATGCACGACCCATTTCATCTTTGCCGGTTGTAGCATTAATAACTTCAAGACCAGTGTCTCCTACTGTCCAGTTCACGCTGAAGTTTGGTGCTTTCCCTGGTTGACGGGCTTCTGCATTGCTAATACCTGAAAGAAAAGCAATGTTTAATGACAATAGTAAATATGAACTCTTGATTTTTGTTTTTACTGGGGAGTAAGCGATACAGCAGAGCTACTGAAATCACATCGCTAAGCAGTCTTACAAGCGGATCTTTTATTCCAAGGACATTCTCCTGCAGATTTTTCACCGACTCGCGGAGATATCGCCATGCACATCTCATTCTCATCCTGGCTAAAGTGCTCTCTCCTTCTGTCCTTCCTAGCAGGGCAAATGTGCATTGCTGGAGTCGTGAGAAACCAGCATCCTYAGTGGAGGGGATCGCAGAGAGGTCTGTGGCAAGGGTCCATGTGGACAGTAACATGAGCGCCTTGCCACATCCATCTCAGGAGGATCTGGTCTTGCTTACAGGGCAAACCAATGAACTAATTATTAACCTGCAAATAATTATGAAGCAGAAAAAAAGTTGCTCTGCTCCTGCACAAGAAACCGCTGTTCTCAGAGCCCACTCAGTAGCAGGAAGAGCTGAGTGTAGGAAAGAGCAGATACCGCRAGGTTTTGACAGTTATAACTCTCCAATCAACTCCCTTTCACTCTGCTGTTGTAAAAATTTAAGTGCATATTGCTTATCTCATTTCAAAACATGTGTGAAACTATGAACCCTGGTCATGTTTCAACACACAGTTACAATTCAGCTAACAACTCTGGACTGCAGTCTTATTCAGAGAGGTCATGCTTATTTAGAAGTGCCTACAAGGTGCTTTTTCACTTCCCCTCATAAAAATGGAGTTAGGTCAGAGCAGTGGTACGAGATGGCAGGATGCCTTGCAAACCGAGGCATGAAGGTGCCTACATTTCAGTAGGTGTCGAGCGCGTTTCATTAAAAGCTACCAATCTATTTCCTCCTTCTTACGGACTATGCCGAGGCACGGCGTGACTAGCACAGGCAGCAGCACTGACGCTGTGGGCATCTGAGTTAGACAAAGTGAGCCCCATCCTCAGCACCCTCCACAGAAAGCCAAAACTGGCAGACATTCGAGTCTTTCAGCATAAATCCGGCTGTGCTTCAGCTGCCTCCCCACTTTACATGCCCATCGCTACTTACAGTGCCCAGAAATGGCAAAACGCGGGTCTCRAGAGAGGACGTGGATCATCTTGCTCAGATGTTAAATTGTGCGACACCTCTCAAATACAGCTTCATCTCTACTGACGGAGAAGCAAAGCCACCAGAAGTCTAACCCAAGTGTGAAGCGAGGCTGGCTGCCTGCCCAGGGCAGGATTTATTCCCCCACAGCACCCCAACGCTGCAGAGATGCACTGTATATAATGACCGCAGTACCGTGCTTGAAGGTCACGGCAGCTGCTGCCATCCACGTGCAACTCCTCTCCCACACGTGCAGCGGGACAGTGCTCGGTGCTCGCAAGCAGCAGCCAGGGCCATGAGTTTGGGTTGTGCATGCTATGGAAAAGCTGAGGAGCACATCACTTTTGATCCCGCAGACATTACAGGGGTGGCAAAACTCTACCTTTAAGATGTCTCAGTTGTCTCACCAGGAAAGAACACGGGATTTTTTTCTTTCTAATAAGTAAAGATCCCATTTTCACTTTAACACAACTCTCACTGAGAGCCTATTTCAAATCTACTCTGAGGTTATGCTAGGTCCTACACTTTATAAAATCTAGTGAATTTGTATAAATTGAACATAAGTATTGCAGCAGGATGCATTTCTTGCTGATATTTGAAGCACAATCTAATAAACAAAGTTAAGCCAACCTCAGGCACCCGAGCGCAGGACTGGCTCACTTGGCATGGGTCTCACGGCACCTCTGGGCCCAGCGCTGAGAGCGTGTGAGACCTACGAGGTCTGAACAACACAGTGAAATTCAGTTTGCTTACTGTAATCAATTCCTCATTTACTAATTAAACAAACATTCTGAAATATCAATCATATTGAACTTCCTGAAACTTGTATTTTTACACTTGGTTTATGTCAACCTCGTCACTATGACTGATAACCAGTAATTAAGTGAATAAGTAAATAATAAAAAATAACCCTACTATTCCCCATTTTCTTAAAATATAAGCTGAAAAGATTGAGAATCGGAACAAGAGTTTCCTGAAGAGCTCTTTTCTGATTTCTTTCAGGAGATATGCATCCAGGAGCTGAAATACAGCAGGATGCCACGGATCTTCACCCACCGATCTGTAAATCGGTGAGCAGGGATGTGGGATCCACACACTGATCAACCTGCGAGGGCGGACAGCGGTCCCTGCTCAGCAGCTACCATCAAGAATATCATGCAAGCAATAATTGAGGAAGACTCAGCAAGAACAGGGCTTTATGACAAGATGAGAGTTRAAAAGTCATCATCACAACTTCTGCAGTCCTTCTGAGCAGTTGGCAATAAACATGTGCATCACGCCGCCTGAAAACTGGAGCTGATCACGCACAACGCCTGTGCATGTCCCGTGCCACTGAAGTCCAAATGCCGCAGAGCAAACAATGCCGCTCCATGAGTCACACAACACGAAGCCTGCACCTAAAAACCTAATAAATCGTAAATTTTGGGTGCACACAAAACAAATCTCAACTCCGAGTCTCCAAAAGCACATAAATTCATTGAGTTGCTGGAGCGTGTCCAGAGAAGGGCAACAAAGCTGGTGAAGGGTCTGGAGAACAAGTCTTATGAGGAGCAGCTGAGGGAACTGGGACTGTTTAGCCTGGAGAAGAGGAGGCTGAGGGGGAGACCTTATCGCTCTCTACAACTACCTGGAAGAAGGTTGTAGCGAGGTGGGTGTTGGTCTCTTCTGCCAAGCAACTAGCGATAGGACAAGAGGAAATGGCCTCAAGTTGCACCAGGGGAAGTTTAGACTGGACATTAGGAAAAATTTCTTTACTGAAAGAGTGGTTAAGCATTGGAACAGGCTGCCCAGGGAAGTGGTTGAGTCACCATCCCTGGCAGTATTTAAAAGACGTGTAGATGAGGCGCTTAGGGACATGGTGTAGTGGGCATGGTGGTGTTGGGTTGATGGTTGGACTTGATGATCTTAGAGGTCTTTTCCAAGCTTCATGATTCTATGATTCTATGAAATTCAGGCTGCTTTTGTGAAGTTTAGGTGAAACAGACCCATGTTGACAAACCTCTTAATCAAAAATTGGTTTTACAAAAACTACTTAGGCAAGAGGGCTAAGAAATTGCCACCACATGACAAGCGGGTCAGTCATATTTTTTCTTTAATTTAATATCTGTACTATTACCTTTGCTTTTGTTCCATATACTACTGAACAAGTACAGCAATCAGATATAGTTCACCGAGTACTGCAAAACACCATTTGCTCCTTGAGCCTGCTCCTGCCCTATCAGCTACCCAAACACCTGTGTCATCACAAGCACCCACACAAGCAAATCAAATAAAGATGAGGAAGCTGAACATCCAGTATGCACTATATTTCCATGGCAATTATACAATTGCATTCCTTAGGTTATTTTGATGAATTAAATAAATAATAATAAAAAAGACTCAGAATTTCAAATAGACTTAAATATCTGCATGAACCCTGGAGAGATGGCAAAGGAGTCCCTGAAGGTGGATCACAGGAAGCACGGACAGGGAATAAAGGTCATCTCAAAAGCAAAGCGTCTGATAACACTTTAGGTGGATCATATCTTCCCCCTCAAAATCCAGACACGAACATAGCACAATAAGCTGAAACTAATAATGGGAGAGAATGCTAGGATAGAAAGTAAAGTATTTTATTCTCTTTTGAAAACTGATATAACTAAGCTATTTAGAGAACATCGCTCAGAACTTACTGCTGAATATTAGTATAATGGGGTATAATAAGCAAAAGCAAAGGTCACAGCTCTTTGTGCCAGTGCTTATATAAATAATAAAGTTTGACAGTTCTTTGAGGACAGAGCTCAAAAAAGCTTCATTAAAAAGGAGATAGAGAGCTGAAAAACACCAATGTGAACGGGAGGATAAGGTACCAAGGGAACAGCCAAAAAATCATCAAAGGTTGTGCTGAAGGATTTATTTTTGCTAAAAAAAAATAAAAACCACAAATGTAGACAGCAGTCAGAGGAGTGCTGAGGCATGAACATTTATAATAACCACTCTTGCTGTGGTGGTAGAAGTCTTCTTGTGTACAGAAAACGAATGAATGTTTTGCAAAAACGGTGGGTGGGTTCCCAGGCTGGAGACCCTCTTCACAGGCAACGTGCCAGAGGAGCCACCTCAAATTGAGACACCAGTAAAAATAGTTTTAGGATATGTGTATGAAGTAAGCAAACACCAGTTATGGCATGCAGACAATATTCAACCGTGTTCAAGGAATCTAAAGACGGGGCAGCAGGAACAGCAGTCATGGTACATAACCTCTCATCACAAACCTTACAAGTTCTCCAGGATGAAAGGTGGCCAATGTAACTCCAATTTTTAAGGAGTTTAGAGGTGTGCCAGGGAACTACCAGTCAATAAACATGACATCTGCATCAGGAAGGCTGCAGGAACTACGATACAGCCCTACTGGGCACAGATGTAAATACAACAATATTAGGAAAGACTCAACAAAAAACTGCCTTAGTAACTGAAGACTGGAGGTGGCCAGTGTGACACAAATTCTTAGAGAGCCCAGGGAGTAGGCGGCCTGTCTGTTTGATGTCTACCTTAAAAACAGACTTAATGGACACCTGGATGAAGACGGTCTCCTTGGGAAGAGCCAACACAGCTAGAGACCCTCAAGCTCTGTGAAGACCTGGAAAGTGTGTGTGGGGGGAAAAAACGAGGTCAATAAGATTGGTGATGATACTAAATTATTTGAGAAGGTAAGTAAGAGAAGCCATTGCAAAGAGTAGCAGAAAAAAAGCTCACAACATTGGGTGAATGGGCAATAAAAAGGCAGATGAAATTCCTCACAGATAAATATTAGGTAATACATATGAGGAAAAAACAAAGCAATTTTGCATAAGGAGTGCTGGACTTGGAGCTGGATATTAGCATTCAGGAATGAGATTTTAGTTTCTAATATTCAATTCTACCAAAGGTCAGGTCAATGATCAACAGTAATCAAAGGAAGCAAAGTGAATGTTAGGAATTATTACTGAAGGATCACGGAACTGAACAGAATATCATGATGCCACCATATAAATCAGTACTGCTGCTTTATCTTGAGTATCAGGTGCCGCTCTGGTCTCACTAGCTCAAAAACGCAATTGTAAAATGGAAGGGATGATCCTTAGGTGGAAGGGTCTCCATGCAAGGAATAACAAAGCAGAGTGAGACTTTTCAGCTTGCAAAAAATAGGACTTACGTAGGAATATCACAGAGGTATAGAAAACTGAGCGCTATGACAAAAGCACCATGACAACTGCTTATAGCCTGTATCATACAGAGCACTGAGGAGCATCTAATTAAATTAGCAGAAAGGAATTTCCGTTGCACAAATCTTTACAAGTCCTACAGCCCTGCTTACTATAGGAGGCTGCAGATGGTAGAAAGTTTAAACCAGTTCAAAAAACAAAACCTGGAGTTCATGAATGAAAGATCCGTTAAGGATTTCTAAACACAAAGATTCTCAATACCTGACTCAGGATGTCCCTGATCTGCAGATTACTGCTGCGATTCTCAGGAGGTATCTGCAGAGGCTTACTATTTCCTTTTGCTTTTCACTGCCTAACTACCTGTGGAAAAGAGTACTGGGCTGGATGGATCGTACCTTAAGATCTTGGTCTTACCTAAGACAGTTCTTATGCTGATGAAAAGATAATCAGCAGATGTGACACTGCTCCAGGATGTTTCAGCCAAGAAACAAAATAGGAAATACCTGTCAGCAGCACCACGAGGAATGGGTCAAAACAGCCAACAACGTAATTGCTGACAATACTCTGGTAAAAGACGGGAAGCTCTAGAGAAACTAAAGCATAAGAAACTATCAACTGACCGGACATCAAAACAGGGAAAACTTTGCCTATATTAATATTATAATCACAGCTAAGAAAAAAGGCATTGTCCACAAAAGCAGACACTACTGCAGGGTTCAGTGTTCGGCTGAGTAGAGGACAGGAGAGCACATCAGGGCCCAGCCTGCCGTCTGCTTTGTGGTCATAGCCCAAGTGGATGCCATTAGCCCAGGTCCTTGGGCATCTGAGGCACACCTACCAGCAACAGGAACCATAAGGACAGATGCCTGATGAAATTTGGTGCACACTAATTGCCTCCAGCGATGAAGAGCTTGCCTTTTATATGTAACGGGGTCTCTTATATTTGATGACTTCTGCTCCCAAGGATTTTCAAGGGCTGATTCTCTGCTTGCTGAGGTCTGCCACCCTACTTCAGCCTGGGTGAACTCCTTCGTGCCCACCTCCCACAATGGCTCCAAAAAGAGGCTGTGCAGATTACCCTGCAGACTGGCACTTTGTTACTGGCTGATTTATACAACCATCCTCATTCTATTTGATTGAGAAATCGATCCCTTTTCAGATTATTCTAGAAATTCACAAGATTCGAACCTGTCTTCTCTTCAAGTGAGCTGGCCAGTTCTCAGTGAGAGCTCACATGCCCTTAGTGCTGTGGTGCTAAACACATCCCTAAAGGCTGGGTCCTGCAACCAAGGCTTCCAAGAGTCAGCACGGGGAGGGAGTTTTCTACCAACATACAGGTTTCCCGCATCCCCTAGCTGAAAACCAGCTGCTCTGATATGCACATTCACATTTAACTTGATGGGAAAAGGAGGTATAAGTAGAAAATCTCCTATGAGGAAAGAAAGATGATGAAAAGACAATTTTTAGCAGTAGATAACAATAACTCAGTCTGACTTTGACTTAATGCAATTGTCCCTGCAGACATAAAACTTGTTTTATGAGAAGAAAAAAACCAGTTTGTACAGTACTTTCTCAGCTAAACAGGTGAGACAGTGGGGAAAGACGGCTATTTCTCTTTTAGTTCATCCCTCTGGTAGAAATAAGTCACGATCACGCAGTTGTATGTGTGGTACCAGGAGGAACATAGAATTGGCGACAGGTATTTCTGCAGTGCTTATTCCAGGTAAGAATACACTGTAAAATGTGTGAATCAAAGAGCAGATGGGTAGCTACACAAATGCCCCAGCTGAATCCAACAGCATGGGTCAGAAGACTAGCTTTCAAGACTGAACCAGCAGAAGAAAATCCATCAACGCAATTCTCCACCCAACCTCCCAAACCAACTTCCCGTGTATTTTTGAGACGTGTATTTTCATGAAAACTCAACAGCTGAGAACATTTCTGAACTCTCTCTACTGCTCAGCAAGTCCCAACTGAACTGTTTTAACAGATGGTGCTATTTCATGGCAAATAGATGATAACAATATTTCAGAAAGATGATTTTTAAGAAGACAAGGTACCATTATATGTTCTGAAAAGTGTAACAAAAACTACTCCCATCCCACCCCAAACCTGCTGTCTTGAAGAACTGATAAAAATTCCCCAAAATCAGGGAGAAACAGTCCATACATCAGCTACTATGCCCATACAACAATTTAATATTTGGTACTGTGAGTGTTGTAACTGTTACTTACTTGTTAATATAAGGACAAATACGTTACTTAACATTTTAATATGTCCTAGTTCAGGGAATCCTTATTAATTACCTTTCTTATCTAAAGAAATGCTGGTTGTTCAATATGCTTTTTGCCCCACTCCCTCCCTAAATCTATTTTAAAAATTCATGTCAAACTTTTAACGTGCTTTAAAATACTGAGCTTTTTTTTCCCTGGAAAATAAACAGACACATGCCAAAAGCCAAGCTCTACAGAACAAAGCAATGCACACAATGAGAGGGAGGATAAGAGATTTCAGTTTTAAAGCTTTCACAGCATTACTGTAACTAGCAGTTTTACAATTTAAGACACTTCAGAACTTTCCTTTGAAAGTCATGGCTCAATTACAAGTTACGACTTGTTAATTCAAATTATTGCCATTCCTCTTAGCCTCACTAGAGCCTAGGATCAGCGCAAAGCCAAAGAAGAGTACTTAAATGTTCAACAGCAGCTGCAAAAGACAACCGCTAAGTACACTGGCTGGGGCTTGCCATATTGCTGTCTGTCATACAGATATATTTAATACTTTATTAAAAATATTCCCAAAGAATGTGCCACCGGGCTCTGAATACAGCATTTGTGCATTAACCTACAAAGTAGAAATTAAAATATTATGATTATTGGGTCATGCAAACAAGTTGGGTGCCATGCTAATTAAAGCCAATGCTGCATCCAACAGAGATTGATGACAAAAAGAAAATACAACCAATGGCAGCTGAGATGTTCTCTCCATCCATTTTTAGTTGGTTATTGATCTAGAAATTGTGAACCAAATGTGTCTATCTTGGCATACTGATTAATGACGTGGCTGTTCAACAAATATCTGCAATGGCAAGAGAAGTGACAGTGAGAGCTAACACACTATTTCATGGGTGGGAAGAGGTTTCACTAAGCCGGGGCCTTCAACTTGCCTCACATATTGCTAGGGCATGCTCCAGACAGCAATTATGTGAAACCGCATCCAAAGGTTCATATCCCAGTTCTTTCCACCTCAGAAAGGAAAGAAAGTTCTTTTCCACTCAGGAAGGGTCCTTGCTATGGTATTTCTGACCGAGTATCTATATTAGGTTTAGACTATAACTTCTCTGTTTCAACCAGAAAGCAGTTTACTCACAGTACATAATTTGCAAGGTTTTGAGAACTGCAAAATCACATTGCTACTGGAACAGACTTAGTTACCGGTACGGCCTTCTCCATTAGATACTTGCCACTAAGTAAAGGTCTGTTGAGTGTATAAAGAGGTGGTAGATCTTCTATCTCTGCTATCCTCTGGTATACGGCTCTGGATAGATGATCCCCATGATATAAACTCCCCAAGATGATGCTAGAGAAGTAAATTGGCTCCACAAAGAGGCTAAGTAAGGCTCCTTGAATACCCAATACGTTCCACCTAAGAGGGAGGGAAAAACAAAACAAAAAAAACAAAAAAAACACTTTCTTTTTAATGGAACAAGTAACATCTGCCAGACATAATAGCAGTCAATCACAACGGACCAGACTTTCAACCCTTCCTCTTGACGAGCACATGACTATGGTAGCACAGCTGTGACACCTGCCAGAATTTCATAGATCAGCTTATGGGATGCTCAACGAAATCCTAAGATGACCTATAGCAACAGGTCTACTGTCAGCATCCACTTCAGTAGCAGACTCCGTAACTTTACTTCCCCACTAACATGTCTGGTGATGCATTTTCCAGCATCCTAATGCCAGAGATGGACAGGATCATTCAATCGGAGAAAGCCAAACTGTGAGATCCTCAGTCAGAAACAGTAGCTGATGCCTCAAAAGACACCTGGCAGTGGGCAAACCATCCTTCCCAGAACGCAAGAAGGATTGTGTCTGCAAGACCTCAGCACCTCATCACCATAAGGGAAAGCTTGTCCTTGACACCCTAGCCAAACATCCTGCTGCCAGAAAGGATATATGTAGTCGCTTGCAATATCCACAGGCAGGGAGAAAACTGAATGTGAAAACTGAAAATATGCAAAGAGTGCATATACTCTTTGCTCACTTCAGCTGCTTCATAGACTCCAACCATAAATCCCTGCCTGCACCACTGTGACCTACACTGGATCAGGTCCAGTGGTAGGGATATAGCATGCATAGGAGCAAAATACTGAAGCTTTTTTGTAGCTGTGTTCATTTGATCAAGTTTTGGCTCTCAATCTGTATGTAACAGTCATACAAAGTACTTTTTAAAACCTCAAAGTCTCCTGCAGAGTATTTTCACTGTCCTTGTCTCTGAGGTATACTTGCAAACAGCTTGGCACTATTAAAATAGCATACCTGAGTACAACTGCAACACCCAGACACAAGCAGCAGGAAAGTTTCTTTTGGTGCTTAAATAAAACAGATGAGCACAATGGAAGCTCTCATGCTCATATTGAATGGTTGTCCTTATTAAGAGGCCCATCCTAAACCAGGTTGCAAGGTTCCCCTAGGAAAACAGGGCACTTGGATGTTGCTAACAGTGTTTCTTGCAGCTTGTGCTGGGGTGGCATGGCTACACATCATCATCATTTCAGGCTAGAAACTATATAGCACAACTGCTTCACTACTGCAAAAACTGAACTACATGTCGGCTACAAGACTTGCAAAATGTTTAAAAAAAAAGGGTAAAACAAAAATTGCAATCCAAGGAAACAATTTCTTTGCATATCTTTACTGAGGATGAAAATGGAGGCAATGTGCATTAGCTTACTCACCTGTCATTAAAAAAGCTGGCCCTAATGAATGAGTAAAAATACTGTGCTAATAAAAAATAAGGCATATTTTACATTGAATAAAGGCATATTTGGTATAACACTGAAAATGCAATCAGCAACCAAACATCAGAGTAAAGATATGAAGCGAAAATTATTGCTTCCCAGGGCCTAGATGCCTTTCTAAGGACCTTACCATGACTGGAATTTTTTATGCACAGAGGTATTTCAAGTGCCAAATGAGTCACAATAGTATTTTCTTGTTATTTGCAGTATTACCTACATCAAGCATAGAGAAGCATACGGACTGCTACAAACACAGATAATATTATGGAAGAAACATCTGGAAAGAATTCAAGACTAAGCATTGCAAACTGGGGTCTTTTACAATTGTATCTGAAACTTGCAGACACACAAACCGAGCTTCTGTCAGTGAGGCGCATCACATTTTACTTTTCATGACCAGTACTTGAGTGACAGATGGACATTTTAAAAAAGGCCAAAGCATTCCTCTGGCAAGCCCTAGCTCCCTAAATAAAACCTTTGCCAGACCCTTTTCCTTGCCTCAGCCTTCAGTATTTCCAGAGCTTGTGTTTTGCTGCTTCCTCCCACACTTGGTGACCTTCTCCGGCACAGAAAATGAAAGCTGAAGTTTGTCTTGCTCAACTTCTTTTGATTAAAAGAAGAGGAGGAGTGTGGACACCTGAACAAGCTTCTGCAAGGTGATGAAGGTATGAACTGSTATTACAAGAGCTACTCTGTGACTGCCCACACTGGGCACTGTTTTGCTGGGGTGTGCTGCATCACATTTACCACTGTGGTACGTGCTCATGAGCGCTGGATTCGGAGCAGCTGGCTTGCTGCAGAAACCATTCATACAATCAAAGCCTCAAGCTCTTAATATTGATTAGGCAGGGTGGACGGTGTTTACGTTTATAAAACTAGCTTTAAATTTCAATTGTTATAGTAAAAGAACATATACTTTTCTATAGAAACATATACTTGTATCAGAAACTGGCAGTAACGCAGAGATAAACATGAAACCCAAATGAAGTTCCGCAGATTGTAACAGAGTCGAAAGGAAGGAYTGCACAGAGACTTTCTTGCTGTTCCTTTTTTATACTGTACTTTTTTCTGTCAAACAGTAATTTCTCACTTCCATTAGCATGTACGCTAAAAACAACCTTTACAGATATAAACTGAGAAGAAGCTACACCAATACCACGCATCAGTTTTTGAAAGGCCACAGGCATTGCCTCCTGAAATGGTAGAACTGCCTTGTCTGTCCAGTTTACAAGCACAAATTGTCAGAATGCATGCCAACAAATGCTGTCAATTGAAGTACTAAAGTTTACTGAAACCACAACTTCTTTTGAAGTTAATGGGCCAAATTCTGTAATTCACTACAAACCATGAGGTGCAGAGCAGAAAGCGCAACATTTATTACAGAAAACTTTATTAAAGTCAGTGTTGTCTTTCCAGTGAAACAATTAAGCAAAGGATTTTTTCTTCATATTAAAAATCGTATCAGAAAAGGGTTAAGTTAACTGAAGCAACTTAAATCTAGTTTACAAACTCAAACCTTCCAAGGCTCAGATGTAGTTTATAACACAGAAAATGAACCTTTCCACACTGCAGTAGAGCGGACATAGACCCTGGCCGCAGCACAGTACTCATTTAGGAGCATTTGATGGCTCAAGAAAGTGATAACAGAGGACAACTCTCCCATCACTAACTCAGCAGTTTAAATCTCTCCTGCACCGGCCATGGGTAAAAATGCAAAGCTCCCACGTAAAATGACCTGATCTCAGGTCTAGTCTTACTGGGCAGATCACAGTACCTTTTCTCACCATTAAAGCAGGAAAATGGCACCACGTTTGCAACAGAGAAAAGCGCTAAAGCACGAGCATAAGCAGAATACAGGAATGCTGCTTCACGTCGATGGCGATGCTGAAATGCCTAAAGTAAAGCGCGTAGACAAGAGATTTGCCGAAGGGGAAGAACACCTCAGCAGGCAGGGAGACACCCTCCRATGTAAAACTTCTCACTGGGAAAATCTGAGATGCTTGTCTTAGCTGAGCATAAAACCAATGCCTCTTATGACAGTATTTTACATATTCTGAGTGTTCTGGTTTTAAGTTACTACAAGAATTTTCTTTCATAATCTTTATAAAACTTCAAAATAAAACTGACGTTTAAAATACAAGCTTTTATATTGTTACAAAGCATGAGCCACAGGATTTAGGTCCAGATTGCCAGCACTTACATACAGGTGCCTTGATTTGAGCTGGGTGTCTAGATCTCATTACAGTTAATGGTGATTTACTCAGCAGCCAAGTACAGCCCTAGTTGTTGGGCTGAACAGCTCTCCATCAACGAGTCAGCCATCTAATGCCAGGGAAGCTAGGGCACCTGGCGTGGATGGGGATACCTGCGGCTGAACACCAGCCACGTGTTCAGCAGCGTGAAATACTCTCAGCTTCAACTTTGCAGTTCTGCAAGTGATGCACAGCGCAAGGAAAGGCAACCTGACGTGATGMCAGAAAGTTCAAACAAAGGCATATGTACTCATCCTGAACTGGCCTTTCGCTTCTGAGCTGCCTTTTGTGAGACAGAAGATCATTCAGAGTCACCAAGCAGTTTGGTTCACTCTCTACCAGGGGCTCATCAAGGTGATGTTTAAGCCCTACCATGTTTGATGAGGCAACAAAATTTCTAAAGCACTTCTAGCAAGAATTAGAAAAGTACTTAAGCATGAGAAGGGAAACAAAAGCTGCAAATCAAAACCACAGCTCTCCTTTTTCCTCAGACAGGCCAGCCAACACACCGCAATGGCCCCACACACCGCAATGGCACCTGGATTAGGAGGTTCAGTGTTCCCATCACTACATGTATGAGCTACTGCTGCTTTTCTGGGACAAGTAAAAAGAAATGATAATTTTATCTGACTATCTGGCCACGGAGCAGCTCCAAACAGTTAAAAAACATAAGGAGGACAACAGTCAAAGGATGCTGTAATCTGCTGCTGCTATAAAGTGTGAAGTTGCACCCCATCATTTCCCCAGCGCTAAGCCTGACTGAGGAGGACTCTGCCTATCACCACCTTGATTCTTCTCAGCCTGCTAATTTTATTGTTCATACGGCTCTCCATAAAGTCAGACCAGTGACATGATTCAGGTTTTTAAAAAAAAAACAAAACCCTGGCCTTGTATTTTGAAGAGCCAGCTTCTCTCGTCCGGTTTACAGCACAGCTCTGCAAACAACTGCGGGACCAATACTGAGAGGCAGGGAGATGCAGCRCGCTGGAGGGATGCAGCACCTGGGCATGGGTGCTGGGAGTCTCCTAAAACACTTTCTCCATCAGAGAATACGCTACCAAAAGCACACGCCCAAACCCAGCTGAAAGTTAGCTTGCTTTTAGAAAGGAAGTAGGCACTGGGCAAATGATGCTTTTTCCTGCAGATAACTCTTATTGATTTCAGTGGGGCCACTCTGCTGAGCAAAATGATGCAAGATGGAGCAAACTGTGTGAGGAGCAACAAATTACATCTGGTCTGACCGACATATAACATGTATCCTTTTAGTAACCTCTTATCATTCCTCTCTAAACTCCTTATTATTCACTGTTTGCTATGAGGAAGAAATAACGCATAATTACATACAGCTCTCTTATTTGGTATCAGGTTTATTATTTTGAGAAATTTCCATCAAAGTTGTACCAGCAGATCATCTTTTTTGAAGAAGCCTTTTTCTTGTATAAAAACTCTGCTTTCCATTGAGTATTTTTGTTTAGCATGAAAAATTCAGCCATCTGAAAAATTTCAGGTGTGAACCAAAAACTACTTCAATTCAGAAACGTTGCTGAGATGTCTCCCTGGGAGTATAGCTTGGGGTGCCTTGTATCCCCACTTTGCTCTACAGTTCACAGTTCCCCATGCACACTTAGCTACAGTGAGACCGAAAGACCAAATTTTCCCTGTCACCAAGATTTTGCCATGTCCTCTACCTCGTCTACAAAGTAAGCTTGTGCTCAAGCATCCAGAGAAATGCTCTTTCAAACCACTACATCTCACCACCTTTACAGACTAGACCCCAACGATGGCCTTTGCAGATCTGCGCACATGAATTCTGTTCAACTCCTGACTATTTACACAGAGGATATTCTCTGTGTTGTGTGCTCACCTGAGGTTTTATAGACGAGCACCACATCAGGGAAATCTAAATTTTACAAATGTATCATACTCACTGGTTTCCTTATTCTATATTCACCACTTAGATCCTATTGATAACAACCTGGAGGATGGATGCACTTTCTCAACCTTTCTGCTGTTCTCAATCACACTGCATTAAAAAAAGAGGATAGAGAAACCAGAGACCGACACCAAATCAAGAGGAGTCCTCTCTTCCTTGCTGCGTTGTCACATTTCTGCTTTAGACTACCATGTGCTCAGAGGCAAGGGTATCTACAGTGGATTCCTAAAAGGTCTATTGATTTCTTTATGACATACAGCTGATTTCACAACTCTTGATACATGAAAAGGTAAGTAAAATTTAACTCTGCAGCAACACTTTCACAGAGTGTGCTAGTGCACCTCCTGCAAAAAAACCCAGGTTGAAAATACATGCTTCAGGTAAAAACTCTCCTCTGAACTTTCCAAACCCAAACTGCATAGAAATTCTGTTATTTGCACTATTTTAGAGAAAACACAGAAATGAGGAGAGCCTAACAGCAGTAAGCAATAAAGCTTGACATTAATATCAAATGTCTTAGTATCACTCTCAATAATTTTTATGCAGACAGCAGTATGGAGGAGGTGAGTCACTACGTGTTGCATTTACAATGGCGTGCACGTGGAACTGGTGTCAGAATTCATAACAGGAAAATGAATAGTCTCCTGCAACTACCAAAACGAGAGTTTACTGTTGAAAAAATGAAATTACATTTATGATAGGCTGCAAAACCTGACAAAAACAAGTGTCTACAAGTCAAAATGCTGCTCTTATCAATATAATTTATAAACAGCAATGTCTAGGAACAAAGAAAAATTATTTAGTAGGCATTTTGTTTATGACAATCTTTTACTTGCAACCAATGGCAAGGGAGAGAAGGTGTCAACGTGTGAGATGTCAGACTATCCCCAGAAAGCGTTTTTCTTCCTCACGTGCATCTCCTGCCCTCCTCCACGACAGAGGCACACAGCTCAGATGGCAGCTGTCTCGGGGAGTAATCCCAAAGGCGGGCTTTGCTTAGCGTGACACCAACAAGATTTCAAGGTCTTTTGAATTGCAACGCGAACCAAGAGCTCCCCACGACTACTGTGCATCCAAGATGTGGAGCAAATTGCTTCTTACCACGAAGACGTTAGAAGCCACAGACCCAGGGGCTCCCACTAGCTCTGAACAGAAGGTGCTCATGTTTGCAGTAGCTGCGCCCATGGGTTTTCCTGCATGTTTCTGGTTTCCAACACTGCTGTGATCAGCCTGCCAAGTTTGAGGCCAGCAGCGTCCCCAGGGATGCTTGCAGAGCCCTGTGGTGGCCTTCACCTTTGTAGCTCAGTGACAAGCATTTGTCTGTCTTTGCAACCACGTTCGCTGAGGTTCATCATTCATGTGCAGGGACACTTCTGTTGCTCAACTTCAACTCAGACCCACACTGAGCACGTCATGATCTGCTTGCTGTGGACACCCATCTAGCTGGGCTTTACTCTCATCACTTGGCAGAATGAACAGGCAGAGATTACTTCATTCAGCTAACTGCAATCTGGTTTCTCTTCTGATTTTAAATCCGATTTCTCTTTGTTTCCTTAAGAGATTAACTGAATCTCTGTGACCAGCCCATGCCTTTCATGAGCCACAGCATAAATAGGCAGCAACATCTTTATGTTGAGTAGAGTCAGAGCTTTTTTTATATCAAGTGGCTCAGTCAGCAGCCCACACTGTAAATCAGTAAGTGCAAGAAGTCCATGGTCTTTGACAGTAGCACTCCTCACAAACATCTTTTTATTTATCCTAAGGTCAGATTTGCAATTACAGACAAGAGAATCTGTTTTCTGTTGTAGCTGTACCGAGGCTGGCAACCACACAGCCCTGACTTGTCCCAGCTTTTCTGGTGTTGCCTGCATTTACTGCACACTAGTAAGCCTGGGTCAAGACTCAGGTCACTGGTTTGAGAGGTTACGTGGTGCTACACCTGGTTATTTGAATGCTACATCTTAGGTAGTGGTTTCCTACCACTTTCCCCCAGGTTTTTTACCTAGGTGTCACACAGCCACCACATATCAAAGTGAATACATTCACATCGGTCACTGTCACTTGGGTTAAGAACTGGTGAGGAGAACTGCTCTTTCTATTGCTGTTGAGAAATCACACCAGCTCTGCCATGGAGTTTGCCACTTAGAAATAACTCTCAAACTCAAAGACAGATGGATGGGCATGGACATAGCTGCAGAACATGCAGCCTTTAATGAGCATGCATAGGATTTTAAGATGTGTTTGTGCAACTTCATCAGTCCCAAAAAACTAGGTGGTAGGGTCAAGAAGACAAAGCCATTGGGGAAATAAAGAGAAAGATTGAGTTACAAACTTCCATTCAGATTTCCCACTCTGAATAAGCACAAAACGAGGCCAGTGCACGGGCACGTGATGTTCTTTCACACAAAAGATTATCAGAAATAATATTTTCCTTTCTTTAGAGTAGAAGAGCACCAATGACTTCCCCTTTAACAACTCGACCTAATGTTAAAGCTCTTCTCAATTCCTACAGCCTTCCTACCAATGAAACAGGGTGAAAAAAAAATTTGCTCTTCTCAGGAAGACATTATCCACAACTGGAATGTTTCATGAGAAGTTAAGTAATTATTTGAAGCCAAAAAACTTAAAATGAATGTGGGCGGAAAAACACATCAGAAGGAGAATGACAAAAACAGACATCATAAAGTACCATGGAACAAGGTTAGGATACATTTAAAACAAATGCATGTCTATTAATGTCCCAAAACAGTTACTCTGGTCACAGAAACCACCCTAACACCATACTGCAGTGCCACCAGGCACTAACACACTAGGATAATCCTGTTCTAATGCTTCTGACCCAAATGGGATTACACTCATGACCTTTCCATGTTTCTCACAGTTCTTCTTGGATGCTCCTAACGGGCTCAGGAGGGTGCTTGACAGCACACTGCAACAAAGCGCTCAGAGGCTGGAAATAACAGCTTGGATTATACACATAATCCACACAGATGAGGCTGTTCASATACAAGGCGTTTTCCTGCTTGTGCAATCCTGCACCCCGAATTTATCCATGTCTTTTCCAGGCTGGGACTATGAACCTTTGGGAAAGCTCAGTGGAAATTCACAGGGCTCAGGCATACTGGAGGACTGACTGCTGGACGCTACAGAGCAACGCATTCTTTCAAATGTAAATGGACAAAACACGGTCATATGTGGCAGGGAAATGTAAAAAAAAAAAAAGAAAAGAAAAAAAAAGAAAAGAAAAAAAGAATATGAAAATTTGGGCCTCCTTACCCGTCATACAGTCTTTGTTCTGTGTCAAGGGGTTCTATTTGCTTCCTTCACTGGCACAAACAAAATTATTCCCATTAGCCCCAAGGAGAGGTGACAGCTAGCTACGCAAGCGAGAGATGGATTCTGTTCTGCATCACACAAAATCAACAAAATAGTCAAATGTGTTCTAGCTCAACAACTGTCTTCATTTTTTTTTATTTGCACTAACAGCAATGATGATGTGATAAAAGAATTCCAATGAATGTGGCACGATTACCATGTCGGGTGGTYGGGAGAAGTCCCTGGCATGAAGCTGGGGAATTTATTTGGTGAATTTTATTGAAAATATTATAAAAGAAACTGAAATGTCATTTTTGTAGAATTACCTTTCAACAACCCACTGTCCTAGCTTCTGAAAGGCCCTATCCATTTACGTTTGGGGGATTTAAACTAAAGTAAAACGTCTTCCTTCAGTAGAGATGCTGATTACTTGAGACAAGACTAGAGGAACAAAGCGATTACATAACCTTCCTCCTGTATTTTTGATTTGGCATACGCGGTTCACAAGAATAGTACCAACTTCATACACTTAATAAATTTTGAACCATGCTAACTGTGACTTGACAAAACAGYAGAGCTATTTTAATTAAAAAATAACTAAAATATCATCAGCTGAAAATCTTGGAATTTCTCATCTATTTTGCAAGAACACAGAGGCTGCAAACACACAGACTCATTTCAAAAAATTATGTTGCGATTCTCCCATAATTCTGATACTAGTTAAAGGATACTGCCRCTAAATTTTTTTCGGGGGGTAATCATTTGTCCATTTATGATTTTGAACAAAAAAACCTTTCAATCTTTGTCAAAAAGGACAACAAAGAAGGAATTGGATAAAATATAGAAGCACTAGTATTGGAAACAAAATATTTAATTACAGTAAAAATATTTAAACTAAAATTAAAATAATTTTAAAGTTAAAAATTAAAAGTGCCCATTGATTAAGATTTTTTTTAACTGGAACACTTTTTCCCTGTATAAAATAATACAAATCTAAATCTATCCATGGAAAATGTATGTATCTTTGATATCACAGAATCACAGACTGGTTTGGGTTGGAAGGGACCTTTAAAGATCATCTAGTCCAACCCCCCTGCCATGGGCAGTGACACCTTTCACTAGATCAGGTTGCTCAAAGCCCCATCCAACCTAACTTTGAACATTTCCAATGATGGGGCAAGGATGTATATCATCAGAKGAAGTTACCCAAATATAACTAATGCAATATATTTATTGCACTGTTTTGCTAATGCTATACTACCTTAGGGGAAAAAAAAAACAACGTTCCTCTGCTATTTCCCAGTGATATAAATACAAAACAAAGCTGTCACGACTTGAAGTGGCTGGAATGATAGATAATGATTTCACCTTGCCTCTGAAGCCAGCAGAAGGTCTGACACCAATTGCAGGTGAAGAATCAGAGCTTTATCACTGGAGTTACAGCCACCCCCATGCTATGTCTAAGCAATGAAATAAGCCAATCAATAACCTGCACATTCACTGCAGGTATCATGCAACCCTCCTTTCTTGTTCTGCAATCGATAGCAAAGAAACCAATCATTCCATATCTCACCTTGCTATCTTGTCACTGCAGGACATGGTAAGTAGCCTTTCTCCTTGCAATACGCCATCCCACGTCTGGATAGTGGTAGTAGAGCGCACGGGGATGGTCCCTTCCCCAGATTCTATTTTTGTCCGTAGCTGTCCTCTYGCTTTGCGGTTTGGATGCCTGTCCCCTTGATCTAAATGACAAAAATCACTTATAATCAGCTGAGAAACATTGTCAAAGTAAGTATTTTACAGATAGCAATACAATAAGAAGAGTCGATTAAAGGTATTTGCCTGCGTAACTGCTGGCTTGCACAACAATTTCTATTGCTCCTTGCAAATTAGCTACAGCATCAGACATCTCTCACAAATACTGTCTTCTAAAACACACTTGCAATTAAACCAAGCTTTCCACGAAGGAGCAGTACGCAGCAGGTAGCTCTTCAATTCTGTTCTGCGCATTACAGGGTTAGAATGAAGTTAATGGACAGATCAAGAAAGGGGCAGGCAGACAACCACCGTTAAAAGATGGAAACAGTGAAACGGTTCGGTTAGTTCTGTACAAGTACTTGCTGACTCACTGGCTTATCTCGGCTAGCATTCAGCCTCTTCAAGACCACATGGTGGATCAGTCTATACTTAACTTCTATCACACAGGAAGAACAGCTCAGATTTTTTTTGAAGAGATCTTTGTCTAACACACATCTACACTAAAAGGAAAGAAGACACCTAAATTTTAACTGTGCCACTTGTACATGCTCACAAAATACTTTAAACTCCCTTGCTTGAGTAGGACTGCTGTCATACCCTCTTGTGCTGCTTCGTGTGGTGAGAAAATCCTAGCATCGCCACAAGGAGATGTGCTGATATAGAGATGAAACTGCACATTCTCCTTCAGCTTAAACCCGCCTCGCTCCGATTTGATAAAAATGGATTTTTGTTGATCTTCTTTATTGCTGAAACAGAGAATAAAGCTAGAGTCAAAACTGACATTAACACGTAAATAACCATAAGCTGGGCAGTCTTAATAGGCATTAAAAACAAACACAGGATGTCTGGAAATTTTATAGTATAAATCTAACAGTTATTACAATTAACAAAATTAAAAGACCATCGAGACAAGAAATAGAGAGCCCTTGACATTCCCAGATGTCAAGAGCTTTCAGGCATTTATGAACAAATGAAAAATCACCACCCTTTAGCCCTCTTGAGATCATTTTGATTTACGTGTTTACAGTTTACAGAATGATTACCAATTATTTTTTCTGTCCTCCCCTCTCATGATTGACACCTAACTGAACACAAGTTTTGTCAAAGTCAAACTTTAGGGCAAAGGGCCCGAGTTCTAAATTAAACATCCTAATGCAACAGGACAAATGTTTCACGTTGAAATAATTAAGACAGATGTTTTACACAGACACCTTTTCAGCTCAGTGTGATCAGCTCATCTTCCTTTTCCCTCCAGCTTACCTTAGATAAAGCTCAAGTTGTGTATACAGAAATTTAAGCAGGCACCGGCGAGATATAATTTCCGCATGGCAATCATTTAATGCAAGACCACGATCACTCATGTATTCACCATTGATGCATTTTGTTCCTGTAGAAACACTTATTACCAGGGCATCTTTCACATCTGTACCTGCAAAACAAAATTTCAGGAAGAAGATGCAATTAAAATCACAAATAATCTAGCAAGTGATCTTCTTGCAGAACCCAAACAAGGCTCCTTTTTTTTGTTTGCTTCTTTAAAAAAAAAAAGYTTTTTCTTCTGATACTTTCTTTAAAGCAAAAGCTTCACTCAGCCATATCCTCCCTGTACCAGTACGGTCTATGGTTCTTCTGAGTTCTTCATGTTGGAGTTCAGACGAGTTAGAAATTGAAAACCTGCAGGGAAAAATTGCTGCTTCAGGAAGAGTTATTAAAGCCTGAGCTCCAAAGACAGTGCTTTTTTGCTGAGCCCCAGGCAGCCAGCTAGCTTCCAGCATGTAGCTTCTGGCCACCTATGCAGATATTCACAGAGACTTTAGAAATCTGAAAGGCACTGATTTATTAAAACAGCAACACGTTATGGAAGGGTATTAAGCCAACAACAGGAAAGGTAAGACTAGGGAATGAAGAAGTTTAAACGCTTAAACCACTGTAAAGCTTATCAGCAGTATAATGCTTCTAGAAGTGTAGTTCTCCGTATTAAATCATTCCATACAATGGAAATAAAAAAATATTTTGGGTGTTTTCTATACAGAGAACTGTCTTTATCACACACAAAAAAAAAGGCCAGCTGCACGAAGAATTCAGAAAGACAGGTCAAAATGTTACATCCCTCTAGCAAAACRCTCAGCAAAAAAAGCCCCAACAAGGCACACTAATTCCTCTGAAGCTCTCGAGGCCTCACCAGCAGAGGCAGATAGCGGCCAAGCCCTGCCAAACGCCTTCTGCTGCCTTCCTCCCACAGAATAGTTACTGCGGTATGGAAAAGCAGAAAAAACACTTTCAATGCACCCCAAGCATGTAGAGTTGAGGATCCTCCCATAACCACCTGCCTGCACGACGGCAGTGCCGATATAAGGGGCGTAACTAGTAATTAGCAAGGGAATTGGTAATTGAGTAACTAAAAAGGTAATTGAGACATGAACTGTTTGAGCTCTCACTCCTGATGAAATATATGGCCTTAAAAAAATGAACCTGAGACCAGCTGCCCCCTCCTGCCCACAGGGCTGGAGAAGACCATGGAGGAGAAGCAGGGAGTTGCTTCACTCTACAACACAAGGCTGTGCAACAGGGTCATCTAATTCCAGCAGCTCCCCAGACACGTATCCATGCAAAGATGGTTTCTAATTCTGTGTAAAGCTATTTCTTCAGTTAATCAAAATGTATTCACATGTTAATTAAGTCTTAATTCTTTGGTCACATGGCTCTTCTGGGAATTGTGGACACAGGACTGTAATTACAATAAAAACTTGTTAAATATCACAAAATATATTAAATAAAACTACAGCATGTTCCTCACAGTGCTTTGCTTTTGGGGCTAAAACAGTTGGTACCACGTGAATGTTTTGGCTGTTGCTGAGCAGCAYGTGAGGACTGTCAAGGCTTTCTCTCCAAACCTCCCAAAGGCCAGTGTGCTGGGGGTGGGCAAGAGACTGGGAGGGGACACAGACGGGACAGCTGAGCAACAGTGACCGAGGCATATCCCACACCATAAGCATTGTGCTCACCTAAAAGAGCTCAGGGAAAGGAAGAGAGGATGTTGGAGGTTATGGTGTTTGTCTACCCACGAGTCTTCTCGCCCTCCTTCCATTTTCTCCCCATGTTCCAGGAGAGGGCAGCGAGCGAGAGGCTGGGTGGGTGTTTGACTGCTGGCCGGGGTCAGCCTACCATGGATGTCTTGTGACAGAGTTTGGGCCGCAGTGTCCCCTTGTCACAGTCCCCTGTCCCTAGAGCGTGCAGTTATCATCTACCCTAACCAGGACCCTCAGACCTCTCTGCTCTGTGGAGGAGGCCCCTACAAACATCCCCGGAGGAGGAAAGGGCTGGAGTTGCCCAAATCACCAAGGAAAGGCTGTACGTTTATCACCGGTATCCGTCTGACTTGTACAACTAACTGGGGACATTTCATGACAGGCCCAAAATGAATGTCCCATCAAGGGTTCAGATGGATTGAAGACCAAGATAAATCTTAGCCTGAGGAAAATTCAGCAGCAGCATGGTTGCAGATCAGCTTAGGGCAGAACTTCACTTTTTGAGTGATCTGGCAGAGCACAGATCTCGTGCCAGCAATCAGAGAACCACGACATTACTGCTGCTTGTATGTGCACACCAGTGTCAGCTGCCAAAACATAAGCTGCTTTCTTCAGATATTTTTACTAAAATGACTGAGACACAAAGCACTAAGAATAAAATACAGCAAGAATAACTCTAACAAAGTGCAAAACTTTAAAAACTTGGAAAGCAAGCATAATTTCTTACATAATATGCCAAAAACCAAGAATGCCATCTGTGTGACCGATGCGGTGAAATTTAGTTTGGATTTACTTTCAAAAAGTTGTATGATTAATTTTAAAAGGTACGTGTATTTTGTAGACCATGAGTTATCTCAGATGTCTCAATGAGGCAGAAGACAGGAACTCTGTGGAAACAGAAGTATTTGCAGGTCTAATTTTCCTGTAATTATCTTTAGCCAAGATTTAATTGCTATATTTAGTGCACTTTGAAGATTAAACAGTAAAAATATATTTCAATACTGGTTGACTGACAAAAGATAGTTTCCTAGAATGCAAACAGAGCTCTCGTATTTAAGCAGTTAAAATAGTACTTTTTTTTCTTTCTTTACCTGTTGTCATCACAATTCCAGCAAGGACTTTTCTACGTGCATGTGGAGATGTGAAATTTTCTGTCAAATCACTGAATTTATCTACAACCAAACGTGCAACAGCATCAGCTAAAACCTGTAGGATCACACAGAAATGCACATTAGAAAATTAAACAAATAATTTAAAAATTACAGCAGCATTAGGTTATAAAGATTCGCACTTTTAAATGATTTGACACAATAAATTAAATGAGTTTTGATTGTTCACTTTAAAAATTGACATTGAGGCATCAGCAGTATGTCAAGGAGGTGGCTGGGTCAAATTTTCAGGCATACTGAGCACGCGCAGCTCTTTATAAGTGGAAGCAGAGCTCTGTGTGCTCCACATCTATTACAACAGGGTCAGACAGCCCTAAGCCAAGCATCAAAGTACCTAATGCTCATGATCATTATGAACATTTGAGGCTTAGGAGAACAACTGGATAGACAGGTAAGTCTATACTTTCATGTTCAAAACTCAAAACACATCATTTCAGTATCCTCAACATTGGACCTGACAAGAAGATTGAAGTGCAAAAAACAGGTTCCTCAAACCAACATGTAAACCTTTTATAACAATTGAATTCATTATCTAGCTGTTACATAAATAAGAACGAATCTGTTTTCAACACCGATTAAACACTTYCTATTTCTTATTTTTACAGGACGTATACAAATTTAGGAATAGAAAATGTCAATGTATAACCCAAAATAAGTTATCTCGAAATTAGAAAGGATTATCTCTTTCACCTTCAGGAATACTTGAACAATAACAGTCACAGCCTTGTTGTATCTTGCTAGCAGGGTTAGCAAGCAACATCAGTCACGCTGTAAGGGGGGCTAACTTCTAATGTTAAGGAAAACTTCAAAATACCAGTCCTGCTCTTGTTGAACGATGGTTCAGTTCAACACTGCAGCTAATCTCACCTGCTGTTTTTAAGGCAGTTGGAACCTTAACAGATAGAAGAGATGAGTCAAGGTCAAATTCTTGAATTCGCACCTGAAAAGAAACTGAAAACCAGGGCACTCTATGCAACAGCATCGCTAGCACAGCTGGTTGTTCCCATGGGAGCGGCTGAGAAAGGCAAGTTTCATCTAGACGGTGTGATGAGCAGTCCCCAGGCTGGCAGGAGAGACAGGGCCGCCCGTCCCCACTCATCTTCCACCAGCACCAGGACCGGCAGCCGGAGAGGAGGAGCGGACAGCTGGGGAGGGAGCTCAGGTCCCTATCTCAGAGCGCCAGGCATAAAGAGCTTGACCCAGTTGCCTGTGTGTTGGCACCCAGCAGTATCTGAGATGTTCTGGGGTAACCAACTGGCCCACAGGTTGACACACCAGAAGGACACAGGTCCTGTGTCGCACCTGCCAGCRCCATGCAGATGTCTTAGATACCCAAGAGCATCCAACGTGGTGCTAAACACACATGTAAGCAACTATATCAAGCCCAAAAGGACGCTTGTGGCTGAGAGTCTTCTGCTTACAAACTGTCTTTGGGCTCTCAGTAATAGAAGATGATCACCACTCTCACCCCTCCAGAGGGCCCAAGGCAAATCAACAAGGCTGATGGGCAGCAGTATGCAGAGCTTGGGGGCACCCACTTGAAACAGTACAAACTCTTTAACACAATCAGTTCTAAAAACTAACAGACTGCCAGGGTCAAAAGAAAAGRAAGAAAAGAAAAAGAGGGTTTGACGGCTGCCAGCCTGATTCACCACCTTTTTCTTAACAACGCTCACGAGAACCGACAGCCTAGAAATAACATGGAGGAGCTCTCAACGTTAACTTCCTTCTGGAAAAGCTTTAGCAGCCAAGGAAGCAATAATTAAAGCTCATGTGTCATGATTTCAGAGCTCAACAGCTTTTTCCAGAATCTGACTGGAACCAGCGGTCAGTGGTGACTGAGGTCACATCTGCACCAAGCGTTAGTCAATGTTTTGCAATTGCACAACTTGTAGAGTCAGAAGACTCTCGACATTGCAAATACAAATTTTCTTGATGCATTTGAATGGACTGCAACTCAGAAACTCTTATCAACAGATTGAGAAATTTTTCAGGAACACAATTTTGCTCAGAGGTTACAAACATGTCTGGTCAGGCACTGATTTTCAAACAAGGTCTTTTTGCTGCTGGACCCAAAATTGTGTTACAATCTATGCTCTGACAGCACCATGAGCACGCAGCACAAAATCTGCATTTAATTGTGCTAGTACTTACCTAATGCAGAAAGCTGAACTTTAAGGTAAATACACAAAAGAAAAATAATGAGCGACAGTTTTATTATCACCCTGGTTTTAGAAATGGAAAATTAATACACAAAAGGCTTAAATGATTAACCTCCCTGCAGCCACATGGGCAGAGCACTGCAGGAACAAGAAACAGAGTCCCCATTCCAGTGTTTTATCTACAGCCCCACTGCATAATTATGGATACTGCTTCCCAGCTGCAAGTTTTATGCTCTCATTTCTGTAATATATATATTTTTCTGCTCTACCTTACATCATGATGTGCTGGACAGGAGAACACGGCTGGCAGCTGACAAGCTACCAGGCAATGTAAAATCATGCTGAGTGACATTATGATGGAATATACTAGTGAAACAAACTTTTCCAAATAGGGATGGACCTGATCAACAAAGAGAATACATGCTTCAGAGAGGCTTGCCATGCCAGAAAGGCTTGCCATCCAGGTAATAAACAATATGGGTCACCCCTTCTCCAAAAAAAGTAAGCATGATGACTGGTAACTGGAGGAGTCTTCTTCAATGCTGAGCTACACCAAAACACGAAGTTCAGCACATACCGGAAATGGTGATTCCAAAATGCTGAACCAAAATTGACCGGTTGCCAAGGGTGAACATAGAGGAATGCTTCTCCCAGGATCACCGAACATGGGTAACTCACTACACAGATCCTCAACCTACCCGGCCAAACGGAGGCTGATCTACAGAGGCATGCGATCGCCCATTCCCTGGGGGAATCAGGGCTGGCTTGAGGAGGTTCTCATCAAGAGGTGGGAACTGAAACTGCCAAGCGTTTCTGGGAAGAAACCCATGGCCAACTTACCTGCCAATACTGCTGAAAAAAGGCTACTTGAACAGCAATTGGGTAGGATACTTGCATACAGGGTGGACACATTAGCTTTTTCTAAAAAGATTATTTTTTTCACATAATAAGCAAAGCAGAGGAAACTGTGGTGTTGATATACAAGTGAGAACATGGTGAGTCCCTCTGGGAAGATGTAAGCTGGCACAGAAGGATGGGATGGGGCTGCATCTCAAACAGCATGGAACTAAGCTGCTGGCAAGGAAACCTAAAAAYGCTTGAATGAACGTGAAGCCAGACACTGGGGACGGCTGATAAGAAGGACTAAGCAGAACTCAAGCGAGACAAAATGACTGCTAGAGATGCAAACAATACAGGAGGAACTGTAGGGGAGGGAGGAAAAATCACTGCTAGAAAACAGGCAGATATATTAAAGATTTTTTTATTCTATTTGATACTCAAGTTGCGTGACAACAGGTGGGTGGTGAGGAATAAACACTATTAAATGTCTACAGATTTAGTTACTAAGGTTTTGGTCTTTTATAAGAATACTCACCCGATAAATTAGAAGAATTATCCTTTTCTCCCAGGTGGTCTATTACATTAACACAGTTAAGAGTCACTAAGAGCATAGAAGACATCAGAATGAGGCAGGCTATGAACAGACCACTGCAGTGCCGGGAACAAGACTTACTAGCCTAAAATGATGTCCTTACTGTCCCCATCTCAAAACCAAGGACTCGAAGCTGTCTCCGCATCAAGCCCAGGCCACTGACCAGCCTGGGTAGGGATCTTTCAATTCTCATTCTGACTCCACTCCCTTTCATATAAAWAAATATTAATTGGAACAGAAATTGAACTCGTATCTCACCTTCCCAGTGAGTGCCCTAACATCTGACACGCAGTTTCTCTACCCCTGCTCCTGCATTAAATCATTATTCAAAGTTGGGTAATTCAAAAAAGGAACGACCTAAAATAGCTGACAGTTTGCTCATTAAGGCATGTGAGCTCAAAGCTATTTTGGGTACGTTGTTCTTTTCTCTGATGAAGTTACAGTGAGTCCACTTCTCTTCTACACATACAGACTGATTTTGGTTAACATATATCTTGCAGCAATGTTGTAGTGGAACCCCCCTGACCATCCATGTTTTAAAATACTCTGAAGCAGATGAAGTTCAGGTCTGTCTGGATCCAAAGGAAGACCTTGGCAGGCCATAGAGATCACCCAGATGAATGCTGGTGAGCACCCGCGTGGTGGAACCAAAGGCAGCGGGAGCAGGGGCACTGCTGACAGCACCCAGCTCTCACTGGGGACCTGACCCAAGACCTCCCAATCTTTTGTGCTCTCCTTGGGTCTCCAGTGATCCTTCTCAAGCACAAATGTTCTCCCTCAGCTTTAATTCTTCTTACCTTCACACTTTAGGGCTTATGTGAACTTTCACAAGCTGATGAACTGTGGCAGTGCCCACAGTAGGTAAAATCAAGGTCCATTATCTCTCCTCTGACAGTGACCAGCACACACAATTCAGAGAAGGTGCAAACATATCTACGCTAATAAAACAGGGTAATTATTTTCTAGTGCTCCAAAGTTTCCTGTATTTATTTAAAGGAACTGCTACCTGGCAGTAGATTCTCTCCCTGCTTATGCAAATGTATCTTTTACATTTTTGCCAATTCCACAGCAATTATTCCAACATATTACTCATTAATTCCCATAAACACATTCAGTATTATCTTTTTGCTAGGTTTGAATCTGTTACATTCTCATTCTCCTGTATACGCTAAGCAGTCTATTGCAATAAACTGCCTAGACCTCTTCAGTACCCCTGCAGAAGCAGCTTTCCCAGATCTCCGATCATTTTAATCATTAATTTGTGTATCATTCCTATATTTGAATACTTCTTTTATAGTTTCCCCCCGCCCCAGGTTGAACCAGGATTAACATAGCACTTCAAGTAAAAGTAGCCATTGCAGTACTGGTTCTCACTCCATTCCTTCTGCTTAATGTTTTGTTTCAATGACTGCCCACAATGATATACAGGATAAACTGAATTTGCAACACAATTAGGTGAATGATTAAAAGTATTCCCTCTAGTGGATTTTTTAAAATTAATTTCATCCGCAGCTACACTGCTTATTTGTCTAGCGCAAGCTGCTTTCTCTTACAATAGTCCAGCTTTCACTAATCTAAATAACTCTATTTTTAAGCTTCAATATTTACAATTCCAATTCTCTAATTTCCACCTCTTTGCATCCTGACTAATCAGCTATCTTTTTAAGTAAACAGTTTGAGGAAATCTGGGAAATACCATTATAAAGCCTATATGGAGGTTTTCCTAACAGAGGCCATCAGTGGCCTAAAGAGGAAGCCTCCACCAGCAGGTTCCTACGGTCTGATGGAAACCGTTTCCATCAGTAATGACGGCAGCCGGGACCAGCAGACTTTACTGAAAGTCACCAAGTGCCCAAGGGCACACCAGGATGCATGCCGCATGTTCAAAATAAACAAGATGAGACTCTTCTTCCCACAGTACATACTTAAACAGTGGAACTTACTGCTACAAGGTGCTGTGGAAGCTAAAAGATTACAGAAGTTCAAGAAAGGGTTGAAATTCATGAGGGAAAATAATAATCCATCAAGGACTCTCAGATGGAAAGACACCATTTCTGGCTSAGAAAATCCTTGAGACACAAACTGCTGAAAGTTAGAAGCACGTACTGGGGAAGTACTGCTATCAATATGCCCTTTTCTCAGTTTTTTCCAAGGCATTTGGTACTGGCCTGAGTACTTCTTTTAGGGACATCACCATCCCACCTTTGACAGAGGTGTGAGACCCCTCATGGCCTTCCTTGGGAGGCAGGGAGCGTCTAAGGGAAAAGAAAAAAAAGCAGAGAAAACAAGTGATCTCTGGGAGACTTCTCTCTGGGTGATAGATAAAAAATGAAGAAATAGGGAAGTCCAACAGAGCATCCGCTGCTCCTGAGATGTCGAAGGATGTCCTTGTCCCATCTCCTGAGATGTCCAAGGCGCTGCTCAGCAGCAGGACTGGCTCCACAGGTGGAGACAGCCTCAGCCGGCACCAGCATCCCCTGCAAACCTCCCGCTTCCCACTGCTGGGGCTGCCGGCAGGGATGTGGMACTAGGGACGGGATGATGTGCGAGAAGGAGCTTTTGCCTGGCCCAGCATGGGTCTTGCTGTGGTTGAATGCTCAACAATACTCTTTTCCCCAGAAATCAGATTTGGACTTTGCACTAACAGTTTTCAAAAACCTGGTCACATTGACTTCCATGCTTCATCTATAAACGTGTGACCCCTTCGTTTTCAGAAGTGATTTTAAAAGACTGTTCACGTTTCCCTGTCTTCTCCAGTTCTCATCACCTACCAACTCTGCAGAYCTATGACAAGCCATGCACTTAAACTTTTTAATGATATTAATCTAAGTATGCTGAAACATGCAGTTTTCTTCCATGGAAAAGAATAAAACTTGAAGGACACACATTTTAGAGCCCTTGGTACATCCTGTGGCTTATTGCAGAATACGGGTCACCCCCTTGCATTGAGGGGTGGGAGGTAACGTGAGGATGGCTATCAATTGACAAAGTGTAGCTAGCCATAAAAATATTTTCTTTGTTTTGGAAAGGCAAGTCCCTATAATGCAAGACTGACAACCTCTTCTATTTTAACACACTCGCTGCCAAGGTAATAAATGCACGAGGGTTGATTTTTTCAGCAGGGCATTTTCATCCACCCTGAGGCATATGTCGAGTGACTTACTGGCTTTAACTCACTTGCCCAGCAAAGACATTTTCCTCACCGCAGGCAACATTGCTTCGTCCCTCACAAAAGGTCAAGCTGTAAGCAAGCAGATAAGCTTGCTTTGCAGAGACTGGTTTTAAATGTATTAAACCATGGGATCAGCACCTCGATAACCCACTCTACAGACCATAAGATTATACCTACACCCATTTTATAAGCTGATTTCTGATGTCAACTGCCCTTCTGTACGATTTGATAGCTTGCACATATATTTCCACATTTAATTTCCCCCGGAGCGCCTGTAGTTATCGGGAGGTGTGCGATCATGGATATGCATTTCAGTCAATACTCATGACCACCTCCGGAGCAGGGATCATCTCTTCTCCTCTCCTCTCGACTCTTTCCGCTCTATTGCTTTTTCTCACGAGGCACCACAAATTAACACACCAGCCACAGTCAGGTTTTGAACCTGCCACCCAGGCAGTCAGTTCCAACACCTTCATTGGCACAACCACACTGTACTTTTATTATCTCCACTGAGCATTTGGTATTTGGATTTTTCCTCCCCTTGCATGTTTCTAGCTTCCATTTTTTCCCAACCCAATCAGCATTTTATTTGGTCTATGGGTTATAACAAATCCTATCCTCATTTACATCATTCCTGTACTCTCCAGTGTTTGCGACTTCACCCACTTCAGGATTATCTCCAAATTAACATCTTTATACATCCTGAGTAAACACTCTGTAAAAAAATAAAACAACTCACAGAGTTAAAAAAAAAAGAAGATAAATAAAGCAGGACCTGAAAACATCACAAATGCTTAAACCCCTCATTAATCATTAATAGATACCAGACCAAAATCAGTAATATGTAACAGACCTTGATATAATTCCAATAACTTGACAGCTAATTATAATTAAAAGGAGGGTAATACAACACAGCGAAGTGCAGAAAGGACAACGAYGTCCTGATCACAAGCTGATCAAAAGCCTCTGAATAAATAACTGACTTTGAATCGGGTCTACACAAGGCAGTATCAGCAACCTCCCCCTTCCCACCCAGCGTATTTGGCATTACTCCTAAAGCCCACCGGGTTCTCCTCCACACCGGAGCAGCCTTTTTCGGTGCACACCTGTAAGACAGGTGAAACACAAGCTAGCCCTGGGGCATGCTTTGTTGTACACAACAGGGGTATCAAGGTCAGTGTAGGAACACTGGAAAAAATTAAAAATAGTGTTTACATGGGTTGCGTTTTTGTTATTTAACACCGTACCCTAGGCTCGAATGCCCTGATCATCCCATAAGCTCAGGGACAGCTACCCGGGACTCAGTCAAAACCTGACAAAGGCAAGGAGCTCAGAAAAACCCCGCACTGCCCAGCGCTCCATCGAAGTCCCTTAAAGAAAAGAGGCTGTGTAAGCTGTTTTACGCTGGGCTGCTGGGTGGACAAACAACTTTACCCTCTTAGAATGACACCTCTTTCACGTCTCACTTCTTTCCCACTTCCCTATTCCAGTTCCAATTTTCACCATTTTACTGATTCAAGAACTAATAACACATAAATTACTGGCATTGAAATTTTTTAGGTGTCTGGGGCCAAATCTAATTTTAAAAGCACAGCAGAGAATGCAGTCTGAAATTACCGAATCTACTGAAGAAATCGTAACTACCTTAAATAGCATGATCCTAGATTTGAAAATGAAGGAAACATTCATCAATAATGCAATAATTGTGCAACATTAAAAAAGAAAGCATATAGGAATTTCTAAACGATGCATATTCTCCATGCATTTTTAGAAAACAACATACTTAAAATAGTCACAACATCTACTTATACTCTTCAACCCCACATTATCAAATCAGAGCAGTATCTTATAATTTTAATGAAATCTAAAACAATGTTTTTGAGATAGAAAAGGTCAAAGCCTTGAAATTCTCATAATAAACAGATAGAAAGTTGCAAAAAAGTCACAGGCAAGTATTTGAATTTAGACAGCCATAATATCATTAAAAAGACCCAAGAGATGCAGTAGAAACAAGGTAGTCGAACAATCATTACTGTAGTTTGACTAGGGAGAAACACAAGCAACCAAATAAGGGAGAATTTTTCTTCATTAAAAAAATTAAAAATTACTCCATTCTAGCTACTTTAAATTTCTGGTCAATGTCTGGTATGTTTGATACTTTCCCTAGTTTATTAATTATTTGATTTAAACTATTTCTTACCCAGATTTACTTCCCTAAGTAACTTACATATACTTATTAACTAATTTGATTAGAGCACAAACCTTTAGATGACAGCTATTTAACCACACGTCTTGGATACGTGCACTGCGAGTGTGTTGTTTATTTAGATCCTGGAAATATGTGGCGACTGCATCAGCCTCACTTAATCTGCCCTTGACTTCCATTATTCTGCTCTGTTAATGCCAACAATTTCAGTTTGCAGAACAGAACAATTTTCTTCTCTGCTAAAAACTGTTGTATCAAATACTAATTTTACTTAAAGCAGTAATTCTGACTTGAATTCCACCTAAATCTTGCTGCCTAAAAGACGAGCAAGACGCGATTCAACCTTTCCTCAGCACAAACCATAATCCAAGCTGGCACTGCACTGGGCTTGGTGCTCTTTTACATGACATGATCAAGGCTGAAAGCATCAGCAACAAAGCCTCCTCTCTGTCCAACAGAATACAAAGAGTTCACGCAATTGTCAGAAGACATAAGTGGATAAATCACCTAATACATATATACATATATATATGTATATGCACACAAACATCTACAGAAGCAGAATAAACAGCAGAAAAGCTGTTCAAGCTGACTCAACATGCATGACTTGGCTACTCTTGGTCAAAGACATCAACAAAACCCAAAGGGCTTCTCACCTGTGGCAAGTGTAACTGGAGACCCTCGCTGGGAATGGGCTGTCGAGATGGGGTCTGGTCCAGCTGCATGTTAAACAAGGATGCCAGGGCCGACTGAGCGGCCCGAGCTTTTGCCAGCTTTTTATTCCTTCCCGAGCCTTCAAAAGTCTGACCGTCCACCGCCACGGCCATGACAAAGTTTTTGGCGTGGCTCTCCCCGCTCTCCGAGAGAAACTCATACTTCAGCCCTGGCCGCAGCTCATTGAGGATCATGACGGGGTTCTTCCCACTGGCGGAGGGGTAGGGCGATGGCATGGGGAGAGGCGACTGGGAAAGGCTGCTGGCTACGGCAGACGACGGCAAACCGTAGTCCCCGCTAGAGCTAAAGGACCCGTCCCCGTTGGACCCTAGGTAAAAGGAAGCATCGGAAGGGACCGGTGTTTCAAACCCGTTGAAAAGGGTGTCGGGGAAGTCCGCTTGGTCGGAGGTGAAGTCCGTGTTGACCGACAGAGTCCTCCCCATTGCCAGGTGGGCTTCTGAGGCGTTTGGAAACTGGACGAAAGACCGCAGAGCCTTCTCGGCGGCGTGAAGCTTGGCTTTCTTTTTCGTCGGGCCAGACCCCTCAAATACCTGCCCGTTCACTTCGACTGCCATCACGAACATGGGGGCATGGACCGGCCCCGTCTGGGAGAGGAGTTTGTACTGTAAACCGGGTTTAATCTCATTAAGTTGCATCAGGGCATTCTTTGGCAGAACGGGGCCGGGCGTTTTCTTCCTCTTCTTCGGTCGAAATTTGGAGTGGCCATTGTTGCCCTCCTCCAAAGGACGCTTTCTGCTGCTGCTGCCACCGCCATTGGAGAGCTGCGTCCCCTCCCCGGCACCTTGCCCACCGCCGTCCTTGGGGGGAACGTTGTCCACGTTGCGGTTTTCTTTAACATCAGTGCTGCTCGAACCTGCGGTGCCCAGAAAGAGTAACTTACAATGCCTTCGTTGCAGGATCTTGTAAATGCAAAATTTATAGATTCCTTTATCTCTCTTTGTAACTGGTTAAGTGATGTGTGCTCACAGGTTAAATGTTTTGCAATAGGATCAGAGATAATAATAATGCAATACAACCTCTTGATAATTCAAGAAATAACACACTCAGGAATGATTTTCAAAGTCTGCATTTGATACAATCATATAGCAAAAAAACACTGCAGCTTTTTTGGTTTTTTGCATTTAAAACACGCTGGAACAATACTTTTACTCATAAGTTACATTTGGCCTGAAAAATGCTTTAAACCAGAAATAAAAGTTATGGTAGCATACGCCTATAAAACAAAGAACTACCATTAGTAAAATAAAAATGGATGCTTAAGACCAGTACAGGGAGATGGATATTCAATTCTACTTTGTTCTTACTTTAGTCATGTTACATTTTTTTTCTCAGTGATTTTAGTTGCTCAAATTGAGAAATGACATAAATAAAACTGGAGCCATGAAAAATTAGGCAGCTCTTTGGTAGGCACCATGACTGAAGAGTGTTTGAATGCTTTTGTTTCTCTTTAGCTATTCCATATTCTCCGAATTCAAGTCTTTTTTACGCTTTTCCGAGATGTTCATTTCACCTCACCCCAATTTGCTCAGGAACTACAGCTGCCTGCTGTGCCAGCATGACCACAAGACTAATTTATATATTTCCACACAGCCTTCTATTAAGAAACCTTATATTTGTCATTTACAACCTATTTTGTAATTCCTTGCAAAGTAAGAAAACTGCTGTCACAGAGTTACACACCCAAAAATCATGATAAAGATCCTCTCTTAAGACTATGCAGAATACAAGAAGAGTGACAAAAGCTGCGCAATCACAATGATGATATTTTAATGGGGGGAAAAAAGGCATTGTAATATTAATTTAATGATTTATTTTCTAAAGTAGAAAGTTGGGGTAATGATATGTCACAGGTATATTTTAAAGAATTATATTTGCTGTAACTGCAAAGATCTCATTTTTACCCTGATAAAGAAATTAATTATTTGTGCTTTATACTGGCATTTATGAATGAAAAGGCAAATTTAGTMAGTCAGTCAAGTATTTCTAACTCTTCTGTTCCAAAACTTCAAAATATCTATATTACATCTACACTGATACTAGGTGATAAATATTAATTGAAATGAGAGCAAACCAAGGTGGGAGCTCTCCTTCACACTGACAAATTTCAGCCAGGCTTTAAGTCTTCCCTAAGAATCCCCTACCATGCACACATCACTTCGCCCAGGTTACAAAGCTGATGGAATGGTTACTAAATTTTCATTTATAACATCCTCCAGCAAAAGCTCGATAGGTTACTCCTTTCGGTGCTCAAAGAGAAGAAAAGAAGAAAAAAAAAAGATCAAAAGAAAAAGCCAAAGTAGGAACACATTTTGTTAAATCACAGCAGCACAACAAAGAATTGTACAGTACTGAACATTAAATTCCAGTCAATTAAATTCAGTCAAGAATGAAACACTAAATATTCTGAAGCATTTCATTGCTAGAAGTCTGCTAAATTTAATAAAGTATCTCTTGTAATGTTCAGCCACAAATTATATTGCCTGCAGAATGTGTGCTATAGGGCCACAACTGTCAATACACAGTGTTCATGCATATATATTCTTTATATATATATGTATATGGTGGAGGAATCTAAGGACAATAGAGTGAATTTTTAAATCTTTCCTTATAGTGAGTTTCTTACCTGAAGCTGTAATCTCAAAAAATTACATCTAAAACACCATTTCTGGAACATTGCTCTTACTAGCAGCACCAGGAATTTGCTATCAACCAATATGACTTTTAGGCTAAACAGAAATAATTTAGTTATCACTAATTAATGGCCTCTGGTTTTATCTTTCTTTTTATATGCAGACTACTACCAGTGCCTGTGGAAACCACAGAAGGAAAATACAAGTTGAATAGACTCCAGCTGAACATAAAAAAAAACAACTTTTGCATGTAAGTTCAGCAGCTGGAGGAACTCCTTAATCCATCTCATGAACAGGCAGGGGAAATGATGCCCTGACAGAGAGGGGGAACTTGTAGGAAGCAGGAAAGAAACTTGCATGCTTACCTTGTCTCAATAAGAAAGAAGGGAAGAAAACTACTCCTTGCCTGATTGCTACTAGGCTTGTTAGCTTTGGAGAACCTGCAGGGTGGAAGAAACTAGGAGAGAAAGCAAGCAGGAAGCTAGCAGCCTGAGTCAAACCCAGAGACCACAAAACTAGGCAAGTTTCTACATCGTGGAGGTGATCCAAATCCAAGTCTTGCACATGATGGAAAGAAAAAGACTTTCCATGCGAACCAGAAGGACCCGGGTTTGTTTCAACCCACAGAGTCACTGGACTGCAAGAAAGAGCAACTGCTTCTCAGGCTGAGGGTGAAGATGTGCTTTCGGTCCTTTTCTTTAGCCTGTCCTGCCCAGCAGTAGTGAGGTCCTCTAATTACCTTAGGGCTGGAGAAGATCTGACAGATCTTCAAACGTCAGATTAGCTATCACCACCTGTTAAAGTCACAGAAGTTATCTCATTTAATCTTGTCCATATTCAGACATGGAGTAACTCCTCCAGCCCAGCCTCTCCCCGCTGTTCAGAAACAGCTCTCTCTTTTCCAGGCATCTCACCTTGTTAGAGAAGTTAAGAACAGCCTTACTAGCTCATCCTCACCTCGCCCACCTCCCTGCCTGTGACAGGGCCACCAGCAGACCCAAGAGAGGGTACCAAACCAGACCAAGGACACAGCAGCCCTTCCCCAGGGCAGCCTCTCAGCCTGCAGGGAGCCGCAGCTCTGGGCTGTCCCAGAGAGCGTGGCAGGGAGCGAYCAATGGCTTTTCCCCCCACCAGAAATTTTTCTAATTGCTTTTCAAGACCCCATAAACCCTTGGTATCCACAATGTCCTGGGCAATGCGTTTCACAATTTCATTACACACTGCATGAAAACATCTCCCATTGCTTGCTTTGAACCCCCATCTCCAAGTCTTACTKAATGCATCTATTGTTTTTTATTTGCTATTTTTTCAATTTGATGATTCTAATATTAAACACCCTGTGCTGCACGTGATTTTACAGAGATCTCTAGTATTTCAACCTCATCATCCCTCCTCTACACCTCAGGGCTCTAACTGTCCYGTTTCCTGAGGCCATCCTCTTCTTCTCAGAGCAGCTTCTTATTTCACCTGCATGCTTTCTGACACAGGAGGAGTGGACCCACAGCTGGATGCACTGCATATTTGCTCTTCTTGCTCTATTCTGCAGTCTTTTTCATTCTGGTAATACACTGTTTCAGAGACCGTAAGACTTTGGGGAGTCTCTCACTCATTCCAAAGAGAATGAGGGAGGGCATCTTTACCCCCCGAAAGCTCTGGCTGATTCAGGATTCCATCATAGCTCAAGCTGGGAGCATTAGTACTCAAAAGGAGCAAAATTTTGTTGCTCTGAAGCAGAGGTCATGGCAGACGTGGACCACCACTCCATGCATGTTCTAAAAAACAGTTTATTTCAAAGTCTATCGGTCTGATTTGGAGACCAGTATTAAGCTTTGTGCTGCCAGCATCAGAGCTAAAATAAGGCAGGAAAATGAGAACTGTGCATGTTAAAATACTCTTAGAAAGCATAAAGCATAGGAGAGCACTGTCAGGAGAAAAAAAAATTACCATCTGAATTATAAAAAAAAATCTCTGCGTTCAGTAATGGATGCTCTTCATCACCCTTTTTTCTTTTTTATTAAACTTTTATTGGGGTTGACAAGTGACCATATGCTAATGTCGTACGTCTTGCCTCAGAAAGGTTACACAGTGTTGGTGGATCTCCTAACATACCCAAAAATCAAGAGGTTTAAAACCAGCTTAATCCTAGATTTTAAATATACTTTCAAGTCTATGCGTTTTCCAGTCTTTAAATAAGTTTTCAAGGAATGAATGCTTTAGAGACCCCTTTAAGGTCCGTCACAGCTGCTGTGTATTCAACACTTTAAAGTAGCATTAATACAGATATAAACACTTGATAAGGGGATCCTGTTTTCTTAAACATTAATACTACCCATGATTTAAGAATAAGACATTTTTCATAAGACTAGCTTATCTTCTAGTCACTAAAAATAGTTGGCAGCTTTGACTAGAGATTTGACTGATGTCTGTGGAAGCTGCCTTAGTAAAAATCATAGCTGACAGTATCACATGTCAACAACTGCAGTGGAAGAAAAGTCCTGCCCCTGAAATCTTGTTTTGAGAGGCTTACAAACCCAAGAGCACTCAAAGAAGGAAAGAGACACTGGAAATTTTCATGCCAGTAAAGAAAGAAATCTGCCATCCGAGTGGTTTATTTTTGGTTTTATTCCCTGTAATTAAAAAGTGTCTGTAATTAAGATGCTTTATCCATTGGGGAACTTCCATTACCTGCTTGCTGAGAGACAACACTTTCCCTGCTCTGTCTGATCTGGAGCACACTTAATTAAATTTAGATGAATCTTAGCTGAACCGAAAGATGTTTCTAGCTACCCCTTATACTGCTGCTCTCATTTACTGGCCTGGAGCAATTCTAAATAAGTAATTTTTTCATAAAAAACAGGCAGAAAAAAACATGTGATCTCTTCTGAGCATCTTTTTAGAAAAAAGGGGGGAAATGGTCAAAGAGAAAGGTCAGGACAGCCACATGCTAGTATCCCAAGTGTTCTTCAAAATGCCCCACTTCTCCCTTGCCTGTAAGGTAATTGATTAAGGATAGGCAACAGGGTGAATTTACACATAGCAAATTACTTATTTCTATTGTATTGATGCTTCTGCAGGGCGCTCTGATTTGACGCTRAGATAATATGCAGATGGGCTTCTGGCACAGATTCCTGGGGCGTTCAGAGTGCTGCAGACGTACGCTCCATGCAAAGAAACAGAAAACCAAACAGAAACATTCTAAAAAAAAAAAAACAAAACCAAACAAAAAAAGTCTTTCCCCAAATCTCTTGTAACATCTTCTCTATGTTCAACAGATAAAGGAGGAAGACCTTAAAACTTAAAGTCTGAAACATTGTATTTTCTCAGGGATATTAATGTAACCTCATCACTGTCTTACATTTCAGCTGAACCAATACATTTTTAATTCTGGCTTCTGCAGAGCAATTCTAGTTATGCAACTGCAAGCTACAACTATTGCATATGCCCACCTTCCTTTCCTGTAAGATAATTCCCCAAAAAGGAGTTACATAAAATAATAAAAAAATTAATAGGCAACTTCTGATATCGCACTTCACAATCTTAAGAGATATAAAAATACAGAAAGATAAAAAAATTTTTTAAAAAATCTTTGCAAAAATCAAGGTGAAGAACTTAAGAATTTGAACTTTGATTTCTCCCCCCACAAATCCGACGATTTAACATTTCAAATTCATGACATTTGTGTGGGCATACAGACACAGGAAGGTCTTCTTGCACATTCTATTAACTGGGCTCATCCGAGCAGATATTGTTATCTGTAGCTTCCTTTCAAAACATGGTACAGACGACATCTCAAAACATACTTCTGGGAGGCAATTGCGGTTATACAAATGCATGCCCCAAACCTATAACAACTCCATGGAGCCAGCCTTCTGACAAAAGTTCAGTGAATGGTCTCCCATACTGATGCACTAACACACAAAAAAAACCCCAGAAGCAGACAAAAATTGAGTATTTTGCTTAAGGACACTTACAGAATTGCCCTGTAAAGAGATATTTTCTCCAGCTCAGGAAGGCAGCTTTTATTCATGCTCAGATATACTCCTTATTGAGACAAGAGAATGTTTTATCCAAAAAATTATCTTATGTGAATGATCCAATTACAGCTCTTATTTTTTTGAAGTCCTCCTTAGGGAGATCACTTTTAGAAATAGCTAAAGCATCCATCTGAAGTAATTTCTTTTATAGCAGGGAAAAGAAAGTGTTAGCAAGCATATTCCAGTTGAGTTCACTGTTTCAGTCAAACAAAAAAGATGCATTCTAGTCCAGATAATATTTTTAGGTTTTGTTTTTTCTTTTTTTTGGGGGGGAAGGGGAGGAGCAGATGACACATTTGGTGTGTTTGGGGTTTTTTTTGGTTTTGGGTTTTTTTTTTCTTAAAAAAACACAGTGATCTAACTTCTTTATCTGCCAATGAAAATATTCTGTAACCTGGACTTGTGCAAAGCATTTGACACTGTCCCGCACGACATCCTTGTCTCTAAATTGGAGAGACACGGATTTTACGGATGGACCACTCAGTGGATAAGGAACTGGCTGGATGGTCGCACTCAAAGAATTGTGGTCAACAGTTTGATGTCCAAGTGGAGACCAGTGACAAGTGGTGGTCCTCAGGCGTCGGTATTGGGACCGGTGCTGTTTAATGTCTTTGTCGGCGACGTGGACAGTGGGATTGAGTGCACCCTCAGCAAGTTTGCTGATGACACCAAGCTGTGTGGCAGTCGACACGCTGGAGGGAAGGGATGCCATCCAGAGGGACCTTGACTTGGCTTGAGAGGAGGGCCCGTGCGAACCTCACGAAGTTCAACAAGGCCAAGTGCAAGGTCCTGCACGTGGGTCGGGGCAATCCCAAGCACAAATACAGGCTGGGCAGAGAATGGATTGAGAGTAGCCCTGCTGAGAAGGACTTGGGGGTGTTGGCTGATGAGAAGCTCAACATGATCCAGCAACATGCGCTTGGAGCCCAGAAAGCCAACCGTATCCTGGGCTGCATCAAAAGAAGCATGACTAGCAGGTCGAGGGAGGTGATTCTCCCCCTCTACTCCGCTCTCGTGAGACTCGACCTGGAGTACTGCATTCAGCTCTGGGGCCCCCAACATAAGAAGGACATGGACCTCTTGGAGCAGGTCCAGAGGAGGGCCACGAAGATGATCAGAGGGCTAGAGCACCTCTCCTACGAAGACAAGCTGAGAGAGTTGGGGTTGTTCAGCCTGGAGAAGAGAAGGCTCAGGGGAGACCTTATAGCAGCCTTCCAGGACCTGAAGGGGGCCTACAAGAAAGCTGGAGAGGGACTTTTTACMAGGGCATGTAGTGATAGGACAAGGGGTAATGGCTTTAAACTGAAAGAGGGTAGATTTAGATTAGATATAAGGAAGAAATTCTTCACTATGAGGGTGCTGAGGCACTGGAACAGGTTGCCCAGAGAAGTTGTGGATGCCCCATCCCTGGAAGTGTTCAAGGCCAGGTTGGATGGGGCTTTGAGCAACCTGGTCTAGTGGAAGGTGTCCCTGCCCATGGCAGGGGGGTTGGAACTAGGTGATCTTTAAGGTCCCTTCCAACCCAAACCATCTTTCAGACTGAACTACAACTCTTCTGCTCCAAAGCCTCCTACACTGCTGGGCTTTGTCAGCTTTGCCAGAGATGCGCCGTTTAGTCATTATCACTTAGGGGAAAAATAAGCACATTCGTTATTATACCATATACAATTATTTACAGTCAGGCACAGCACTTCAGCACGCAGCAACAGAAATTTCTCTCATTCACAGAAAAAGATAGTTGAAAGGCCAATAATAGTAAAAATATTTTTATAATGTTTTAATGAGAACACTTTTCTCCACAAGTTATCAGATCTTGATTATACCACAGAGTTAGCAACCTCGCAGCACTTTGCCAGTGTATGCATCAAGATGATCACTATATTTGACTATTTTTGTGCTTAAACGCACTTTAATAATTCAGTAGCTCAGGGTTGGAACAATCAGCATCTAATGAGAATAATCAGCCATGCATGACCTGCGGGGAGCTCTTCTAGCTCCTCCTTTTGCTTTTCCTTCCTCCATTTCTGCTTTCCTTCATTTATTTTATACACTTCAACTCCACCTCCTTCATCTCACCCCTCCCTTCTGACTGGTCCCTAACCCTTGGCATCGGCACTACCGGTATTCTCCCTCTCTTCTTCATTGCTGGTTCAAAACAGGAAAATATTTTGTTTGATTAGTCAGTTGTTGGAAGAAAAATATGAGACACAAGGTATAACTAGACTAGCATATAACTATGTGTATTTAAAACACTTTTAATGCAAAAGCGCCAATTCACTCTTCTATACTGTATTTTAAAACATACAAAGAAATAATTTTAATTTGTGCTTCCAAAGTTTCTTCACAGTCGTCCCTGTGCTCGTGAGAAAAAGTCACCTTCAGAAACAATTATTACTGTGTAAATAAGCACATCTTACTCATGTTTTCTTCATCATCTACATCCATTGTGAAATATTTTTGCTGGTTTCTTGGCTGGCGGAGACTGCTTCTGTCTGGAAAACAGAGAGTAGGATATTTAAGCTTTAAGGTACCAAAATACAAGGTAAAGCATTAAATCTCCTTTAAAAGCAGCAGCCTGGGCACTGGTATTGCTTTGGGCTGTCCACTGTTTTTGCTCAATTTTCACATAGTATTTCCCCAAAGTGCCTATTTCTGTAGCTGAGGTGCACTCTGCAGAATTGCAAAGTCGACAAGGTTTGCAAGAATTTGGGTTTTTGTATGATGAGCGACAATATTTTTTATCTGAAAGAGTATGTAAACTACTTTATTTCACTACCTTTTTTTTTTTTTTAAACTCGAAAATAATGTCAAATCCACCCTGCAAGTTACCACACAGACAACTCAAGCAGTCAAAACACTGAAGATGCAGTTTTTTACCCAGTACCAAACTGATGAATGTCTGTTTGGTTTGGTTAAATCCTGATSCAAGATCCCTCCCAAAACTGAGATGATCATCAACGACCGAAAGATGTAGCCCCATATCAGGCGAAGGACAGAGTGGGTAATGTAACCCTCTCTCCTACATGTGGATTTTCTTATTAACTGAAAYGGTCAGATGATATTACATATAGGTTATCTGGCTGTGGGGAAATAGATTTTATTAACCACAAGGACTTCCATTTCAAGAGAGACCGATCTAAAGGTGAATATAAGCTTCTGACATGCAAAATACGTAATCTACCCAGCATTTGGTTTGAAGGAAGGCACCACTTTTACCCAAATCAAAAGCACTAATTTAAGGGTGATGGATTTGTGGTTTGGTTTGGGTTTGGTTTTTTCATTATTCCAATTTGGTTTTTCCTGAAAACTAATCAAGTATACAATACCTGTTGCTTTCTAGGTAATTGCTCTAATCTCATAATGCCACGAGTGCTCCAACAGGGAGCACTGAACCCCAAAACCACGCAGGGACTTATACTTTTAACAAAAGATCCATTATTACAGTGAGGAAAAAGTAGTGGAGCATTAACAGGCTTCGCATTCTTACACTGGAGTGGATCAAACCATGGAAATTTGTCTTGTACTTCCCAATCTGTTGTGCATCTGCTGCTTAGCTTTTCTGAAGCCTTAACAACTAAGCATTGCACCTTCCACGTTCTGTGTTGCAATATTTTTTTTTTATATAATGCATTCATCTTCTGCTGATTCTTTACCACAATTAAATTTTTGGAAAGTACCTGAAGAGAGTGAAGTCCAGTACAAATGCAAAAATCATTCTGTGATAATCTAGTCTTGTGTAACATCTGTAAACTTTGATTCCTTTTGCTGACAGTCAGTTTAAATTAAGATTGAAGTCCTACTTTTAAGTGCGTCTTTGATCCTACTCCAAAACTATTACGAATAGTCCACAGAAATCACAGGGCAAAACTTCAACCTTCTTTTGTTATTTCCAATAAAACAATTATCTCCCAGCAGAGTTTCAGTCTTTTACTTAGCTTACTTTTACCATAGACAGTATCAATTCTAATTATCCGTGGACATTTCACTTACACTGTACATATCTTAGAAGTTAACAACTGCATGGATACTTTCGGGTAAGTGTTCAGGATACTGACGACTCGGCAGAACAAGCAATACACAATTCAGTCCGAGGCTGTGGTCACATACACCAGATCAGATGAAGGAACTGGTTCTCACCACCGGTACATCACTACTGGTACCAGTGAAAATACCTGGACGCTGTGGCTGGGAAGAAGAGGGGCGGTGATGTCTTAAGAGGATACTGCCAGGAATGGTAACACTTTGTGAAACCAAGGGCTGAGGCTGCAGCTGGAAGGGACGGGGAGAACAGGGTGGGAAGCAGAGGTCGTTTGTGCCTTCAAAAGCATGGGAACACTGGAAGGTAGGTGGCATAAAAGACGATACTTGGTTTCATAGTGCTATATGGGCTAGCACAATTTACAGCACTAAAGTGTTTGCTCTATTATATTAGGTTTTTCCCTTCTCTCAGTGAGGACACACATCTGTGTCTCTCATCCAGCTGCCAACATCAAATATTTAGGAACTTCAATGCTTTGAGACTTCTCTAAGTGTCAGCACTGCTGGAAATCAGACAACAGAGTCAAAAGTTATCGAGAAGAGGAACCACATAAACCAACATGGTCACTTGATAAGGTTGACACAATAAAATCAACACTCATTTTAACATTGCCAAATACCTGCTCCGTAACAATGAATCTGTTCCATCTCTCTTCCCACCTCTTGTGGGCAAATCTAGCTTTAATTCCACTCTATATTAAAACTGTAGTCAGCTTTAGCTAGTAAACAAAAGGCAGAACTTTGCACTGATGTTGTTCTTAATGCACAGATTGCATACTATAGTAATCCGAGTGCATAATACACAATTACCAAGTTTTGCAAAAAGAAACTAGCCATTCCACCCCTATTTATTATTTTAGTAGACACTTCATGCAAAGCATGCAAAAGCATGGTGCAAATCCAGAGTCCAGGTCTAAACGCCAAACACAATGAACTGCATTGTTCTGTTTTGTTCTTTTTTAAGTCAATTTGATTTTATCTTTGCTAACATAAGAAGAAAAAAAAAATCCCCAAAAAACTTCCATCCAAGAACGAAAGATATGTAAGGATACAGAAGCAAATAATTCAGCTAATTGCTCGACAGTAGTATAACCCACAGGGATGATGCTACATGCAGTCCTCCTCCAGCACCGCAGCCACAGAAGCAGCACTCATCACCCCTGTAGTCCAAACAGCTGGCGGAACCATCGATCTACTGACCAACACACTCAGACTTCATAGCTGATCTGCCAGGAGATGACTTCGGGACAGGAGAACTGCATGACTTGCCCGGTGAAATTGTCATGTCAAAAACAGGTTTTTGTAAACCTGCAGCCACCGGCACATAGGTGATTAAAATGTAAATGTTAAAACGATATATGTTAAATGTTATACATATCAGAAACATCGAGGAACTTGTAGTCCAAAAATAAGTATCAGATACTGAGAAATGAAGAATGACGTTAAAATATACATATAGATGTGTAAGTCTGCAACTTTAACATCCATGCTAAATATTGTTATTCAGTAATTTAAAACAATGAAATCTGTTTATCCTCAACTAAACAAATCCTCAGGACACTACTATTTGCAATCTTCACAGCTTACTTTTCATGGCAGGAGCTAAGCAGCCCTTACTGAAAATGTAAAGTGTGCCTTTAGCAACCATTACACTAATTAATGCTATGCCTCTAATAGTAGAATGAGGAAGAAATATATCTCTACATTTGTCACCATTTCACACCTGTTCACCTGTTTCAAAAACAGAGCCCACATGCCTGCAGATATCCTGAATTTCCTACCACCACCGCAAAATGGTTATGATCATCCCAGTTTGTGACCTGAGCGAGTGTCTTTGCTCAGGCAAGACGATTCCTTTTCACTCCCCAACCCTGTCTGGAGAAGACACCGATTTAAGTTAACTAAGAGGATTCTGCACAAACAGGGAGGAGAGGCACTGACAAAAGATGCAGAAACAGACTTCTGAGCACAATGAAGCTGTTCAGATTCCCCACTAGCCAGACAGCATAAACTCAAGCAGATCGTAAAAATATGACAAGACAAGCAGTAAAACTCCCCGCTAATTTTGTCACCAGCAGTGACAAAAATAGTGCCCAATTTCAAGGGGCACAGAGCTAAAATACTTGACCCACAGATACTACTTCTCCCAAGACTCCCAGGAGCACCTAAAACAAATCACAGAATTTCCACAATTTCTTTTTTTTTTTAATCTGAAGACTATGTACAAAACGACTATGTAAACTCCATCTTACATGCATCAAAGTTTTAGGTAAACTGTGGGTTTCAGAGTGGCAATCTCTCTTCCATGATCCTGTCATCATTCACCTCGTGTACTACAACCTCTCTGCTGGTCCGTAACAAATCCTGTTTTCCAGGTAATGTGTGCATATTCAAAATGCTTCTGTGACCATCGCTTCCAGCCTGGGTACACGTTCACGCACTCATCCTCTACATAGTGGGTTGCTCTCGTTCCTCCATCCCTTTCGCTTCGCAGAAAACTTGTGCGGTTCTTCACGCCCAGCGCAGCTCCATCACAACTCCCATACGGCTGTGAGACCAATTTGAACTTCATGCCACAAAGACATTAGCCRTGACTGTCCCACCAGGCTTTCATGTGAGCACTATCACACCAGGAATGAGCCCCCTGTAAGTACCCAGAAGGCTGTAATACTATCCTCTCAAATCCTACCCCAAAGCTCTCTCCTGCTGCAATGCCCAATGGTCCTAGAAACTGCTACCCAGGAGCAGGTCTGTGAGCCCACGTCGCATTGCTGACCTTGCAACACCATTTAATGTACCATTTACGTTTCCTCGCACACCACTAAAACTGGTAGGCTTCACCCCTTAAGATGCTCATGCCTCGTTTGACACGGCACAAGACCGCTCCAACCCCAACACAAACCSCTTTAGCATCAGAGGACCACTGACATACTTTAGGTGGGCTATTCCTCATCTGAGCTAAAAAACTCATGATGACCTGAGGGGGATGCAGAGCTTCCCATCATGTTTTATCCCAGCTGCAGGCTACAGCAGCCACAATCCTGGCTACTTCACTTCAGGCTGGCTAGCAGAGTCCCTGTCTCGTGACAGCATCTGTCCCAGTGCAATAATGGGGGAACAAACAAACCAGTAACTAAAGTTGCCATAAACCGGCGTGTTTTACTAAGCAGAGTAAAACAAGTCACCTCAATCACTCTTCATTTAGATAGAGTTTAGGAGTCAGAAAAGCCTTTCAAACATACAAGTGGGAGCTGATCAGAGTTCCCTTTCTTTCCGACTTTAACAGCTTCTGGATTTCATCCATACACCGAAATACGCCCCACTGTGCTGAATGGGGCAGCAGAGCCACCTCTACTGCTTAATACTGAAAGAATTACCAGCCTTTTCACTGCAGGTGATTGCATTGCTATGCTAGTGTGTTATGCTGAACAAGAAATTGCAAATGTGTGTATTATTTAACGTTGGCAAGTATGTGTTTTATTGCCTTTTTTGCAGTACCACCTGTCCTAGACCCACTGTCACCGGGGGCTGGAGCAGCAATGCTTGCATCAGCGCCAAGTACACAAGTGCCAGCAATAACCGATGAACAACAGAAATACTTACCGAGGAAGAAGGGATGAGTGAGAGAACTGGGAAGGGAAAACAGTTATTTTCCAGAGAAAGTCAAAAGAAGCGCCTACAGCTTGGAGACAACTACTTTCACGTAGGATGTGCACAACCAAGGGCGCAGCGGGAGGAAAGGACAGGACACCCAGGCACCTTACATTGCTTTTTGYTGGAGTGCTACACAAATGAAGAGCCAGAGACACCGAGCTGTTGAGATTTCCCCAGTCCCAGCTGGGAAGCAACAGACTTTGGAAAGAAGACACCATTTCAGAAAATCTGAGACGCTGTCCTAGTGCGTACTCTGAACATGAGCACAACACATTCAAGAGGACCTCTGCCACCAGTCAGGCTCCCTGCAACGCAACAGCTCAAGGCAGGCTACCRTCAGATGGGCAGGATCACAACCCTGTCTGATCCAGGTCCCCATAAGACCTGGAAAYGCCTGGCTCATCAATTTTTAATGACAAAGCGTGCCATGCTTCCACGGCGGCAGCACCAGCTTGGGCATCTCTCTCGCACCTGGTCACCGTCCTCGCTAAAGCAGATGGACAGAGGGAGAGGAGAGGATCATGCAAATCACATAAGCCTTTTTCCCTTAAAGAGATTAGAAATTCRAGCAGAACTTTTGCTAACCAGGCTACTTTTATTTGCTCTATAAAAGCTGCTTAAATTTGCTTTCCTATTACCATAGAGAAAGGCTGATTCTAATCCTAATTAACTCTGTACTATCAATAAGGCTATAACTCTTGGCATACTAATATTACCATCAACCAGATTATCTATTATGTATACTATGGACAGTATTATGCACAGTTATGTATAGCAGTTAAGAAGAAACATTTCTCTACAGTAACAGAAGCAGCAACACTCATTCTGTGTAGATACACAGCTCAGATACCATGGTCAACATATATTTATAATCCAGCTGTGCTGAAAAAGTATAAAAATTGTGTCTACAAAAGGTGAAATTTTTTTTGTGGGCTACAATAAACAGTGTTTATGCATTATCGTGAAAGCACTGGTATTTTATTTCATCGTCATGATGCATATTTCACGACAACCAAGCATGGACCAACAAGGCATTTTGGAATCAGAATCAAACTTCAGCATCTCCATAGTGTTACCGTCCTGTTGTACGCCGTGCTGAACTCAGGAAAGGGATGCTCGCTTGTTTTCAAACTACCCCTGCCAGTACCGTATATTGTACATGCGTACACAGTACATCACGTAAACTATATGTACTTACTAACCACATTTACAGTTTTAAAACATACAACTGAAGCAAGTGTGAAGACTTAATACACTTTCCCTTGAACTGATCAGCAAAGACAACAAAAACAAAGTGATAAATAATAAAATTTTAACTATGAATTGAAACGAAAGCGTATTTCTTGTTTAAAAAGCAAGCATTTCAAATATGTTTGAAAAAAGGTGAGATGCTTCTAAAAGTACTGTATTCCAAATAATGTTATGTTTTCCAAGCTTGTGAGCTCAGGATAAATTTTCCTTGAAAATAAATTAGTTAATTATTAGAGAAAGGACCTGGAAGGTTGTTGAAAAATTAAATTTCCTTTTGCGTAAAGATTCTTTTCAGAATTATTTATTTCAATGCATATGAAACAGTAAAATAAAATACTCCACAATAAAATGCTTTAAAGGCTTTAGGCAGTTGAGATATTCCTAAAGACCACAGGTCGCTTCACATCAATTTTAAAAAGTCCACACCACCACCGCATACACGTAACTGAATAAAGATGAAAAGCGTGAGCAGGTGGCTGGGAAATTCTTATCTGTGATCAGAGTCAAGTGCAATGATCACTGTGCCAGGCCAGAGAGGTTTTTGGGAGAGTGAGAGCTGATGCAAGTTAACAGGTCCAAACCTGAATTAGAAGAAAAATAGGAAGAGGTTAGTTCTCCTTTTGATTTATCACCCTCAGAAGCGTGATGCCCAGCAGTGTTCATCCCTCACAGCCCAGATGGAGCGTCACCACTGTCCTAACAAACCCGGTTTTCAAAACTCACATTTGCTGCTGCCCGAACTCGGAGGGAGGGTAGGAAAACGAGCCAAGTCTGCAGCACAGGCCGGGCAGCTGGCACAGCAGCCGCCTTGGCCTGTGCCGTTACTCAGATGTTGCTTAAAGCTTAAGTATTTATTAAGATAAGCTTTTATATGGCTGTTGACTCTAAACACAAGTCTTGGTGCTTTGCTAGGTAGGCTCAGACCTGGCTTAATTTTTCCATTAGTTTTAGCCTTGATGACTATTTTTGAAGCACAGTATAAAGAGACTTTTTTACCCTCCCAGAAAAAAGAAAAAACAAAAAACAAAAAACAAAACAAAATCCAGCAACAAATAACCAATGTTCTTACTGAAGTACTAGAGCTGCTAAGGAAACATTTTACTGTACTGTCACATTTGCATTATATAGCATCAGCATAACTCCAGTGGAACAAGAGGAAATTAGTTGACTGTAATCAACAGGACTTGTAAATAATTGTCACCTTATTTAGCATATCAAACCGGCTCCAGTTACTCCTGCAGCACCATGGGATGCTCAAGGACAAAAGACTTGGACAATTCATGTTTGAATTACTACAGACGTGATCAGCAAGCTACCTGAGCCGAACCAGAAGTGAGAAGTGCTGTAAAGCTGCCTTGCGCTGCCGTACCAGGGATAAACCCTCCTGAGGAGCTGGTTATAGGTCTGGGCTCAGCACCACGACCCCACAGCTGAACATCCTGTTCCTCCAGCCTGAAGAAGAGGAAAAGCAAGCTCCTGCCTGCTAAAAGCACACGTAAACAGGAACTGCAGTCGCATAAATATTTGTATAAATTAATGCAGACTATTGGTGGCATTACTGAAGTTTATAAGAAATAGAATTTACACAGAACTAATTTTTTTTTATTATTATTTAAGTAAGTGTGCTAAACAGATTTTGGAAGCATCAATTAAGATAAACAGCCAGGAAGAAGGACAGTTGACAGAACAGCTGTAAGGCACATAAGAGATGCAATACTAGAGTAATAAATAATGCAGCTAAATGACACTAAGCTGTCTGTCCACATTTTCTAATGAAGCGTTTGCATCCTTTTAAGGTTTAACCATATGTGTTTAAGAGTTAGGCTAAATATATTCTTGGCGTATAATGAATGACCACATTTTTTCCCCAATCCTTTCCTTATAAAAAAAATACACTTGAGAAAAATTAGCGGTGCTCAGCACTTCCCTCCAGCACGCAGGACTGCAACAGCAGATTACTTCTGTGTTGCTCTCCTCACTGACCTGCTCTTTTGCAGAAGTCACCTAGCACAGACACCAGGTGAGCTGAGCTTGGCTGACTGCCTACCAAGCCTGCGTCTCCGCCCCGTGCCTTCCCATGCTTTGGTTCCTAGACATCATGCTGCAGGCACTGAAACTCACCCTGCATGGAGCAGAAAGGGTTCAGGAGAACGTATCAGGTTGGATTGTGCCACCTACATGATCCCATCACCACATTTCAACTCAACAACGCATGTTCCCCCTGTGTACAAAGCTGGGCACACACCATCTTCCCAGGCAGGGAAGAGCTAGAARAAGAACTACTAATGTATATATAATATTTTAGTATACTAACAGATACAGATTCTTGGTTCACAGACTCCACAAGCACCCATAGACTCCTCCCTTTGCTTGGTGAACAACTGCTCAACTGATCTAGACTGACCCTACTTGACCCTACTCTAAAACTGTCCTACCAAGGCTAGGATTTGACTTCGACACCTAAAGCAAGAAGTAAAGTACACTTGAAGTCTCTTTTAGAGCACCATGGGTGGGAAGCTATGCTGGGAAGCTGTGTATTTTTCATTACGACTCCTCTATCCCAAGCACATCACTACAGCAAGAAGACTGTGTGCATTTTATAGAAGTAACACATCACTGATTTCCATTACAACCAACTTCTAAAAACCACCCTCTTAAAGTCAAAAATACTTTGAAGAGAATGAATTAGATGTACTTATTAATGAAGTCCAAATAACATCTACTTTTCCTAGCGAGTAATATTCAAACAGTACAAACAGGAGACAGTACTTAAGCTGGAGCAGAGAGAATTAACTTCTCAGCACTTTTTGTACACATATTAATTAGGAGACTAATCTTCCAAACTTGCTCCCACTGTAGTCCATGGATTTTTTTAATTTTTTTATTTTTCACCTGGCTTCCCGAAGTACAGGATTAGGTAATTTAAAAAAAAAAAAAAAAAAAAAAAAAAAAAAAGATTTTTAAAAGCCCTTCCATATAAAATAGGGTCCACGTATGCTTTCAGAAATTGGGGGTAGATTTTTTCAGAAAAAGGACTCTGAACCCAGGCTGCTCGCTACAGAAAAGAGCCTCCTCTCTTGCCAAGGCATGCTTGATTACTTCTGAAATCGTTAATAATTCAGTTATCATTTCACTTTGAAGAAGGAACAGCATTTTTGACTTCTTTGACCTTCCAAACTTTTATTCGAGCAGCTTTCATAATGCATCAAAACTGCAATACTAAACTCATTCACTGCCTGTAAATAATCCATTTAGCAACAGACGTCCAGAAACCTCTCGGGTCCTACAGGCACAAAGTCTCTGCGCTGCCTCAGCATCGAGGTTTGGTAATCGCTGGTGGCATCTGAGCAAGGACAGCTTCCAAAAGGACTCCACTGAAGCCGTGCATTCACCTCAGACAGCAGGTGTGAGTAAACTCTCAAGTTTTATTCCTAAAAACCTGCGCTGGGATAAGCAACACAACTAGAGTAACGGTCTCTGAAAGCACTGGAAAAACTTTTGTTTTGGAAAAAAAACATAAGAGTAAAGGAAAAAGCTTAATTGCTGCTCAGAGATTTACAGAGCTTTCRAAAATAACAATAAAGAATAATTGACAAAAATATTAGTTAACTGATTTGGGTCAGTGCATATACAGCATTTTGTATGTGGAATAGGACTGTGGAGAAAGCCTGCTCCTTGGCTGCATGAACTGTTTTCTCTCAGGTGTACTGCTAAAATAAATGCAGGTTTCAACTGTACTATGCTGGTGTAGTAGAAGGGATTTTGGCTTTTAACATGGAGCAACAAACCAAAATCCAGCTGTTAGCTAAATACACTCACTGAAGCCAAGTGATTCTGCATAGCAGCACACCCTGCAATATTTAGACCACAAGCAGAACTGCAAAAAGCTTTCCTTTTCTAAATGCATTACATGCCAGCCATGTCAAACAGGAAAATGACATCTAAATGTATTCTAATTTGAGTAATGAAAAAGTACAGTATATTTACACTTTTAACTCTCTCCTGTTTTTGAAGCCTCTATTTCCCATGGAGTATTTCCAAAGATAGGGGAAACACCAGAAGTACTTCAAGGTGTACTAGCCAACACAACAGCATTTGCTTTTATTTGCCCAAGAGACTACTTGAAAGATTTTTAACTAAATGTTGGCTATAGCAAGTACACACTACATGAGTACAGAGAGAGATATAACTTGCGTTTCTTTTGTTTGAATATTCTGTGTATTCACTGCACAAAAAAAAAAAAAGTTGTGAAGGACTCTTAACAATTATCTTGGTTTATCCTCATCATTGAGGAAAAACTAGATATACCTTGAAAAGAAAATTTAGCAGCTACCCAATGTTTTATGTTAAGAGAGAATGGCATATATGCAAAAAAACATAACCTGACAGATGAAACAAAACTATTATTAGAAGGGAACAGAAGTGAGAAAGCTGCAGCTTTAGAGAAGTTTCATATTTGTTAAAAAGTACTCTCCTTCCAAACTTTGAAAGCTAAGTGAAATAAAATGTTGAGAGATGTTGAAGGATTCCAAAAGATTTCTTTTACTTTATAAATCCAAACAGAAAACATGGAAGTTGCACTTAGCAATGAAGGTTCAAACCTCACCTGAAAGCTTCCACATTTACAATCCCCCCCCCCAGCACTTTATTTTGACTGTACAGCAATTAAAACACTACCTTTCCGCTCCGACCGTTTCTTCCTCCTCCGTTTACAGCGCCGCCGGACCGCGCTGAAGAGGGTCCCCATGCTGAGAGCCGCGGCTAGAAGAGATGCCATGCACACACCTACAGTCCACCACCGCCAGCCCGGCTCACCAGCCTGCTGCACCCCCTCGCTCCCTGCTAACGAGGCAGCAATGTATTCCCAAAAGGAAGGTTACCCCTGCGTTGCCTTGTGCTCTCTTCCCCTAGCCGAGGCCCGTTCCTCAAACTGCAGGATGTGCCGCACAGTCCGGTGAACAAAGATGAACAAACGCTGCAGCTCATCCCTACCCGCCGCAAGAGGCACATGTGACAATTAACCCTTCGGTAAGTGAAAGGGGCAAGGAAGGACAGTTTTCTTAAAAGGACGATATCGAAGACATCCTCACTACTGGGTGTGGAAAGGCAAATTTATTTTTATTTTGTTATTAAAAAAGGAGGGCAACTCTTTGGTGTGGCTTCAGCCTTATACATATCTCAGAAACAAGGAGAGACATAAGCAAGGAAATATTTATACATCCTAGTRCACAAAACCGAGATGCCTTCAGCATCCTTTATAATTGCTTCTCATGTTCTTAGTCATGTATTTCATACATTGCCTAGAAATGCACAAAATATATTTGTGAATAGCAGGAATACAGAAATATGCAAATCTCGAAGAGCAATGTTTTAGTCACACATTTTCCACACGAGGGTTTGTATGCCAGGTCTTACCAAGAGACTTCCCAATGTCAACATTCACTGTAGCATTTTCCAGCCTTTTTATAAACAAAAAAGCAACATGTGACATTATGGGATACTGTGATATTATCCTGTTTCCAGTTTGAGCAACCAACCGAACGCATGTTCATCCTGCGGGTCCTGTGGATCAGCAGCACAGACTGGGGGTTGCAGCTATCCTTTAATCCTGCCTGTAGATTAAACCTCACAGGACAGAAGACATCTTCCAGCAGGGTATGTTTGCAGGTGCAAGCTCCACAGGTTTCTTCAGTGTGTTACTAGAGTGAGGAGACTTCTCTGACAAGTCACCTCTACCTGCTCTCAGACCTTCATTTCTCAGTATATCAGGCTTTGGCTCTTTGGAAGACAGCACATGATCAAATCTGGATAAACTCTGGTAGATGACTTACATGGACCCTCGTATTTTGACAACTAGCCAGGCTGGCATTTTTGGAAAATTGGATTGCCACTGGCATCTTATATTAGCAGTACTTCACTAACCAAAACCAACACACCCAAGCTCACCACTGGGATTGGGTTTACCTGCTAACAAGGAGCCCTACCTCTCCACCTCCTGCTCCCTCTGCTGGCACTTCTTCTCCAGATCCTAGGTAACAGCTTTTTCGTCTCCAGTCTGTGATGGAAAGCTTCTGAGATTGAGTTGTTGACTGAAATTATTTCTGCAGGAAGCCTAAGTGCTAAGGGCTGCAAACTTTCCCACTTACTTCAGAGGAGCTGAAGTTCTATTTCAACATCTATGTTAATGGACACTACTTCACTGAGAATGAAGAAATATCAACAGGACCATTTGTGCTCAGTTTACACAATTTAAAAAGAAGAACTTGCCATGGTGGAACAAGCCATCAATGCCATGGTCATACTACCACATGTTTACCACCATCAAGAAGCCCAGGAGGAAATAAGTCCCATCATCATCTAAGACCAACTCCCCAAACCAGTCTTCCCTGGGGCAATAAGGTGTGATCTTCCCTTGCAGCAGACATAAGGTCAGGCATTTTCTTATGCTTCCAGCATCTCTCCTTTCTTTACTAAATACTGCCCGCTTGGGCTCATAGACCAGAGGCACGCTCCGGATTAACATAGCAACATTTCTCCCTTCATGGATATGAGAATTAGCTTCATTTAAAAGTGATGATAGTCTGACATCAGGCCCTGCAATGCTACATCCCGACGGGTCTACACAGTCATGGCAAGATTAAGGCAGACACCAAGGAAACCCCAGTGAAGCTCACAGCTCCGGTGTCAGCACGGGCACTAGCTGTGCATGGGCAGAGTGCTTTCCCATCTGACCAGACCTAATTTAAGACTGAAGTTAGCGGTTCTGTGCCTCACTAATCAACAGTTTCAGGCCAAATTTGACATTTAAATCCACATTAAGCTGTGCATGACAGGGAAAGGACAAGGAGAGTGAGGTATCTACATCCACACAGCCTTGAAGAAAAAGCACCATTGATACACAGAGAGAAAAAGGGAAAAAAACATTCCTTAGGGGAATGGGAATTAATTTTGTTCCTTTGAGCAAACCATATACTTTCTAAAAAGCAAATAAAGCAGCCTGTGAAACCACTGAGCTCTTTACCAGAATTATTCCAGCTGTTGAAACTTTCACCACCTTGTTCTCACCACAGGTGAGAAAGATGTATATAACAATGTGTATTTCTCCTTCCCTTTCAGGGAAGAGTTGCTGCATTAGGTATTGAAAGTTCAAACAATTTTGCCTTCAACAATTAATTTATCTGCCCTAACCTGCCAGAGATTTGGTTCACAGGACTTGCTGTAAAGACTGAAAAAAGACTCCTCCGGCTCACCCCTGTAGCTCTCCTCTCCAAAGCAGCTCCTACTCTACTGACCWCTGCTCCCCAAAGCGAAGTGCCTCTGGGGTATGAGAATCAGGAAGAAGATCTGAGATAATTCTAGCTTGAAGAATGACAGCTTTCAATAGAGAAAAAAGTCTCTAAAATCTGATTACTGACTAAGGAACGTACACAATGCACTTGGGAGAGAACCTTAGTGACCCACTGCATTCATTTGCAGTTTGCATATTAACAACAGTTTTAGGAAATAAAAAATACGCAATCTGTAATATGCACGAGATTCAATATTCAATATCCGAAAATATATTGCAAAGTCTACATGATTAGAACAAAGCAGGTTAAAAGCTGAATGCAAGGAGGCAAATGCGACACACCAGAACAAAAATGTGGCATTCAGTTTTAAAGTGTACCTTGGAAGCAGTAAATCCCGTAACATCTTGTATTTCACAGATTTAACGCCTACAGAGGCATCAAGGAGAGACTGGACTGCCTGGACTGCTTCTCCAAAGGAAAAGCAATTCCCAGGGGGAATTCGGTTACGTACCTACATATCTTGAATACTTCCATCTCACCTGCATCACTGAATTAGGAACACAGAGACACTAAACAACAAAGGTGTCCTCCATCAAAACCCCAGAGGTAAACTAACCCAAGTGAGACCAGAGGCTACACAGCAAGACTGATGGAAAAGTTCACTAGCTTCTCAATTCTCTCCTCTACCACCTAGATTGCTGGAACAAAGCCAGCCTAGGTTTCTGCGGATTTATGGCTTGTGACAGACAAAGTTTTGTGGCTAAGTATTTGCAAGTTCCACCTGGAGACCCTGTAGCTGCGGCATCTGCAGTCCCTTCCCCGCTAGGTTCCCTAGCACCAGGAGGCTCGAGGCCATGCTGCAGCCCTTCTGCCAGACACAGCACTTAGCAAGTGTCTCCTTCACCCAGCACTCTTCACAAAACTCATAGGAATAATCTATCATATCTTTAGGTACCCACCAGACTCCCTTCAAATCAGATAAGTTGGAAAGCTGCTGGGGAAAGGAGAAAGAGGACAAAAAGAGTCTGATCACAGAGCACAGAAGAAACTCACTACTACTTTTTTTTTTTTTTTTAATTGCATTTAAATCTCTATGCATCAAAAACATCCTTGCAAATCTCATTTACTTACAGGTTTGGCCACTATTATCAGCTTACTTTATATACTCTTTGAAGAAATAGTCACACACCGTATTTTGTAAGCACCCTTAGTGATTTTTTTTTTCCCCACATGCAATTCATGTACTTTTCAAGCACGAGGATGGCATTACAGGCCAACAGCAAGTTTTCCTTCAAGTTTTGTGTACTGCAGCAAGAATGAATATAAATTAGCAGCAACCGCTAGAATTTGTATAGGCTAATTACAGCCCAAGCATTTGCTCAGCACAGCAGATCTCAAAACACAAAGCTGCTGGCTGCACACCAGGAACCCCAAGAGCTCTGATACCATATGCCTCAGCTTGCAGTTCAACTCCTCAGGTGATTACATCTGCTCCAACAGCACCATCTACTGTTACACTACATAAATAATTGATTTTACACCTATTGCTCCCTTGACCAAGGAAGTCTAGAGCCCAGCTCCAAATTAGAAATAACTTACGATGTTTGCAGATTTATTCTACAGTAAACTATTTTGGAACATATATTTATTATGAAGTTTTGTATCCTTTGGCTGTATCCTTCTTACTGGCTTACTTTGAGGACTGAACATCTAGTTTTTAACATACATTATTTCTGAAGGACTCCTCAAATACCCATGACTGTCAGAAATGTATTTAAGATGTGCTTCCAAGGAAAAAGTGGTAACCATTCAGAGAAGAAAACTGAGCAGCCTAGATCTCCCAGTAAGTAACATCAGTATTTTCATCATCATTTAAAAGATAATAGATGCAGCTACCCAGTGGTGCTAAGGAAAATAATAGCTAATTGAAAGAAAAATCTAAAATAGTTTTAAAGGAGGCTAAAAAGTCTCAAAGATCTTGAAGTTATTTTATAAAAAGAAAAAAAAGAGTCAGGTAGGGTGATCTTTGGCATTAGGAGACAGACTTATAAATTGGACATACTTCCTCCTTTCCCACCACAATCGGTTATCAAGCTCAGGTCACGCAAACTCTCAAGTCCTACCTGCCAGCTTTGCATATTTATTTTATTAATATGGATTGGATACAAATTTGCAGTCAGAAAGTGTTGCGGTTTAACCGGGCAGGCAGCTAAACACCACACAGCCCTTTGCTCACCCCCCCCGCCAGTAAAAAAAAAAAAAAAAAAAAAAAAAAGAGTAAAATTTGTGGGCTGAGATAAAGACAGTTTAATAGGACAGAAAAGGAAGGGAAAATAATAATAATAATGATAATAATGATAAAAGGATATACAAAATAAGTGATGCACAATGCAATTGCTCACCACCCCCCGACCAATGCCCAGCCAGTCCTTGAGCAGCGGTCGCCACCCCCCGGCCAACTCCCCCAGTTTATATAGTGGGCATGACGTCATATGATATGGAATATCCCTTCAGCCAGTTTGGGTTAGCTGTCCTGGCTATGCTCCCTCCCAGCTTCTTGTGCACCTGGCAGAGCATGGGAAGCTGAAAAGTCCTTGACTAGTGTAAACACTACTTAGCAACAACTAAAACATCAGTGTGTTATCAACATTCTTCTCATACTAAATCCAAACCACAGCACTATACCAGTAACTGGGAAGAAAATTAACTCTATGTCGCAGCCAAAACCACGGCAGAAGGGTAAGTAATTTTTCGTAACATATACATTGACTTGATACAGGTTCGATATTTCTTAACAATATTTTCTCTATTTTCAAACTGTACTGATCCAATATCTTTGAAGGGGTTTAGTGTACAAACATAAATAAAAGTTATATATAAAATAATAAATGAAGTTTTAAATAACTCTTTAAATACATTAAGATGAATTCTCTCCTTCAAGTTATGATCTGAATGCATCAATCAGAAAACAAAGAATCTCACCAGATATTTGCAAATATGCTCTGCTTACCTTTTTAACTATTAAAGACACATGCTGATTCTGCAACCTGGAAAAAGAGGAAACACAGTTAGTATTTTTTTCTTTTACAAATCTAAATGTATTACAAATGGCAACTCCTGACCTTARAAGGGACAAATTTCTGATTCTGTAAGAATAAATAGTCCATACTGCATATACATAGTTACAGAGCCAACTCCCTTGTAACCCCAGCAAAGGGAGGGGAAGAAACAATTCTGGACATTCCTGGTTGGGGGTGGGGGAGGAAATCAAGACTGAAGCTGCTTAGTACTTGGGGCCAGGAGAAACATCCCAGAGCAGTTACTTAGCAGAACCCAATCTGCAATCTCTGCACCTTCTAGCAGAAAGGGTCAGCAAAAAATTTGGCCAATAATGGCTTAAAACTAAAATCAACTTCTGTGTTACCGCAGCCAACTTATCCTTCAAGCAAATCTAAATTTGTCATCTTGTTAGAATTTTTTTTTTTAATTTAGATCTTAAATTTTATTTTTAGTGGTTGATTTTAATCCATATAAACGACACCTCACACTACAACACCCTTTTCAAACTCCAGTTTCTTGATACTCCTGGCATCAGCTTGCATTCTCCTGAAGTGCCAGCAAAACTGGAAAATCCCTCAACTACCAGCAGTGGAGTAGGAAAGAAATGGTAGATGTAGGGTAAGAAGGATACAGGATAACAGGAAGGACTAATGCTACAAGAATTTTCTTTTATTGCCATAAATACATATAAACTGCATGGCTGTTCAATCAGGAACAGATGGTTTTATTTTTACAGATAGCCTCCTAGTTGTAAGAAACTATTTATGTGACTTTATCAATGTGAAGATACACTATTCTAAAATGGTTCAGCAAATCACAGAAGCTATTTCCAAAGCAACAGAGTATTTCAGTCAAGTGGCTACGTTCTGCAAAAACACACATGCAGTCCAGCAGTTGATCAGAGCAGGGACACCACCTGTACCTGTAAAGGATTTTGATATTTGCACCTTGAAAAGACAAAAATTCTCTGCTGTTACACTGCCCACAAGAGGGTGCTGGCACCCTACAAAAACTTTCACTAAATTTAAGTTATACAGCATGCACAGCACAGCTATGGAAAATACAAACTGATGGATGCATATATCATATCTTAAACTGTTTTGGTCAAGTTAGACAAGAAAGGATCTGACACAATATTTAGAATCCATATACTAGAAGATTGCATTAATTCAATCTTGGGTTTTTTTCAAAGACATTTCAATTTCCCAACACTTCATGGTGGCATTTTCCAATAATCCAGAAAAGTATGCCAATAATATACTGGTCTTAGCATGAAGTAGTAAAAATGCCTAGAAAGCTCAACACAGTGTCAACTGAAGTCAGCTTCCCATGCTGCAATGGACTATACTCAAGCCCACCAAATGGGGATACAGTATTTACAGCATGATGATTTACCATTTCCATTAATACTTTCCCAACCTAGTATACCCATATCCACAAAAAAACCTCTTCCAAACCCTTGGAATATGAGCTATAAACTATGTGTGACGTGAAATTCCAGTATCTGTGGCAACATCCACAAAAAAAAAAAAAAAAAAAAAGATTTTTTTTAAAATGAGTTTTTGATAATTCTCATTCTACATGAGCATTGCTTTATTTAAAGTTATAATTAATCCTGAGACAACACACCGCTAGTAATTTTTAACTAAGTTTTTACATTAATATAACCTCGAGTTGTTTTAGAAATTGTATTCCTTATATGCCGTATTACCCAAGTCGGTAATTCCCTGAGCTTCAAACAAACTAAACAAACACAATTCATGAGACTTGGGACTTAAAATAAGTTTACCACTAAGTGCAAAAAATCCTTATATATTGACAGCTGCAGACAGTTTTACAGGGTAAGAACCAGCCCACAGGCACGACACATAAGGAACAGTTTTACAGTACTACTTAAAAACATATCTACAGTGAAAATCCAAACATTTATTTTCTAACTCTTAAGTTTTCTAGCTGGCAAACCGCAGCAGTCCAAGTCCATCCAGACGGAGGTGAGCAGCAGCTGGCAGGGCGGGCGCTGCCAGCTTGCCCAGACGGGGCTGGGTGCTGCTCCCGCAGGGCACGGCCGCGCTGGCAGCACAGCGCCTTTGCCCACCCCCGAGACACTACATTCATCTGCTCACCACCAGGAAAAAATGCTTATTTTAATTTTTTTGCTTAAAAAAAAAGCACTTATATTTTAATCTCATTCAAACTGGGCACGCCATGCCGTTCGTGCTGGGGTTTTGCAGCAGGCAGAGCCACGTGTGCAGACACCTGCTCGGGGCTCCGACGGCGTTCACTCAGCAGAGGATTGCTCTGCCCTGAGGTTTGTGGCTCCCGCACCAATGTCAGCAGAAGAAAAGGCCCCTGCGAGCCAGTCTCCAGCCCAGAGCCCACGGTCTGGCACTAATCCCCTCTGCCGGCAAGCACGGGCTGACGAAGCTAGCTTCACTGCTGAAGGACTGTGAGCAGTAAAGAGGGGTGGAGGAAAAAGTGARACTTGTAACACCTTAAGCCAGTAAAGACGCTAAATGGGAAAGAAAGGGAAATACCACTATGTTATAAAAACCAGGAACAAACTTATCTTCTACGCATCCTACCTGGCTCTGCCTGGTGGCAGATGGATACCTCAGAGCTTGCTCAAGCCATAACATGCTTCCCCACCACCTTTTGCAGGGAGACCGGTGTTTGCCTGCCAGAAGGGGCTCCTCTAGGAGCTCAGCACCTCCCCGCAGCGTCTCCACATCATTACTTCCCAAAAAAATCAGTAAACCAATTTTTAGTCCCGTACAATGTCAGGAAACAGGCCCCAAAGACAGATGTGCACATTGCCTCGTTGGCATTTGCTTCCCTCATGAAACTACAATTGTAATTTTAATACAGGTTTATCCTCCTGCCGCAGACAGGAGTAAAATAAAGAGTTCAAAAGCAAGCCTTAGAAGAGTTGTTCTTTTTCATCACATGGCTGGAATAACAACTAAAAAGCAAAACAAATGGAAATCAAGCGACTTCCAAACAGCTTCATTTCTAAAAATGACTAGTGAGTTTATTCACCGAAAAAAGTTTGGAAACACACCCAACATGATTTCTCCCAGGGCAGCAAAGGATACTTGAAACCCATTTGAAGAACACGTCATGCTGAACATTTAGGACTTTCTRAAAATACTAACTTTTTAAAGCTCAACTGAAAACATTTCAAGGCAATGAGAATCAAATCAGAGATCTGATAACTAACTTCATTACATAGACTGCATTTCACATGTACAAAACAGCATCTCTAATTTCTCAGAGATAATCTGCCAGTCCTTTGAAAACTTCCCTAGGAGAAAGGCACTGAGAAGTGCATCCAGCTGAAATTTTGAGGTCTTATTTGGTCAACAAATAGTCCTAAAATCTTTGAGAAAGGAGAAAGATTTCAGGGCTCTCCTTAAGCAATGAAGATCTCCTTCCTTGAAGGCAATGAAGGCCTCCTTGGCTGAGCTGGTGGCGGGGGTCCTGCGACTCCAACTACAGCTATCACTGCCACCTTGCCTGAACAACACCCTGCCCCATCCCAGGAGCCATCAGCCCATCCCAGGTCCATCTCCTCCAGCCCAGAGGAGCAGAGGCATGCCGCCAGGCAGGGACCCACGTTATGAGGTCAGAGGATGGGACACCCTGTCCAAGCACCTCTACAGGGAGCCGCAGCCCCAGGTCCCAGGTGTGACACCAGCAGAGGAGTCAAGGGGAGCAGGCACCCTTGTGTTGGGCACACGCGCAAAAGCATCCGTGTTTCCCTCCAGTAACTGACAGGGATTTTCCAACCTAATTTAAATTTGCAAGATGCTAGATGCGTCAATTCAGTTCTGTAAGATTTTGGGGAAAAAAGTATGGCCAATCACAGAGACCTCCAAAACACCCACCCACGAGGGACAGGAGGTCCCACCTTGAGACACAAACCTGCAAGAACCACCCAAACACAAGGTAACTATCTAGAGGCACTCACCACCAGCCGTGTGGACAGGACAAAAAACGCTAATTCCAATCTTTACTTTCCCATTTATTTTACTTTTCCAGTGTTGAAAAACACAGGTAAGCTGCCGAGGCATCTCAACTGCACGCGTCCACATGACAAAAACCACAGGTTATGTTAAATCCGGTGTCATCTGCCCTTCCAATTTCAATGCTGGCTCAGGAAATAGGAGTGCTTAGAGGTGGAAAGCCAACTGCATTGCTCAGCTCATTTTTGCTCAGTTTACATCCTGACACAGATGTCAAGCGTCAAGACGTTTCACAGAGAGGTCAAACAAGAAACGCAGAAGATGGTGTATTTTTCATSCAGACACAGCCACGTTTTTTGCTAACTGATTTGCACTCTCCCTAGGCACCAGAGGAGCTAGGTTTTTTATTAATTAGCATAGACTTACTTCAGCCTCTCAACCCCAGATTAAGGCAAGCAGCTGGACGAAACCTTTACTCCAGCCTGAACTGTCCACCCTTTCCTCTGCTGGGACACAGGCAAGTGCCAACACACTCCAGCTGCAAAGCAAATGCAGCTGATTACGATTTTTTGGCTGTTTGTATTTAACAGCTACCAGGGTCCCACTCTTCCTCTTCTCCCGTTCTCCCAGGGAACACGGCGAAGAGATGCCTTCATGGCAGATTTTGCTCCTGACCCCAGAAAACTATCGTTAGCCTGCAATAGAAGACATGACACGTCTTTTCATACACAAAGGGGATGAGTCTCTGCTGTAAACTATAAACTCAGTTCAACAGCATAACTACAAAACTAGGTTTTCCTCTGGAAATAGTTTTTCCATCTAAATATGAAGAAACAATTTGACATCTATGATAGTACCTACCTTAATTTATCAGACTGAATTAATGAAATAGCAGCCCAAATCCAAACCACGATCCCTATATCCCTTTTGAATTGCTCATTTAAAATTCTAAAATAAATTAGGAAAGACTAGCAACCAATCATCATAACGAAAAAAAAAAATAGTTTAGGAAAAAAGGATATACATGCTGCAACTGGAAAAAGCAGTAAGTGCAGTTTATACACAATACAAAGCTGTCAAATGTGTCTCTTTCCCTTGGCATAAAACAAACTCTTTTTTTGAACTTATGTATAGAAAGTATCCGTAAGACACTGCAACCAAGTTCACTGACACTTCAAAAGCTATGAAAATTCAGCAGCTATTAAGCAACAGGAATCAGGTTAGTATCCACAGGAAAAAAAAGTATGCTACTCCATGAAGTAATATCCAAGCCATTACTGCTTTTGCTGCAGGTATCAAATAAGATTACGTTTATAATTTATTCTGGAACACTCAAAGATTCAAACCTGTTCAGGAACAAATGCAGATGTAAGTTATTTTTTCAAACATTCTCTCAGCAAAAATGGTTTCACATATTCGCATAATATCAGCAAGGAACTTTTCACTTCTGATTTTTAATTTTGTGATCCCCTATGTTTGAAAAATCGTATTAACAATGTGTTGATGTACTGGTTATTTATGACAGCCTAAAGCCTCAATATCAAATTTCAATACTGAAACAACATTATTTCAAAATCAAAGATTTTAATGCCACTCCTCCCTTCTACAGGATCACGACATCCCATGTATAAGAGCAGTTACCTTAGAAGAGAAGGCAGCTGAAGCCAAAGGAATTATTCACATGAGCAAAATTACCATAAACGTCTTCAGGGGAATCTAGGCTTTAATCTTGTTTTTCATGATTTCACTATAGCTAAYGTTTAAACATTTACATTACTCACTTAGCTGTTTTAAACATTAGTCAAATTGAAATAGTACAATAGTGCAATCTTGAGACTAAGCAGCAACTTTTGAAAGACGATTTCTTAAATTCCTTTGAAAGTAATTTCTCTGTTCCATTTTAGTACTTTTTAGACAACAGCTACAAGAAAAARATTAGTCTGGACTACAGACTGTGGACGAGAATTTAGGCTAGAGGACCGGCGGGGACGGGACAACCCACCCGTCCCAGTTGCACCGACCCATTCTGGCRCTGGAAGATGCTCCACTAAGAGGCGGACGTTCCTGCACCGACCGAGAAAGCTGCTGAAAGCTGTTGTCTCTGCTACGGTGAGCRACTGGGGGTTTCTGCTTAACACATCCTGAAAAAAATACCTGTAAAACCTCCTGCATGCTTGTTCTACATATGTTCAGCATATACTAGAGGACTGCAAATCTTTCTTCATTTGAACAACAGCGATATTTTTAAGACTTCAGAACAAGGCAGGCTGATGATTTTTGTTCTTACTTCCTCCCTAGGGCAAAGATAAGATGCACGTGAGCTACATGGACATTTTGTACCTTAACATTAGACTTCAGAAAAATGCCTCAGAAATCAATGTTTAGTAAAAAGATGCGAAATACTTATCACTCAGTTTAACAGTGTTCAAAACCATGAGATTATGTCCTGCATTAAGGATATATTAATAATCTTCTCTAGCCTTTACCGTGGGAAGTCACTCCCCACAGCCCTTAAATATTAAGTTTACTGCTTCAGGACCTCTGAAACAACGCACCTTATTCACAGACTTCTACTTTTAAATGCAGGATGGGATGACCGAGCCGCTGCCAGGCAGAAAAGCAAACTGCTGCCGTCAGCTGCTTCCAGCCGCCCAGCGTAACAAGCGGCTGCTGACAAAGCCGGGAGACAGACCAGCAATTAGCAAAGGTGTGGTGAAGTATGCCCATGCCAAGCAGCGCCTGGTAACAAGACACACCTCGCTAGGAGCTCCCAGACCACTTCTGCAGCCTGAAGAACCAATGCARTTTATCGCTGGATTTAAAAGCAGAGCATTGAGTGAGACTAGGATTACCTATCTACACCTGACAGAGGACAAGTGACATGAAGGAGATTAAAAACCCCTCCTCTCAACGAGATCCAAGGGGCACAGGCATACACACACACACAAATGACTGCAGAAAAAAAAACATCTCATGGAGTCCAGCCACAGAATTTCATTAATTTTATCAGTGAGAGGATTAGAAGGCAATTTGATTGCAGTTTATAGCACCCATATAAAGATAAAACAGCAGAATAGGGTGCTGCAACTTCAGTAAAAAGAGTACACCAAGATAAAATGTACAGGCTGGAAACAGGGCTTAACACAGATACTGTTTGTGCACATTTCGAGCTAAGCATCATGATTCATATCAAAGGCTAACCATTCTCCATCAGCCTGCAGCTCACCAACAGCTTCCCCCATGGGGGGAAACAGCATGAAACTGCATCYGCTGTGCGCAAAAAGCCAGGAAGCACAAACTAAACCGGGGAAACAAAAATCATGGATTGCACGCATGTACCAAAAGCCAGGGCACCCAACAGCAGCAGCAAGTACTCTGCCATCCCAGCAATCATCCTACACAAGCAGACGGGTTGTGGTCAGGTCTRCCAGTGCATGCTTTATTATTATTATTTTTTAAATAAATGTTATGCATTTAACATGGGAGGATTTCAGAGCTCTTTAATCCTTTGGCTTTAACTTGCACGTTACAGGAACTCCATGCACAGGGAAATTAAAAGACCGTGGAAGAAACCTGAACCACACTGTTTTCCCGAACAAAGGACTGGGGCGTGATTAGCTGGAAATCACGTTTCCAGGTCAGTTGTTTTCTCACTGCTTCCCTATTTATGCATATATACCCATTTTGTGCTCTGGGCAGAGCTGAGGACTGCGGGAGAGCGATACAGGGACAGGAGAGGGGCTAAGCTCCAAGGGAGCTGGGAAGGGGAAGAGTTGCCAAAGGCTGCACAGAGCCGTAACTTTTGCCCTTCTCTTGCACAGGGGATCGCTCACATACTGGCACGCACAGCTCTCCCCCACCATCCCAGTCCAGCTGCAGCTGTTTTCACAGCCCAACCTTGGGGCTGGACCACGAGCAAGGACTCCGACCTACCTGCGGGCACCCACTGGCCCCTGCCCTGCCACACAAGGCAAGGAAAGGGGGATCACGCAAACTGCCTCAAAGCAGTGGGGAGCCAAAAAAACAGCACCTGAATCTTAAACTGGGTTCTCTTCCCCGCAGAGGCCTGCTCTCAGGCTGTCGCAGCATGCAGGGAGAGCATACGGCAGCAGCCTCGGCAAGCTGAACTCGAAGCATCCTGTGTTTGTAACTCAAGTCTCGCCAACAGTCTGCATTTCCACGGTGGCGACTTCCAGGATTTTTGCGTGCATGTCTCATCACTGCAATGTTTCTGGAAGAACCAGGTGCTGGACTTCTAAGAAAATGACAGTGTTACCTTTCACTTCTAAAAATCACATTTCTGCTTTTCCCCCACTACAAATATGAGCAGATTTGAAGACATTCAAGCTAACTTTTGAGAGGGCTTGACTCCCAGTCAGTCTTCTGAGTTTCTGGAAGCCTTCCTTGGGACCTGGCAGTTGCAGCTGGCTATCGGGGATCTCACTAACACAAGACTGACTCAAACTGTCCCTTCCAGAGTAGTTCCTTGTGTTATTCAATATTAAATATCTGTATGTTAAAAAAAAAAACAAAACACCAACCATACTTCTGGTGTAAAATCTGACTTCCATCACCACTCTGGTGTGTGGGCAGAGTGTTTGCCATCACAGAACATTAGACATTTTACAGCCACGTTGTGCAGAAACGGTACTTACCACCTTCTTACTCAAGAAATTGTAATACATCCCCGAGTTTGACAAGACCTGCAAGKGAAAAGCCGGGTAGAGTTTGGATAGGGCAGGAGGAGAGCGAGAGAGAGGGAGGATGCTGGCATGACCCGGGCACAGGTCAGGATGGCATGTCCAGAACAGACCCTTGGCTTGCATTGCTTGCATACAGAAAAAGGTTTGAAAAGTCTTGTATGTTGTGATTCTCAACCACAGCTGAGGGCAAATGGATCAAAACTTGCAAGTGTATCAAGACAGAGACTCGAGACTACAGAAGACAATTTTGATGCATTACCCCCATAGGCTGAGTTGTCAGTAGGTAACTCATAAGCTCATTTTCATTAGTCTTTTTGAGTTCAGTTAAAGTTTGATAAATAAATTTTCAGATAATATAACATCTGTTGCTGAGTATTAGAAGTTGCTCCTGATAGCCAAAGGAAATGAGGCTAATGAGAGCAGAAATAATTATGCCTACTTTATCTACTAACTAAATCATACAAAGTGGCCCCAAAGAATCTCCTAGCAAGACAAATCTGAAAGTACATATATTTAAGAGGGGGAGAATTAATCAGTCAGTGATGAAAGTTCCAGATATGGAGCAAATTTTTTCTTAGCTTTTGTGTGTTTGAAAAGTTCCATTAAAAAAACATTTTAAATACTAGGGCTGAAAAAAGTTGGTTAAAGGACTGTAATCTCGGATAGAAACACAGGTGTTCAAAACGCAGTGAGCTGAAATAATTCACTTCAATGGTCCATATGAAATACAAAATGCTTCTCCCAACTTACACCCAAAACCCCACCTTGGCCTGTGGTTGTCGGCTGTTGAACCGATGTCCGGCACCATGTGGCTTCCCAGAGCATGGGGATTCCCATACTGCTTGTGCTTTTTTCCACGAGCATCCCAACCAGCTCAGCTTTACCCAGCTGCAACGCCTGCTATAGCTGCGCACCAGGAGCTTCGCCATGTCTCGAGCTGCTGCAGCTCTGGGTGCAGCCACAGCCGGGCTGGCACTCAGCGGGCACCTACTGAGTTGGCAGATGTAGTGATGCAGTGCCCTTAACCATCAGGCTGTGCTTTTCCCTTCCYGGTGGAGCGAAGTCTGGCTTATATTTCAAACTACCAATGTTCAGGACATTCCAACAAAAACAGAGGGAAACATATAAAATACAGTGTTTAGGATCGAACGCAAAGCTCAGCACATGCTGAAGTTAAAGTTACAATTCATGGCTAGCAGATTTTGTGTCTACAACATACAGCAAAAACCCTGAATACAGGATCCAGATGATCCCAAAAATCGAAACAATGAAATGGCAGGGCATGAAGACATGTATTTCTCCACAAAAGCTGGGTGATTTGCTTCTCCAAAGTACCAGTCTCTTATAACCTCATGGGAACTTTGGGGCTGACTCTCCCCTTGATTAACAGAGAAAATACCAGTTCTCTGACTTAACTAACACAGGTCACAGCAAATGCCATTTTCCACTGTAAATAGGTTCCTAGCTAGCTAATCTCTTGGTTCTTATGCCAAAAGCTGCCCCCTTCCATTTATTTTTTTGGGGGGTGGTTTCTCCACCCTTTGTGCATTTATAGATGCAAGTCCTTTCCAAATTCACTAGTTTTCCTTGAAAGCAGAGGTTAGAGTTACTTAAATGGTGGTTGCTCACAAAACTATACTACAGTAGTAACACCTACTAGTAGTCATATTAGAAAAGAGGGGTGAAGAAATTTTGATCTTAAAAAAAGGGACAAAAATATAAGTCACATAGGCTTTTACCCCCATGAGTTAATCAAATCTAAGTCTTAATAATGGGTGAGAGAAATGGTATTTCAGTTACACATATTGAGTTTCAGATACTATTTTTAATATAATTTAGAGTAATTACAACATCTTGGTAGGGGTTTTTTGTTATTCCCACATCGGTTCCTCAACTTCAGTACTTCCATGTTTACTTTCACCTGTGCTGCTGTCAATATCTGTACTCCCTAGGTAGTGTAAAGTCTATACTGCCGCTGCTGCTGTTTGCTGGGATGGGACTTCATTTTGAATCCACAAAAGCATTTTCCTGATTCATAAGCAATGTAGCCTTATAACTGTGATAATTGGGAAAGCTGGACAAATATTTACGGGGAAGATGCAAAAATTATTTTTAGAAGAAAAAAACCACTTTGAATGGGCAATTAATTCCTCTGTATGTTAGTTGAGCCAACTGTTGAGTAAGACTGGCCAAAAAGAAAGCCTTGCTGAGCAAGAGCAGAAGGAGAAGCTTCAGAGAGRACCACATACCCCATGGGACCCCAGCAGTCAAACTGTGCGTTATCATTTACTAGAGATCTCAAGTGCATCAGTGAAGCACTGGTTAGAAGCAGGCGTACTGACCTCGCCTAAATTTTCAAATTTTTCAACGGCTTCAATGGCCAGTGTCCCCCTCTCAAGAAACTGCACATCTTTCGTAAYAGTCACCATCATCAGTCAGATGGGGAAGTGACAGAGTTGGAGTTAATACCACTCGTATCAATAAAAATAAATCAATACGGTATTTGATAGAACACCATAATAATTAACTAGTTCTGCAGRGATGATGGTGACTTCCAGAATGAGAGAGTTTAAAAAGAGAGAGGACAGAGTTCTGCCAGAGGGGACATTTTGTTGGCGAAAATTTACCAGTACAAGAGAATTATTTATAGCAGGAATTTATCATTGCACGAGGCATGGCAAAAGTGCATACAGGACCCTGCCCATCTTTGCCATCTTTTGCAAATCGATATAATTTCAAAGCAGAAGGCAAATAGGGGAGGACTACAGGGTGATACGTGGCATAGGGAGTTCGAGGGAAGTCTCCCAAGAGCTGCTCAGTCTAAGAGAACAAATCAGAGTATGACTGTGCCAAATATAGGGGGGAGAGGAAAAAATGGAAGCAATTATCTGTCCTGGAAGGGAGCGCTGTACAGAACCAAATGAGGCTTTTTGTATGAAGGCAAGAAATAATCGATGCTTTTCAGGCAGAATTGATACATGCTGCAGATGACGGCAGAGCARAGACTACACTGGATTAGCCAGGAGCACCTTCATTTTTCTACAGCCTTTCAGAAAGCATTTCCAGGTGGCCCCAGGAGGAAGAGGAGAGCTGCCAGCATCCCACGCGTGCCACGGGAGGGCAGCAGCTGAGCGGCACCCAGCCACCGGCCAGCTCCCAGCGAAGGAAGGATGGAAAAGCTGAGGGAAGCCAGACTTCACGTGGGGCACAAGGGGCAGCTCCCTGTGATTTTGCTGGAAATCAGAGCGCCGTGTCTCTTTTTTCTCCTGCTTGGCTGCATTTCCACTCCAGCCAAAACCACAGCACTGCGGTGCCATCCAAGCTGCCTGCTGAGGTACGGGATGCTACTGCCATCCTCCCCACCTCACAGGGCACATACATACCTGTACATACCTGTACCACYACCACATCCCTACTCCATCTCTGCCACTTCCCACACATACACCAACACACACATAAGGTCTAAAGATCATCCCATCATAGGTCCCCAAGAATTTAAAATTAAGCAAGAGATTAACAGAGGGACGAGCACTGCTTCTGTACAGACTATGCTGCATCTGCTTCTGGAACAGGGTGGAAATTCCCCATTCCCCTGGCACACCGACACAGGGTCGCAAATAACTCAAGATGTACAATTTGCTTCAGGTTCACTACAACAGAACCACAGAATGAAAGAGCCATTTAATGCAGTCAAGACTACCTAAGTGATCTCAGCCACCAAAGCAAGGAGTACATCAGTTCATATATGAAGAAACCATGTTATTGAGTATAATTTAGATTATTCTACTTTAGTGCCCTTTTACTGTATCTAAAGTATTTTTAGACTGAAATTTTTATTCTGGACAAAGTACTGAACATAAAAAATTATACATATGCATGTATTTCATATATATGCATATACTGCACACATTTTCTATGAAGTAGAGGAAGCTACTCATTCAGAAATATAGGGAGTTAGCTGTTCTCTAAACAATGCACTGAACAAGAAACCAAGACTCTGTGAGGTGAAAACCTCCAATAAGAATGCCAGCAGCCTCCTAACACAGATCCAGAAGTCATTTATTCAAAACTATCCCACCGCACACACATCAAAGTAGTATTCACTACCAATGCTGCCAGAAAGATGTACACCTGAAGTCCAGCAAACTGTTGGAGCAAGAGTAGTTTGTATGCATTTTAAGTACCAGTGGATGCAAAAATACACATTTATACTCACTTTCCCGGACTTCTGCACATCTAGGGGTTTCTGCTGTTTTCAGGCCGCTCAGAGGGCTGTGCTGTTCCCGTGTTTCACGGGACAACAACCATACCTCCCATATCAGAGGGACCTATACAGGTCTCAGAACCATCATCATCAACCTGTCCCAGTGCTCTGCAGGCAGAGTTGGTTATGGGTATGGTTAAGACTTACACAAGATGATGGTTACAGCTCAACAGCAAGAGCAGCAAATACTTTACAGTGGCAGTGCAGTATTCCATTTTAAACAATTCACTCACGTTTTGTCAGGACAGTCCACTGTCTAGTTGTTCTTCTGGGTCTCCTAATCAGAGCAAGCCTGCAGCTGAACAGACAGCGTTGGTGCTTCCTACCTCTTCCCAGGCAAAGGGACCATCCTGTCCTGATTAATATGCTTGTTTTACAATTTATGTCCCATTTGGACTATAGCAATACACTGAACCTAGGCAAGAAACCACTAGAAGAAGGCAAGGAAGGTATGCAAGCCAGGGAGCAGCACGAATACCAAAGCCAAAACATTAGCTAATGCTGAGGAGCTATGTTACACTGAAAGCTACCAAGAGAACAATTCCTTTCCCTACTTTCTACCACTGCACTATAAAAGCTATGACCTTCAAAATATTGGCTTTTTTTTCTTCAGGATTCAAAGCAGCCTGTTTCGTCCAAGCAGTCCTATAGATCAGGTGATACTCTGGCAAGAGAATAACAGTCAATAGCCATATTCCTCAATGGAGCTTTTATTGCAAGAATCAAATGTTGTACTTCTAGTCTCTTCCACATTCACTTAAAGCAATCAAGAGCAGCTGTTTAGAAAATGTTCTCACAGCTAKCAGGGATGCTCACTTAAGACTGGAAAGCCAACTTTCTTTTAAAGTAAACCTCTTGAACGAGTTACTGAGGAAAGAACAGATCGACAGCAGAACAAAGGCCAACTCTGAACTTGAAGCAGGCTTATGCTGAAAGCCAGCAAGGACACCACTGATGCTGACAGAAGCCGCATATGTTCATAACAGGGCTGGCAAAACTGGCMTCAGAAGTATCGTGGTTAACCCTCGACTGAGATCTCACCTGCTGACTGTTAAGCCAGACTGAACCCTACATGAAAAGCAGGCAGTTTTGCTTAAGAAAAAATGCACGAGGAGCCAAAGGAAATGGAAAATGAACAGTGGAGTTGGGAATATTGTCTAACAGTGCTGAGTATTATCTGGGCTACAAAAAAGCTATGACCTGAAATGCAATGATGGGAGTGGGGGGGGGGGAGGGGCTGAGAAAAATGTATGGAGTTATAGGAACACCAGCTATATTTATTTAAGCTATATTATATTTACTCYGTCTCCAGGAAACGTGACCATGGCCTAACGTCCAAAGTTTACATTTCTAGGGTGCTGAAGCTCTCAGCAGAGCGAGGAGGAGATCCGCTGAATACAGCAACCACACAAACTTTGTACCTTTGGCAAACGGGGGTGAGCAGCCTACGTCCAAAGCAAGACACCTCCCGCTCTGCTCCCATGCGACAGATCCAACACTGGAATACGCCAAAATCAGCAGGGCGGGCTGAAGCCTCTGTGCAGGCGACACGATTCCTCACCTGCCGCTGCCGCAGGGCCGCCCGCAGGTCGGCGGAGGGACGGCGCAGTCCTCGGCCCCGCTCGGCCCCGCTCGGCACCACGGAGAGCTCCCTCCCTCCCTCCCGGCAGGCGGGGGGACCCAAAGCCGCCCACGCCCGTCACGGCAGCAACGGCGCCCGTGGGGCTGCGGGACAACCCTCCCACCGCGCCCCCTGACCCCCCCCACTGCTCGGCAGGGCTTCAGACCCGAGGGGAGGCGTGCGAAGCTCCTGCACGAGGAGACTGACAGATGTCAATCACCACCTTGGTCTTTTCAAGTTGATCAACACTCCTAAAAGGGAAAATAGAAAGTTTGCCACGAGACAGTCATTTTACTTTCAAAGCAGGAAAAAAAACTTTTCACAGACTGTATCTAAGGAATTTGTACACAGAAAAATTACTCTCCACAGCACCAAAGAAAACAAGCGGGGACGGCACAGTACAAGAAGTTATATGCATGAAGAATGATGCTATCTCCCAAAAATATAAATAAATTATCATCTTGGCAATAAACACGAGCCAAAGCCCGAAAGAACTATTTTACTTCCAGGCAAGTTCATTCATATATCTTATTAATAGTGAACCTGGTTCCTTTATGAACTCAGGAGCAGCAGGAGGAAAAGCATATAAGAAGATTACGTTAATACTATATTTAAGCATATGTAAGGACAGTGAATGAAATACTGATTATTCACTCACTTAATTAAAAAAAAACAACCACTTACTAAGAATAGCTTTCAGGGGATAAGAGAAGAGAAACTAGGCTGCACCAGAAAAAAACAGACACAGCTACACTAGTACTCACTGTCCCTCATTACCTGCATTCATCAGCGCTGAGGTCTACAGAAATCAGCTTTGATACTAAAGCATCAACAGAGATGAACTACCCAAGGGCTTTCAGACTAATGCTCCCTTTGCACAGACGGGAAGTATTTCCAACTTGTTACCATCATCATGGAAAACAGCAGAGCTAGGTTTAACGTAACTTCCATGATTTTTGCAAAGAGGTTCAAAGACACAGGAAAAATCAGGCTTCACAGACTTCACTACGATGGAAGGACCTGACAGTCCTCATGAAATAAAGGGGAGGCTACCAAGCTCAAGCCCCCACCGATCCGAGCATGTAAGGTAGGTTACGGAGTCAAGACAGGATTTTCTGCACTTTCTTGAAAGCTCTTTAGTCTGGGAGACTTTGCCCCTTCGCCTGTACTTTGTCAAAAGCACAGGCACACGCGCTCCCAACCAGACCTCTATGCTTTTGCTCGAGTCAGCTGTACTTTTCCGTTTCACGTTCTTAAGAGTTGCTAACTCAGTGAAGGGTCCCAATTTAGCTTCTGATTAATCAAAGGCTGAACGCTCATTAGCGATTGAGGCGGAATCCATTCACAAACTTACAGGCAGCGGACGTGCCCCTATAGCTCATCTCTGTGCTCGCCGTCCCACCTCGCTCCTCCACGTGAGCTGAAGCACAGAGGTGGAGACAAGCAGGCGACTGTCAAAAGCACGTTCCCGATGCAAATTAAAATGCTAGTGTACACACCCAACACATGACTGCCAGGATCACTGGTTCGAGTTAAGCATTAATTTCCAGATCCACTTTGTTATCAAAACACAGTATCACACGACATCAAACCGCAGAACACCACTTGGTGCTGGTAAGCAGCAGGAGATAAAAAGCATCTGTGAAAATACGACTACAAGAATGTCTGTATAACACACGTTAAATCCCAGGAAAGCACATCTGCTCTCAGCACTTGAATGACGACTTCGCTGGCTGTAAGAGTGCTTCTGACCAAGAGAGGGGCTGCAGCTCCAGAGAAGACATCAAAGCCAACACTGCCGAGAAAATGGAAGTGTAGTGCCACACAGCTGCTCTGAAAAGCTTAAGGAGGAAAAAAAATGGAACCGTGTTTTAGCCTAGCTGGAACAGATGACTCCAGTTTAATGTGGAATATGACCGTAATTCACAGTTACCTGTGGCACCACACCTTTGAAACGGCACCCAGACTTTGTGCAGACTCCACAGGCAACAGGTCCAAGCAGCTGCAAACCTACACGGAGTCAGTGTCCAAAAGGGGACGTTCAACCAGATTAAAAGTTTCAGCTACCAAAACTACCAAAATTTAAGTGAGGAAGCAACTCTATTTCTCATATAGATTAAGAAGCTTTCATGAAGGAGATCTCTCCCTACATAAAAACCCTTGCTAATTTCCATAGCGTGGAAAACACATAAAACACGCGTGCTACAAAGTTCTTTCCAGGGTTTAAGCTTGACCAAAGGCTATCAGGATTAAAAAAGTGGGTAAGCACCTGACAAAAGAGAAGTTATCTCCTCCTCCTTTGGTCCCCCAATGTGAGCTACATGTGTGTGTCAAGAGCACGCTTTAAAATGTGGGCAGAGGAGGAGAGATATAAACTCGGTTCCCCACGGAGCTAACTTTATTACAAGTTTCTCACAAACGAAGCACAGTTCAGCCATCGGCTTACGTTCATTCTTCTCATTTTTCAGAGACTTAAACATACCAGTACTGATCCTCTATCTTTAGATGTGAAAAGCATGGCAAGTCTAAGGACAAAAGCAGCGTTGAAATGTGTTATCTTAGTCTGGTTTTGATCAAAATTCATTTTTTCCTTACTATCCTACTAATAGCATCCAGGGTGGACCACACCAAGGCTCCATCATCTTGAGGACTATACTCTTCCCCCAGCAGCTGCTGCAAGAACAGGGCAAGCCTGTAGAGATATTTTCCTTCAATACTCTCCCAAGTCCCCGGTAATTTCTGCTGCACAAATTTCCTGATTTACGGTCTGTACCTTGGGGTTTATATTATCCCTAGCTGGAGTCTTCTGCTAGGGCTGTCCACATTTATTTTCCAGCTAATCTGCATGCATGTGCAAACTTCATTAATGAAAACATAGGGCTGATCATGCTTTTGAATTAAAGATCCTACTGTGATCTTACTGGGAGTCATATAAAGTCTTTTGTATTATTATTATTATTATTAAGTACTCAGTACCTGTGCTCAATATTTGAGGTGAAAAATAAAAATTCATTTTGATTCAGAATGGGCTTTGTAAACAAAGTTTTATAAAATCTGCATTTAAAGTAAGAAGTCAAAGTTATTTTTTCCCCTCTAATAGTTTCCCAGCAGACTGTGCCCAAATATTAGAATATAATTAAGCAAGGAAAAAGGCAGTGAAAGTTTAAACTTAAAGACTCACTTGCTAATAAAGATGAGGAGCTGAGTAAATCAATCTAAATAAAAATCAACCTGATTTTAGATGCACTGAATGCTTTCAGCGGAAGCCCTTCAGAATGGAAGAGGCAGGTACTAATTATCTCCGCAAATCTCAAAACTTAAACAGATTATACAGGAAAAAAATACTTCTAGTTGAGGCTGCCTCACAATCCCTATGTAAAAACTTCATTTTCACATGCTACATCTGACAAATGAAAGAAACTAATGTTTTCCATACTTGCTTGTTCTCTTTTTGATCAAATTTTAAACAGTTCATCTCTTCCCAAAGTTGATATGACAAAATTAATAGCAGAAAGGAGGAAGGAGAGCCATTGGGAAATTAAGAGTGCTAGCACACGTAGAGTTTGGAACAATGATAAATTGGCATCAGTATAGTCCTCAAGCCTAATATTACCAAAGGCCCATCACAAAATTGTTTATGCAACTTAAAGTATTATAGTAACAAAAGCATCAGACAGCAAGGTAATCAGAGAGTACACCCTGAGATGTAGCGTCAAACTCATCACCAAATGAGGAAGACTTCTACTTTCCTTTAAATTCAAAATACGGTATATTCCTCCCACATTTTCTCTGAATAAGAATACTCAGGATACTTGGCATCTTACCCGCAAGATGCAAGATACGGGTCCAAGAGCTCCATTCTGTTAGAATCTTTTTAAACTAAAAAATAAATTTAAAAAAAAAAAAAAAAAATCCTGTTTCAGTATGCCTCACAAAGGAAAAACCTCCGAAACCAAAATGGAAAAGAACATCAGTATAAATATCTTAAATTTGTATTGGCGCAAACAGGAAAAAGGCGATACTCTTCAATCCCCCACGCCGACCTTCCTTTTGTGTCTCTGCCAAAAGCACTCTGTGCAGTGGTTACGTGGCACCTATAAAAGGACATTTTCCCAGACAACTGCAAAAGCCTTTACAGTGAAATTTAAAATCTTCACTCATGTCCCTCCCCCTTCAGCCCCAAGGGGCAGGGTGAAGGACGTACCCAAAACCTTTTGTTTTCTTCTATCACCTATGACAATGCAAGATTGCTCGTCAGATCACTCCTCACCACTTTCACAAAGGAAAATAAGGATACTCAGCTTCTACTGGAACTACTTATGAAACTCGATTTCCTGTTTGTCTCCCTACCATGAAGATCCTCTGATGTCCAATAATATATTTGCACTCAGCCAACAGCTTTTATTCCAGAGGAGCACTAATCTGGGAATTTCCTCCATGCAGATTCTTATCCTCACGCAACTTCTCGGCACTTACCTTTGACATCTCTACCCCCTTGTCAAATTTGATGGACTTTTCAATGTGTTGACCAATTTCATTCAGGGGCACTGACAGTGTGATGCTTATGCAATAGGAAATCAAGCTCAGAAACATATGGGGGTGGCAGAAGTTCCTGATAAAAACATTTGTGCATGAGGCAACCCTGATTTAAAAGCATGGACAGCATCCTCACTTTTAGAGACAGAAACACAGAGAGACCTAACCCTATAGCATCAGGGAAGAAATTTCTCCCCAAGGAAAACAAAGCACCATTCCCCTTCAAGCACATAAATAAAAAAATTTTWAAAATGAAATAAAATAAAATTGAATTAAAAAACCAACACAACCCACAAAGATATAAAACCATAACACCATGCTATCAAGTACAAAGGAAAGAAGCTTCTGGCCTCTAGGCTCCCTGGCACTTCCACAGATGCTCGGTATGGCATATAAAAGCTCAGTAACAACCAACTTCCACCAACACACACATAATTACCGAAAGCAGCCTGACATTCCCAGATCCCTCTAACCAGCAGATACCCACAGAGGRCACTTCTGTAATCAGGTTATTCCCTGGCTCTGTTGGCAGCGGGCTGGACGTGCATCCGAAGGGACAGCACTGAGTCACAGCCCTCGGCAGCCAGCACTGACTCAGCCCCGCGCTTCCCGCCAGCAAAGGAGGCTCAAGGTAACCCGCGCAGCTTTTGTGGAGGCGCCGAATTCCCTTTGCACAGGGACGGACAAACGCCACGGCTGACCCAGAGGCAGAGAACATAAAAATGATCCCAATCCCCTTTGCAACCAGATATCCTTAAGAGGACGGCTGTCCGGGGCATCACTGTGAGACAAGCTCGGCTCCCAGAGTAGTATCAGTTACGTGGGTTTCTTTTTTTTTTTTTATTATTTTTTAAATGCACAGATGTGCTGCTGCTTTGGTCAGCTACAGACCCCGATAGTCACAGCTGGCTCCTGCCAGCTCCCAGAGCCTGCTGACGGCCTCTTCAAGGATTCAAATTGCGAAAACAAATATTTCTCATACCTACCATACAAAACACATTCACTAAAAGGATTGAAAAAATGCACTCTGTTGTTAAATGGTAGGAAAGAGCAAAAACCAGACACATTGTATGCAAACAGGAAAGAAACTTGCTTTAAAATGTCATTTCATTTGCTTACATAATCAATTTGCCAAGCTTTTTTTTTTTTGGTCACGCAACTATAAAGGTATTTCCTTTAAAACCAAGGTACATAAATAACAGCTTCTACTGATAAATACAGCCTAAAACCACAGTTTTAATCTTTGGTACTTAAACTTAAACTGAAATCTATAGTACAGCAGCTGGATGGCCTGAGTTTCAAAGGTGCCAAGCACTTACTGGTTTCAGAAGTTGCAGAAACAGCAAGTGCTATGCGTCTCTCTTCATCAGACCACGTCCTTAGACATTCAAACAAAGACCCTCACCTAACGTGTCAGGGTCCTACACCCACTGAACTGACTTCAAATGCAAGAGGCATCAACCTGACAAGCCACACTCACTGCTAGCAGCCAGAGACAGCCTATTTCAGCCTCGCCTAAAATTGTCCTGGCACAGAGAAGCACTAACGTGCTCATTCAGGCCCTACAGCCGGTGAAACGTTCCTCACCGGGGCCACACCCACCACTGCCATCCCCAAAACTTCCTCAAGTCACAGATGACATCCCAAAAACATCGATGCCGAGTTCCTTAGAGAGCATGTTATATTTCTGGTCTGTCCCACGGCTCTCCAATACGAGTGTTTGCCATCACCCTGTTTAACAGGAACCCTTCATTCCCACGCAGGATCTCTGACCAGGTAACTGTGAACAACTGAAGGCACCAGTGCAGGGTACGCTGAGTGCAGAGATGAGTTTGCTGGAGAGCAGCAGAGCCTGACCTGGTTGCAGTCCCAAACTGCGATGATGCCCTGTCTGAGCTAATAAGCCCAGGCATTTAGAAGGTTTTACTCACTTAAGTCAAAACACAGTTGGCTTTTAAAAGAGAAAAAAGTCTCATTTGTTTATAATAAACAAGGTAAATGTACTCTAGAAGACTTACGTGCTCATAGCAAGCAAGAGGCCTGCCACTGAAGGCTTACGGCACCGCATTTCCATTCCCAAACCACATACAGCCCACAAAAGGGCACTAAACTTTCATCAGAACAGATAAATCTGAATAAGCCGGGGGGGCAAATATAAAAATGGCCTGAGGTCCACRAGCGCAGCATGAGCAAAGCTATGAGAGACCTCCTGCTTCAAACACTAAGCACAATGTCCTCTACGGTACCTTCTCAGAAAACAAGTCTTCATAAAGCAAATTCTCCTCCTGCTGAAAAAGCTGGGCTGCTCTCCCTTGAGCTGAGGAACCGGTGTTTTCGCACACAAGCCACGTCAGAGAAGCCTCAGCCAGTGGGCTAGCTGCTGAAAAGAAACTTTAAAAAGCACATGTGCGTGAGGGGTTAGGGCCACAGCTCATCTGTTACGCTCTGATAAACCACATGGCAAAACGTGAGAAAATTCCTCACACAATCCTTTTTCTTAATTACTGAAAGCAAGAATTATGTGTTCATGCAGCCATGCCTCGGCAAACTTGGGGAAGGCATCCCGGGAGGCCAGCCTCATGAAGCCTAGCGCTGTGACAAAGAGCCCGGCGCGGGGCAAGCACACCGGCGCAAGCAGCGCGACCACGATCAGGCATGAGCTGCTCTCTCCTCTTTGCACAAAAAACATGGACTTACCAGCATAGACAAATGCTAGCCGACAGAGCTCTGCACTTAATTAACTGAGGACAGTGCCTCAAAGCAAAAGCGATGCACAGTCACCTGTCAAAGGTAACTGCTGGCTACATTTCTGCAAATGTGGCAGTGTACAGAGCAGGAATTTCGTGGAAAAGACAGGACTGAACGACCTTGGGCTGCCAGAAGAGTGGTGTGATGGCAAGGATTACTGAGCTTTTCCTCCAGTCATTGCACGACTACACACCATAAGGGCCAAGAACCACATTATTCGCTACAGAAAAAAAAAAGTCAAACAGAGGATTTGGCAAAACCCCCAAAAGCATCTATCTTAGACATCCTAAAAGTAACAACAGTCATTCAAGACATGACTGTTTATACTACAAGACTCATTACACAGGAGGCCTGCCTATTTTTAGAGGTAGATATCACTACAATTGAGTGCTAGATAAACCCAAACAATTATTTTAAAAGGCTATTCCATCACTAATTATTCTAAACATCTTCTGCACTCTGTGGGTTGGCCTGCTGCCACTCTCAAGCATAAGAGCTCAGAGAATGATGCTACGACTTCACTCGCACGACGCTCGAACGGTGGTGACAGATAACTCACAGAGCGAGCAGCATGTCCATACGAGTCCAACAGCCGGGGTGAGCTCGTCACCGCTTCTGCACACCAGAAAAAAAAAAGAGACCATAATCTTGTTTATGCTACAAAGCCCAGGAAGTTTTAATTTACCACCGAAAAAGATTCCCTGAGGAATAAACTTGCTACAAACAGTGGCGAAAGCCCTTGAGCAGCAGCACCACGTTCAGAGCCCCAGGACTCAAATGCGGTACGGCRCAACGTAGAAACATCAACTGCGGTTTGCTGCTGCTTGAAAGAACCTACTGGAGATGAAAAAAAAAAAAAGAAAGAGGTTAGGCTCCTGCACACAGACGTATCTGCCCGAAGAACGAAATAAAAGCCCAGGCCAAGCATGTTTCTAAGGACCAGCCCGGCTGCTGTTGGCTGCGTCGCTCGTCGATCTATTTTGTGGTTTCACCAGACTGAGCCCAGAGTCCCGACTGCTTCGCAGCCTCCTCTCCAGCCAAGTGCCACCAGCGCTCCCTCACCCTGAGTTTTGAGAGATACAAGGTGAAGACACATGCAGAAAGCAGGGCTGGACCAGGCCAGCAGCCGCCCCTTGGCCACAGGCCAGCCAGGCACCCTTCGGGGGAGCCCAACGCGCCTCAATTTCTAAAAATGCACGTGACCATTTTTTAAGCAAACCCGACTTTTTGCACAATAACAGATATTGCAGCCACAGTTTTGTTCCAGCACAGCCTAAATCCAACCAAATCCAGGAGGAACCATAAAACCCAAACCCACCAGGGGCCAAAGCAACAGATGGCACACTAAAAAAAGGGCTTCTACGGTATTTTAACCAGCCAGGAAAGAGAGACACTGCGAGGTGAACCCGCATTTCACGCCCGAGCTCCTCTCGCAAGGACGTGCCCGCCTTCCCCGCTGCAGAGGGCGTCCAGCGGGTGCCGGGGGAAGGTGGCCAGCCCCGGCTCCCCCGAAGGGAGCACAACGGCCCCGGGTGGCTGGGCGGCAGCCGGGGGAAGGGGAGGGGAGAGCGGCCAGGCCACCGCGACCGCCGCGCTCACCCTCCCCACCAGCAGCGGGCTCCCGGGCGGCAGAGCACCGGGCGCCGAAAAGCAGGTAGCCCGGTCCCCGCGGCTGCCGCGTCCCCGGGAAGCAGGAGAAGACGCCGGGCTCGGCGGCCGGCCCCGCCGGGTGGCTTCCCCGGGGCGGGCGACCGGGGCCAAACTTCCCGCGGCGCCGCCACCCCCTCAAAATGGCTTCGCCGCCGCGGCCCCTGGCCGGGTAAGGCCGCCCGGGAGCCCGCCCCCGCCCCGCCGC